>JANZLB010000004.1:5950164-5961132 GCA_026167865.1 Notarius quadriscutis | reverse complement strand
ACAACCTATGCCCCCCTCCTGGAACCTATGCCCCTCCTTTGCCACCCTAAGGAAAAATCTCTGGAGCCGCCACTGCCAGTTCCTCAGTGAAAGCAGTTTTAAGCTTTGGATTATACACAAAATCAAGTACAGCAATAAAAGGCCTGCACACATCTCCAGGCTCTAACTGTTTCATGTATGTACGCTGAAATTTGCTTTTAACAGCCACTAAGTTGCTGCACAGACATTGGGCATGGCTGGCAGCCCTTCTTGGTTGCCTTCACTTCGTTCAAAACAATGATGTCATTCACTTTTTAACATTTCCACAAGGCATATCATAAAAACTGCCCTCTATATGCCAACACCCACACCACACACTCTCACACACCTTAACAAATCTGTTCTTCACATCTCTGCACATTTAGAGGTGTCTGTGCTCATTATGCCATATAAGTAAACAGTGAGAGGAAATCCTGCCGTGTGAAAACATCCTGGATACTGATACGTGTCTGTTTGGAGACTGCACGTTGGTTATATGTTGACTCCCAGACACACTTTCAATATTTCCGAGGGAACATTTGAAAGCATTTCGGAAATATCCTGTCAGATTAGCTTATCTAGCGAGGATTAGCAGTAAATTTAATAAACTTTAACAAACATGACTTGTTCCTACTCATAATTTCTGTCAAGTTAGTTCATATTAGGTAGCTTCTTAGATGTTTTAGGACATCAACATGTAGACTTATAAATAATACAGTAGTTGTTGGAAGTAAATTTTTAATATCTATTAATCCTCCCAGAAATCATGCAGGTCAGAAAATAGATCTATTTTTAGAATTTTGTGAGTATTATAACTTAAAATCTTCAGAAAGTTTGTCACGTTCACTCATATTAGCTAGTTGGCTAATGTTAGCATGGAATATTATCACCATCTATGACTTTAACCTAAAGATCCTGTCAGAAATTCTATCACGTAAACTCATCTTAGCTAGCTGGCTAATGTATTTATAAACATTGATGAATATCATACAAAATCTTGTCAGAAATTCTGTCAGGTAAACGCATCTTAGCTAGTTGGCTAATGTTAGCATTTATAAACATTGATGAATGTCACACAAAATCCTGTCAAAAATTCTACCATTTAAACTCATCTTAGCTAGATGGCTAATGTTAGTTGTTATAAATATTGATGAATATCACACAAAATCCTGTCAGGAATTGTCAGGTAAACTCATCTTAGCTAGCTGGCTAATGTTAGTATTTATAAACATTGATGAATATCATACAAAATCCTGTCAGAAATTCTCTCAGGTTAACTCATCTTAGCTAGCTGGCTAATGTTAGTAGCTATAAACATCAATGAATATCACACAAAATCCTGTCAGAAATTCTATCACTTAAACTCAGCTAGCTGGCTAATGTTAGTATTTATAAACAGCGATGAATATCACACAAAATCCTGTCAGAAATTCTGTCAGATAAACTCATCTTAGCTAGCTGGCTAATGCTAGTATTTATAAACATTGATGAATATCACACAAAATCCTGTCAGAAATTCTGTTTAGTAAACTCATCTAAGCTAGCTGGCTAATGTTAGTATTTATAAACATCGATGAATATCACACAAAATCCTGTCAGAAATTCTGTCAGATAAACTCATCTTAGCTAGCTGGCTAATGTTAGTATTTATAAACATTGATGAATATCACACAAAATCCTGTCAGAAATTCTGTCAGGTAAACTCATAGCTAGTTGGCTAATGTCCATAGTAAATATTATGAACATCTCAGACTATAACATAAAAATGTCTGTCGAGAATTTCTATCAAGTTCATTCATATTCACTAGCTAGCTCTTTAATAAAAGTAAACTAGCTCGAACTCTTTATTAAAGTTTTAACATCTACAAAGCCTCTCAGAAGCTATACATGTCAAATATTACTCATCCAAATTCACTAATGTTAGCAATGAATATAAGCATCAGTTTAGCTAGCTGGCTAATGTTAATATCAGGAGTGAATTGCGACTTAATAATTTGTGCTAAACTGAGAATTTTTAATAATACAATTAGTGATTGTATATTATTTACATGGAGTCACACAAGGGACGGTCACAGTACAAAGACCTGACGTTATCTGAGAGCGGTTTTGTAATGTTGTGTGAATACAGTGATGTTGACACTAAGTCAGGAATGATGGGATGATTTCAGTGACCAATCCTTCAGTAAATGTTTATTCCACTTCTAATAAATGGACTGACTCAGTGTGGGATTTTTCTTGTGCTGACAGAGGGTTCAACTCAACCTGCCATGCCAGTCTGACGTCCCTCCCCGCTGGTACAGATGAAGGTCTGTCACATGAATTTCAGTGCAGGACCTTTACACCCAGTTTGATTGATAGTGTAGCAGTGAAGAGTCATGCTCATGAGTCACACACATGCAAACACACAGAGCAGAGTCCACCCGCTGCCTCATTGGGCTACATCTGTTCTACATTAGCATCTCCCTGAGCTCCTATACACTTGGACTGCAGGATCTCAACATGCAAGAACACACACACACACACACATAAAGATTTCCAACAATTCAAATCACAAGAATCCAAAAACAACATAGCTTCCATCTCTATAAAAACCTTTCACATCATAGATGCTTTTGTTCTGTTAATGAATTTGATATTATTCATACACATATATTTATGAGGTGCTGATTATAACACTTTATCACCTGATACGTTTGTTTGAATGCATTAATTAGCAGAATTTCATGTATCAAAATAGTCTTAGCAGCATTGATCATTAAAAGTGCTTCAATTTTAACTTTTTAACCTATTGAACTAAGCTTAGATCTTGATTTCCGAACGCCTACCTCTGGAGGGCATGTATTAAATTTGAAAACAACATTATATCAATTTATAAGTCTTAAGAATGGGAAAGTTGAGCTAAATTATAAATAAAACAATCACACTTTGAATATCAAAATGATGCGTCCTTAAGTAAAATTCAAATTCACACTCCTAATGTTTAACATAAGTGATTAACATACTGTACTAAGCATTCATGCATACACTCTTCTGCTAATTCATTATCATATTTGAAATAGTTTTTCATCCTGTCTCTCAACTTTGAGTCCGAATCATACTTGAGGTTTAAGCTCAAGTTACTACCGCAGGATTATCTTTGATACCTGAACCTCAACCTCAACAAAAACCTTATTTACATATTGTTTCCTCATTCTACTTTGCACTTGAAGTAATCCATGCAATTTTTCTTCGTATATCAGCTGCAACACACCCACTATTTGCACAATTTATCTCATTGCACCAGTGTGCGTGAGATTACTAACTTAAAGATGTTAAATAAGTAACTGCTGGAATAAAACTGAGGCCGTCTCTATGTCCATCAGCAGTTTGAACATCAACAGAGGGAGAGACTGTCTGACAGATCACAAAGTGTAAAAGGCAAAAAAAAAAAGCCTTTGAGAATCTTTCAAAAACTTTTTTTTAATCAGCCTCAAGCTCTCAACCTCTGCATCCCAGCCCCCTTCTGAATATGATCAGCATCAGCAACTATGTTGGCTTGGCATAAAAACCCTTTTCCTTAATTCTGTCCAATTCCATTTTGTCAAATTGTGGCCAGTTAACTCTGTCCTCAGGTCAGGGGCAGGTCAGCAAAAAAGGACAGCAAAGAGTACCCCCACCCCCCAATCACCACCACGAGTGGTAGGAGACCCACAAATTCACCCCTCACTCCTTAACTCCACTCTGCCCCTCGACCCCACTACCTCCAGGCATGCCCTCTTTGGGCTCTCCACACTGGGAGGGATGCTTCGAGGTCACCCACTCCATTGGAAGAGACACTTGGCTCTCAGTAGGGGGTCAGTTATCCTTTACAAGGAGCACTGACATCTGCCTGGTGACTAATAGGTCGACTCCAGTGACAAGTACTGATGAGCACCCCTGAGGCACGAGTCTTCGAAGCCAAGCGGCCACTTTAATAAAGCCTACTCAACCAGCCGAGCTGGTAATAAAGGCTTCAGAGCTAGCCAAGCTATGGCTCCTGCCCTATAATGTCATTTCAGGAGATGTGTGAGCGCCAAAGGTGCAGGTGATACCATCAGTCTTCTTCTTCTTCCTGCGGCGGGAGAAAAATCACTCAGCCATTAACATAAACACATGGCGAGGTTGATGGAAAGGAGCAGGTTGCAAATACTCTCTCTCTCTCTCTTTCTTTCACTCTTTCTTTCACTCTCCCCCTTTGATATATCTCAGCTCCTTGAGCGGCCAGTGAAGATTCTCATCACTCAGTGCTACAGCTGCATAGACACAAAGGGACGTGTTGAATAGCTAAACATTCTCAGGATAAAACATTAACAAGGCTGCCTGTCGCTCAGAGGGGGATTTTTGTTCGCCTCAAAAGACACCGTGATCACGATCGATCTACTTCACAATTAATCTTCAGGACAGGCTTACTGGGATTTCTATAACCTCTCTGCAGTGACACCGGAGAAATTCCCACACCCGGCTCATGATGCAAGAAGCTGACTTTCTCTGTCTCTGTTGTACCCCATAAAAAGAGACTAATACACAGCAAGACAGTACAAAACCTGTAGAAACGTAGGTTGATTCAGAAGATGAAATAGTACACACACTTCTATCTCTGGCATCATGTCAAATAGAGCACAAACATTAATTATTCACTTTTCGCCAGGAGTGGGTTATGTAATGCGATCAGCAGCCCACCTATCCAGCAGAAGCAACACACAAACATATCACAGAAACAAAATAAATGCATGTTTTAAAAAAAAAAAAAGGATTATTTTGGGGTTCTTTGTCTCGTTCAATCTTATTAGCGCCATCATTATTCCTATGTGATACAAGGAACTATGGAGAATAGAAAAAGGCATGCAAGGAGTTAATAGTTATCATAATGGTCAATGGATGACTTGCCAGTTATAAACCAAGGAACACCTTGACTTTCCTTTTTACTTTCTCAGCATTGTGCTTTCTTTCTTTCTTTCTTTCTTTCTTTCTTTCTTTCTTTCTTTCTTTTTTCTCTCTCTTGCATTTCACATCTCATAATTCTAAATGCACTCATAAATCATTGCTACACTTTTAGGGGGGAAAAAAGTTCCTCAAGGGTTCCTTGTTGTTTTTTTAAGGTTCTTGAGGTCTTAAATAGGTATAAAAAAAAAAAGCAGGACTTCATTCTTGCTGTGCTATTCAGTTGCTCAATCTGTACTTGAAATAAGAAAATGGAAGAATATGAATTAATAGTTACATGAATAGTTAATTCATTCATTAATTAGAGATTTGCCAGTTCTAAACTGGAGAACACCAATGTGCAATGTTGTTTTGTATTTCAGGACTCATAAACCTAAGATGTGCAGCACATCTAATTCATTGCTATATTTTTTGGAGTGTTCTTTAGATTGTTAAAGGTGTTTGGTTTCTTGGAACCTTCTTTGGTAGGAAAACAATGGTGTAGGCTTCTACATAGAATCATCAAGTGTTGGCCCTGAAGGGACAAACCAGAGAAGCTCAGGAAGAGAAAAGGGAAGGCAAGGGGTTGATAGTTACGCTGATAGCTAACTTGTTGGAGACTTGGTCATTTAAATTAGAGAATACATTAATTTTCCTTTCACTAGCTCAGCATTATGCTGCCTTTTTGCATCTGGCATTTCAAAACTCATAATTCATTGGGTTCCTCAAGGGTTCCTTGGATAGTTATGGGTTCTTGGGTTCTTAAACGGGTTCAACTCAGAACCCTCTGTAAAAGGAAAATACTTGTTGATTTCTACCTGGACCTAAACTTTAAAAATTCCCCCAAATACATAGAGAGTTGAGATATTTTTCCATATCTTACTTTTCAGGCCTCAACACTTAATACAAATGTAAAAAAACAAAACAAAACAAAAAAGGCTTTTTCTGTTCCATTTCCTATTTTCCAGTATTTATTTGCTTGCTGACCAAACGTAACCTTGCTATCCCACATGTACTTAGGGAAATGAATAAGAATATTTAATTCCCAGATAATGAAGTAAAGTGTGTCCTTTGAGAGTCTCTTTCTGAAAGGGATGTTCATATCACACAGTTCCCAGCCCTGCTTTTTCCTTGCTTTGCAGCCTAGGGAATTTGAAAAGCACTTGGAAAAAGGAAAAGAAAAAAAAAAAAAGAAACTGTAGAACCATAAAATAGTGGTTTTCTATGAGAAAGCATTTCCAAGTAAGAATAAACCTAAAAAACAAACTGAGAAACCGTAATTCTAAAAAAAAAGTAATTAAAAAGAAACATCCCCTTTCAATAAGCTTTTTAGATTTCTTGCAAAATCTCACCCTCCTGTACATCCAACCAGATGTAATAGTTTCATTTCTGATATAGGGTTTTGTAGTGAAGGTGGTAGAACGTCAAAGAAAAAACGAAGACAAAAAAGAAACTCTTATTTCGTTTCTGCACTTGAATCTTGTATTTTCTTGGAAAGGTTAAGCAATATTAATGAATAATCAACATTCAGGCTGTCCCAGTCATCCATCTTATAGATACAGAGAATACAAAATGCATCCTTAAAGTCTAGTGTTGTAACATTAAAGCTCTCCATACATGAGCCAGTTTGTTCCAGTTTCCTCAAAAAAAAAAGATCCCTAATGTAAGGAAAGGCTTAGCACAGAGGAACAACGCTACATGCATTGGTATTTCAGTACAAAACCTAATCACATTTTCCATGGCTGGAATAAAAGCATAAGAATTTTTGCCCAGTTTCCCCACCTCTTTCTTTCAGTACTCCATTCACATGGTGCATTTTGAAGGGCAAGTCATACACAGCCACTCCAGTCACATTCATACTTAGTGTCACTTAGGTATTACTTTCCAAGTCCTTTCTCAGTGGCGTTGAAGAGTTACTTATTATGATACAAATAATGTGTGCTTATTATGGCTTATCCATGAGATAATCACCAGAAACTATGAGTAATGTACAGTAACATTAGTAGCTTGAGAATGATATCACCAAGACACCAAAGAACTAGACCAAACTAAACTGTTGGTGTACGTTGTATTCCATAATTCCATGAACAAGCTAAATATCATGGTGATCATCAGTAGTTGATACTGAGGAAAGGGTTTCCTTTTGAGTAGAGCCTCTTTAGAAAGCTAAAACAAGTCAAGGAACACTTCAGGAACCCTCGAAGCATATCCTCAGATGTTGCGCAACATTAAATGTAACTCTAAGTAGATAAAAAATTAAAGAACTTGGCTAAACACTTAGTGCTTGACTGTTTAGATAGTAAAACATAACCTGGTGAATTTTATTGGAAATAAGTGATGATTCAATATCAGCGTTCCTCTATCAATATCATAGCATGGAAACCATAATACATGTAAGGCGAGCTCTGTTTTTGCTGAGCAGACCAAACTGCATCTGTTTAACACCCACTGCAGTAAATCATATCACCGTATACCAGGTCTGGTAAAGGAGGAGGTGTGTTAGATAGCCATAACTCAGCGAACGCAGGCCTCCGTGTTTCATCCCAGCAGGCACAGCAGCTGAAAGCCGGCTTGTCAGTGATGGTGTGCATAATTATCAGCAAGATGAATAGCTTACGCCACAACGTTCAGATCGATTTTTCTATCTGATGAATGACGGAAGTGATGGCACCCTGTCATCAGCACTCAGCTCAAGAAAGGGCTCATAAATCTCCTGCTCAAAGCTGCCCCCCACTTTTTTTTTTAAAGAAATGAGCATGGAATAAGTGGAGTGGAGTGTTAATCGTACTTCCTGTTCATGGAGATGTATCCTCAAATGCTGCTGGAGACCTATAATTATTTCACAGCTGAAGAATTAAAGACATGTCTGAAGATTCATGCTTGGGTCTCAGTTGGACTGGCGTTAATTTGTTCTTGAAGAAGACACAAAGAGACATGGGAAAGATGAGAGACTACACTCCTAATAAAGGTTCTCTCTTACACCTTAATGGTGGATAGAAAGGGTTTCCATTTAGAAAGGCTTCCAAACAGGAGCACATTCAACAAGAACCCTTTTCTAAGAACAGGGCCGGATCCAGTTCTCACTAATAGGGTGGGCCAGGAAGATTTTTTTGGGGGGCAATTATATATATGGACATTTTTTCTCTCTCTTCCCCTTGGGTGGATGGGCCTGCCTTGTGATGGGATGGGCCAGGACCACCCTGGCCCCCTACAGAGCCGGGCCCATCTAAGAATGTAAAAAGGTGAGAAAAATTAATTAAAAAAAAATAAGGCTGTTCAGAAGTGTATTAAATATAAACACAAAGATCTAAACCTTTCTTGGCTTACTGCTCATTTTATGAACATGAACTAAAATGAAACCAATCACATTCCTTTCACAAGGGGAAGTTCTAACATAACCATAAATGGATAAAATGTATGATGCGTCATCTTTTAAATATAAATCATTAGTTTTGATAAAATGTGGTTGATCATTTTCCTAATTTTCCTAAGTGTTTTGTTCCTTTCTTAGTAGATATTCTGAACAAACAAAAATGAACCTAATTGATGATGTTGCTTAAATAAGAAAGCTGTTTGTAGTATTTCGTGAAATTCATTTAATATCATAAATTATTTGGTATATCCCTCAGATGAAACCCTTTGAGATTAAATGCAGAACTTTACCACAGGGGGTTTCTAATCCTGAAGATCTTCTTTAACAGTTAGAATTTTTAACCATTCCCAAAACCATTCAGGAACCCTTGTTTTTCCAAAGAGTGTCGGGTTCCACATTCAGAACAGGTTCTCAATGTTGACTCACTTTACAAAACTGGAGCTACCAATGGTCCAAACTAGTCTTAGTGTCCCACTGGAGGAACCTTTCAAGGATTTAGGCCTACATTCAGAAACTCAAATCTCTACACTCAGAAAATCAAACCTCTTTTGGAGGTTCTTTAAACATTTCTTTTTAAAGGTTCTTTAAAAACGCAAAACCGTCCACAGAACCACTGAGGAACCACCCAAAGAATGTAGGAAAATGGGTTACATCCAGTACACTAAAGGGTTCTTTGATTGGTCATAGAACCCTATAACAAAAGGCTTTACATTCAGAAGAGGTTCTGAGTCTTAATGAAAGAGCAAACCTCTGGGGGAAAGTTCAATGTTGAGTATTCCAATCCAAGTAGAACCTCTTTTGGAAGCATCTAACCATCTAGAGAACAATTTTCATTTTGAAACATCTTGTTAGAGGAGACGATCAGGTCACCTTGGTGGCCTGTCAGTAAAAGAGAGAGAAAAAGATAATAATATGGACCACCAACATCCAACCAATCAGGATGAAGAGTTGTCTTGCCTCACGTGTCAATCACGTTGCCTGAAAATTTAAAGCCAGTACACTGCATGATATATTTTTTTAAACATTTTATTATTATTTATATCATTATTCTTATTATTTCTTTAACATTCCCTCTAACATGGTTGACCTTGACCTTGGCAGAGGGTAGATAAATCCCCATTTGCCCCATATCCGTGTCTTCTCATAGCTTCTGCCACAGTCCACTTCTTTAGAAATACCCAAAGGATGAAGATTGAACTCTCTGCGGCCCTCAGCTTTGAAAGTGTAACCCTTTTCTATCTGCTTCAAGCTCATGGAAAACACTTGAGTTTTTTTTTTCCTTCTGCCTTTTCTGCAATAAAGTGCACTGGGCGTGCACAGCATACTGTATGTGTTTATAATAAGTGCTTCTGCATGTTTGGAGTCTCCTAGAGACACATGCAAATCTTGAACGTAAAATGCAGTACCACTCAGCAGGAGAACAGTATAACAGCAGGTCCATGGCTGAGCTAGAGCATCTGGCCATGTTTACTTAATTATGCAATTTGCAAAGCACCTGTAGATATCAAGAGAGAGCTGCTGTAGGACTGATGGCTATCAGGGTTGGTTTATTCAGGCATTAAGGTCGGTGAAGTGCTAAGGCCAGGGTGTGTCTCTGAGACCCCGGAGCCTGTGCTCCCATGTCCGAGCTACGCTGGACGAGGGACTGTTTGTTTAACCTTTTTTTGTGGTTGTAATTTTAATGCTGCCTGCTGCACGGATTTCCACAGAGAAAGCTCTTTTATTAACTTCAGCTGCTGGGTTCCTTCAATAACACTAGATTTAATTGTACCATATCAAACCTAGCGTTAAAGCAGAAAATACTGAGTGCACATAGCCATGCTGAAATATACTTTGCACTCCTGGATGAAAATATTGATATTTTTCAAAGGGTAATCATCTGTACTTTTGGAGCTTTGCATTAAGCAAAGAGGTCTAATGGATGTTGAAATGTACTCTATGAACGCGAGGCACTGATTATGTTCTTGGAAGTAATTTGCAGTTACTTGGATAAATGAGTCCTGAGGATGTTTATGGCTCCATAAAATGCATGGCCACTAAAGACAGTCAATAAAAGGTTATGACCAAAGCAGATCTCACATGACGCAAGCTCAATTAATAATAATCATCTGTCGGAATAACAGGCCGTAACAGCCTGATTTGTTTATCAGTCCAAACCAATGTTCAGCATTTTGGCACTCCTTTCCAAACAGGCCAAATCTGGCCTTACTCCAGTGGAACGTTGACTAATACAAAAAGATCTCGGAAGACAACAATGTGGTAATTATGCACTCATTGTTTGGATTTTTAGCACTGGGTCTGCCGGAGGGATGAAAAAAAAAGTTAAGCTATTTTTGTGCTTGCTGATTATGCGACATAAATGTTTCATATTTTCCCCAACAAGACCAGGAACAAAAACAACATCAGCTAAAAAAAATTTAACAAATGTGCTGATAGACCCTTACAGAACAATCACACACTTTTCACATGTTATCATAAGGTTTTCATATGTGAATTATGTTTGATTGATTGATTGATTGATTGATTGCTTTACTCCGAACAGTAAAGAAAAAAAATAAATTAAAAAAATGCAATAATCAAAACATCGTCATGAACAAACAGAATAGCGTAGCCACAAGGCAATAACATAATAATGTTCA
>JANZLB010000004.1:5849053-5863390 GCA_026167865.1 Notarius quadriscutis | reverse complement strand
GTCGTTCAAATTCTGTAAAGCTGCTTTGCGACAATGTCTTTTGTTAAAAGTGCTATACAAATAAACTTGACTTGACTAAAAGGCAAGGTAGTTTTTATGATATAAAAATTTAATATTGTAAATAGTAAATTTTTTCACTTGTGTAATTTAGGGAGTAGTGATTGCTCACACACACAGACGAGGTGTTTAGCAGTGTCGGTGGTGTTGAAGAGAGGAGGAGAGGGAGGATTGGGGATGCTGTAGCTCATTAAAATAATGAGTGGTAGTGCTTCATGCTTAGCTCTAGCTTCAACACCTCCGTGCATCTCTCAAGGGTGGAGACCTTGCAGCTTCGGGAATGGGGGATGGATTGAGACAAAGGTCAGAGGTTGTGCCCGATGCCTTTTGGAGGTCCTAGACCAGCTTCACACTGTGTACTGCAAGAGATGGTTTTGCTGTACATCGTTTCTTGAAATTGCTCATGGCTAAAAATACAGCTGGCACATTGGTAGTAGAGCAATTTCTGACACATTCGATCATCATTGTATGAAATATATGTACAGTACATATAAAACAATTAATTTTTAAAAATCTTTGTCTCTCTTTTTTGCTTTACTGCTGGCAGGCTTTTAGGACCTGGTGCTGTGAGCGCGCCCACACACAGCCTGTGTGAGCCTGCTCAGGGCCGTTACATGTTTTCGCGGTCTGTGCCTTCTTTTTCTCATCCGCCCTCTTTCGTTGGCTCATCTACCATTTGCCCCTCATCTCAGTGCTCTCATTTACTTCAGAATCACATCCATTTAAGACAGTCGATAATGCTTGGGCGAACAGTACTATAATATACTCATGCGGGCTCTTCAAGCGCTTCCAAGGCAAAGCCTGTCTGAACTGTGTGCACGTGTGTGCACGCGCGCGTCAGAGAGAGGGAGTGAGAGAGCACATCTTTTGTTTGCTTACTGCACAGAACAGTATGAGGAACAGAGAGCTCTAGATCACAGAAGAGGAGTCTGCTGTCATGACAGTTGTGGCAAAAAATAGATACTGTAAATTGTTATTAATCTTGAGTGCTCTGTGGAAGTTTAATTGTCTTTCTTTCTCTCCTCTCCTGTGCTTCTTTTTCATGCACCCTCTTTACCCACCCCCACTCATCACTGCCTTCCAATATCTCTCTGTATATATCTGTCTTGTATACGATCATGCCCCCTCTTCAATTTCCTCCTTTCTCACCTCCTCTTTTCTATACCTCCTTCTGTCATTGTCTTATGCACTCCTCCCTTATTTTTCTCTTTTGCCTCCTGTGCCCTTACTTCTTTCACTGTCTTTATCTGCCATGCCTTCTGTCAACATTCCTTGTTTCTCACCTCATCTGTTCTGTCCCTCCACTTGTTTCTCTTACTTTCTCTGCATTGTGCTTCTCTCACTCACTCTCTTCTCATCCTCTCTTTCTCATCTCTGTTTTCTCTCGTTTCCCATGATGATGCAGGGTAAGGTGGCAGAGCAAGGTGATCACCACACACTCCTGAGCACTCCAGGCAGCCTGTATGCTGATCTGTGGCACACACAGAACAGCAAAGTGCTAAATGACAACAGAGACAGGACACAGCCTGCTCCAGCCGAGAGAGTCTCGCAGAAGGAGGAGGAACGCAGGAAGCTGCAGGAGGAGATCCTCAACAGCGTCAAGGGCTGCGGCAACTGCTCCTGCTGAGACACACACACCCCAGTTGTTTTTTGTTGAGTCAGACTTGGTGGGAACATGTGTGCACATAGGCATGCCTGTGACAGACTTTATCTGCTCATGTGCCCGGGTTTAGACTGAACCCAGCAGTGTTGATGGACTCTGGAGGTCCAGCAGGTCTCCTGGCTTGGTATGGTATTCTGTAATCTTTATCATGTACACTATACCTGCCTTTCTCTTAACACATTATACTAAGAAGTTTGAACTTTTAAAATTTTCTCCATGTGGGAAAAGCCTTTTTATCATGGATGTGTACGTATAAATATAACGTGCAATGGGTTTGTACAAGAGAGAAGAATCACATTGTACAGATGTACACATGTCTCTGATGGCTATTTTGTAAGTGAAATACTGACTGGATGTAACAGGAACAGTTTGTGTCCTTTTGAATATGTGTCTTGTTATATCAGGTGTTTGTACCAACATTTTCATAAAAGATGATGGGCTATTTAAGAGGACATAATGATTTTTCACATTCCTCATTACATATCAACAGTAGAATTGACCCCAGCTTTGATTTGCTTGTTGTGAGCAATATTCAACATGATGAGTATTTATTTAGGACTGTTTTTATTTTTTCCCATTAGCTCAATTTATAGATATATTGACTGGAAATATTATCAAAAAGCAATAAATATGTAATTCAACTCAAAATCCACCTTTATAGTAGTGTATCGTGACTTCTCATTGAATGACACGTGTTAAAATGCACAGTTTATATATGATGTGTTAATTTAAGTATTCTAAAATTTGAATCGGAAATGACCTACTATAAGGGTAATACTCTTTAAAAACTTTTTCCTTAGTTGTCCCATCATAATGAGGCATTGCATTTCTGGCCATAAAAGCCAGGAGCAAAGGCAACTGTTGTAGTGGATATAAAAGCTCAAATAATTATGGCAATTTCAGCCAAGTGTTTTTGTGCTAATTGTTTTGCTATGATAAATGTGTTACTAGAGCTTATGATTGATGTCTGATTGTTGTTGAAGGTCTCATTTGGCACCTGTTGGCATGTGTAGGTGTGGAGCAAGATAATATTAGACCAGATGTTCATGGATAAATATAATTGAGCACATGTTCAGGAACCCATATGTTTATGGGGCAAAAATACTGCAATTATCTTCACTGGATTCAACAAAAGATAAAATGATAGGACTAGAAATTATGTTTAGAATCAAAATCCCTTCACAAATGTTTTGGGATGAAATGAAATCTCTGGGTAATGTTCATCTTGCTATTTAATTAGACCTTAACTTTGATTTACATAATATGTGGAGCAACTAAAGAAGACAAACTGTCTGGATTATGTTGCCTTCTTTCTAGATGCCATTAAAAAAACAGCTATGATATTAGCCAGTTAAATATGGGCAGCTTTAACTCAGATTAACAGCTGCTGAATAAGATAACTGAGTGTTCAACAGACTGAAATAAAATGGCATTGAAATCATAAAACAACTAGAAGGGCACTTGGTAGAGTGCATACCTCTGCCAAACCAGATCATGTCAACATCAAAATCAAACACCTTGAGCTTAGGATAATACTGAAGCTGTACACCAAATTTCATGAAAATCCGTTCACTACTTCTTGAGTTATGTTAGGAACACACAAAAAAAATCACAGATCTATATACATATCTGGATTTGAATGAACATCTAATCAATTGTTCCTTGACCTATGGCCCGCCTTTTCTCAACATTTCATCAACATCCTTTTTGACTTATATTGGGAACCGTCAAACAAACAAACGAATGTGAAAACATCATCCCCTCCAACAAAGTTGGCAGAGGTAATGAAAGAAACTACCAACAACTATTCACAATTAAAAGAGGGTTCCAGCACCTTCAGTGCTTGGACCCCAATAATAAAGGGGGAAAAAATCATAACACTAGAAGGGCACTCCATCAAGTACATTCCTCTGCCAAGCCACAAATTCAGATTTGCATCAAAATCTAATCAATTGTTCCTTGATCCTTTCCTCAAAATTTAATCATAATCTGTTGACTACTTTTTGAGTTATGTTGGGAACAAACAAGCAAGCAAGCAAACAGAGGCAAAAACATAACGTCCTCCAAGAAAGTTGATAGAGGTAATAAACAAATACAGCCACAAGCATCAATCTGTGGCGTCCAAGTAGCCTTCACAAATAGCACCTGCAGATGCCAGTTCTTCCCAAGATACATGACATGGGGACCCCTGACCATCACATACATATGTGGTTCTTCTTGAAACTGTTGCCACAAACATGACCCACAAAACACATGGTTTGCCAAGGTTGGAGTAGAAAAACTTGAGTGGCCTGCACTGAGCCCTGACCTCAACCCCACTGAACACCTTTTGGATGAACTGGAACACTGACTGCACCCCAGGCCTCCTCACCCAACAGCAGTGCCTGACCTCACTAATGCTCTTGTGGCTAAATGAACAAATCTCAACAGCCATGCTCCAAAATCTAATGTAAAGCTTTCTCAGAAGAGTGGAGGTTATTACAACAGCAAAGGGTCAATAATCTGGAATGGGATATTCAAAAAGTACATATGGGTGTGATGGTCAGGTGTCCACTTTTGGCCATATAGTGTAGACAGAACATTCTAGAGGCAGTACATGAACATACTGTTCATTTCATGATATAGCTAAATGGTAGCCCTGGACAATTTCTACTGAAAAGTAATTGACTGATGACAGCCATGTTTTCAAATCACCCAGTCATCATTAGAAATCTACTTAAAAATTAACACAATAATGCTGAATTTTCAATCTTTGATTTTTAAAATTGAATGTGTTTAAAATTTTTTGGAAGGCTTTCACTCATATTCAATGCCAAATATTTTAAAAAATACTATTTACACACCGGGCAGCACAGTGGTTGGTGGTTAGCACTGTCACTCACAGCTAGAAGGTTCTGAGTTCAAGCCCAGTGGCCAATGGGGGCCTTTCTGTATGGAGTTTGCATGTTCTCCCCATGTCTGCGTGGGTTTTCTCCAGGTGCTCCAGTTTCCCCCACAGTCCTAAGACATGTAGGTTAGGTTAACTGGTGGCTCTAAATTGACCATACTGTAGGTGTGAATGGTTGTTTGTCTCTATGTGTCAGCCCTGTGATGATCTGGCGACTTGTCCAGGGTGTACCCTGCCTCTCGCCCATAGTCAACTGGGACAGGCTCCAGCTTGACCACGACCCTGCACAGGATAAGCGGTTATGGATAATGGATGGAATGGATGGATCGTGATCAAGATCTACATTCTGGATCATTTTGGGCAAGTACAGAGATGATGAGATTAAGATGGTGTAAAGCAACGAGACCATGAATGATGGCATTGCTCACTCCAGCCCTGTCTAGTCCAGAAGAAATGATCTAAAGTGGGCCACCTTGCACCATAAATGTTGCAAGCTATATATAGAAGCCTAGGAATACCTATCGGTTTGCCAGAAAGAATCCAAAACAGCAAGGAATTGACAGAGAAGAAGCGATTTTTGTTGAACTGCTCATTAAGGCTTAATTAGTCTATAACTTTATTAATAATTGTAATTAAGCAAATCTGAGTAGAAGTTATTGGCACCCTAGGTACTCCTACCTTCATGCCAGAAAGAATCAAAGTCGGTGAAGAATTGAGGGAGAAGAAGCAATTTGTGTGGAAACTGCTCGTTAGGGCTTAATTATTCCATATCTTCGTTATTAATTGCAATTATGCAAATTTGGGTAGAAGCTATATGCATCCCAGGCAGACCAACCTTCCTGCCAAAAAGAATAAAAATTGTTGAAGAATTGAAAGAGAAGAAGCGATTTTCGTGAAATGTGGATGACGCCAGACGGACGACGGACAACACATGTTGGCATAAACTCATCTCCTGTAGGCTGGATGAGCTAATAAGGTATATGGTCATAGACGTTCATTAGATACTGCACTGAATGTGAATGTCTCTTTTCTCATTCTCGGTCATACAGCGAAGCAGAATTTGCTAGCCAGCTGCTGCACCCTGGTGAGTTGCTGACCTGTGAAACACAGACATAGACACTTAATCAATTATGTATCCTGGAAAACAAGAGAGAATAAATATCCAGGTGCATAAAAGCACTGATATACTGTACATCATCAGGGCATCCCAGCACGCAGTCCTTCATGTAGCAGCCCATATCCTGGATCTTTTCAACTTCCAACCAGCACATGGATTGATCAATTCCTTTTAAGATTCAAGATGGTGCTGCTCATGGGGAGGTGATTGGCAGGACACTTTACAGTAACATCTGCTTAAAGTTTCACTGATATATTGCTGCTCATGCATTAAATACAGTACATGTATAACTAGCATTAAAGAGGGGTTTCAGTTTGCTGCAGTTCTTCTGCCAGGCACCATAAACATGTCTGTCTGGATTTCACGATGCAGTAGTTATCTGACTATGATAAGTCAGGCCAAGCATTGGGAGAAAAACATTTATGAGAAAGACTGTAAGTTAGACACTGAAAAATGGAGGAATGTCACTAATTCAGTTTGAAAGATGACCATCTCGTCACTGAGTTTTCTGCAAAACCTACTGAGCAGCAATCATGATAATAATTTAATAATAACGTATTAATGTTGATTCCGCAATGCATTTTGCACAGATTTGTCAGTCTTTCCATTTGATGTATGTGTAGTGCAGCAGGCAGTGGGATTCAGAACAAGCAGCAAGTGCTTATTGGTTCAGAGTGCCCATGAGTTAGGAATATGACAGCATTTGATTTACCTTGGAAGTGAGAAGTTGGAGCTTGCAATGATGTCGTTTTCAACTTCTGTGGATTTGAGCTACAAAGTGGGAAAAAATAGGAATGCCTCCAAACAAGCTAGCCTCAAAAAACATATTTATACAGTCAATATTATGGATTCAATCAAGTCAAAGTCCTTATCATACCAGGACCTGGTCTTCCCAGGTAGTCTCCTGTCCCAGTGCTAACCAGGCCCTTAGGTGCATTGGGCAGAAAATACTTATATATAAACTTCATAACATATTTGAAGGTGGCGGCATGGTGGTGCAGTGGTTAGTATTGTTGCCTCACAGCAAGAAGGTTCCAGGTTTGAACCTCATGGCTGTGTCTGTGTGGGTTTCCTCCGGGTGCTTTGTTTTCCCCCACAGCTCAAAGACATGCAGATTAGGTAAAATACCCAGCCACTCCAGTTGCGCAAGCCAGTCCATACTTTGTGCCAGTCCCAAGCCCAGATAGACTGTGGAGGGTTGTGTCAGGAATGGCATCTGGTGTAAAACCTACGCCAAGTCACTTGAGCAGATCCTCTGTGGCAACCCCTAACGGGAACAGCTGAAAGAAGAAGATATTTAAAAGTAAGAAGTGGTAATAATGATGCTATGTGCAGCCATGTTGATTTGATGTCACTGCTGAACTTGGAGGAACTTGGAGTTGAAGAGACCATCCCAACTTCTCACATAGGAGTTGAGGTGGTATGTGTTTTGGTTTTCCCTGGTCTTAGGTCAAGAATTATGAGTTATGACCTCAAGTCAACCAAACCAAGACTTTGAAGGATTGAGATCAAGTCAAGACCAAGACTCTGAGGGGTTGAGACCAAGTCCCAGGCAGGGTGAGACTGAGTCAAGGCCAGGACCAGACTAGTGTGTGAAGGGGGTGGGGGAGGGGCGACAGCCGTTAACAGTAACAAAACATTTAAAATTAGCAATGAGTTACATAATTGGTTGCATTTGAAGCAGGACGTTTTTCATTCAATCACAGCAATGATGTAAACAGATAAATCAGACAATACACAGGCAATTTTGTGAAATCCCTGCAGTTGTGGTCTTGACCGGTCTTGAAATAAAATCCCGAGTTTTCTATGTCTGAGACCAAGACAAGACCAAGTAAAATTGCGGATGATTCTGAGACAAGACCAAGACCTTCAAAAAGTGGTCTTGAGACCAAGACCAGTCTCAAATACTACAACACTAGTATGAGGTGTTGAGGTGTTTAGTTTGTTGGGTTTCTTGGTGATGAGTCTTGCCCAAAGAGTAATTACAGATTTTGACCTCCGGTCAAATCTAATTGATGATCCTTGCTCGAACTTGCTCGATGATCGAACTTGCTATGGAGGCGTGTTTGCCTTAATGTCAGTGTTAAAGCAGGAATCCAAATCTCCCCTGTCACCACCAAGCCCAGTGATAACAAAGAGTTTAATTCAAATTTATTTGTACCACACGTTTAACAATAGATGTCGTCAAAAGGAACAGAAATCTAGATGCAGAGCCAGATCCCTAATGACTGAGCCAGAGGCAACAGTGGTGAGGAAAACCCCCCTGAGATTACATGAGAAAGAAACCTTGAGAGGGAAAGGAAACCCAGCTTTTTCTGAGCGATTATGTGCACTCTGTTTTACATCTATACAAGAGCACTGTGTTGAAAGGGTGTTTGAGAGTTTTCAGCTTAGGTATAAATATGCAATGCGGTGAAGGAACCTTTATGTGACCTTTCGTGAACAATTAGTTTAGCTTGCACAGACGGAACTGGTTTTGCCACCACATACAGTACACACTACAAATCCATGTCAGTACATTAGAGGGAGAGGTGGGTATTTGCTCTAAGCATTGAAAACAGCAGAAGCCACAGGGACTGTGGTTACCTTTGATAAAGCATTGGTGGAGCTGCTCCTGAGTGGTGTTTTATCTACTCTTCATGACTGCTTTTCATCAAGCCCTATCTTTGTAGTAGTAATGAGCATGCAGCGTTGGAACAAACAAAGACAGGCTGACAGGTAGCTCATACAGCGAGGCAAAGATGATGGATGTTCTTGTAGTAAGATTTGTTCAGATCTTGACTTGCTTGAAAGTAGAAGAGGAGGAAAGGTTGTTAACTGGTATTTCAGTTGAACCATTGGCACAAGTGTAAGATTGCAGAGATTCCCCAGGGACTTTGCAATAAGGATCAGCAGCATGTTGCTTTATGGAGGACATGGTTATGGACCATGTTGGGCACCAGAGAGACAGAAAACATAGTGTTCAGCTTAAGTCTGTTTTTTTCTCTGCCAATTGTTCTGATGGAAAGAGGTTATACTGAGTACAGATCAAAGCATTTTGGTGTGAAGTAGACAGAACAGGAAATTTGTCTCAGACAGTGAGGAAAGGCCTCCACCAAATCAGTGAATTACAGCAATCATCAGCTGTAAGGTTACACAATTTGGATAACATCCTGGCTATTGCACATCCTCCTTCAAAACAGCACTAGGCTAAAGAATGTCAGATGGGTACATGCACATGTTAATGGGACCTAAGCTCCTTATATTGGTCAGATAGACTGGCGTTGGGCTCGCAGGATTGTTTATTGCTGATTGGACACAATGTGTGACAATTTTATTTGGAAAGAAACCTTTCACTTCAAGACTACTATTTACTCCCCCCAAAAAAACTACAACAAGCATGACCCTGAGCATTTCAACTTCTTCTGAACAGCTACAAGCTGCCAAAATACAGGCGAAGCTGGTCCTGCTGGTATACCACCTTTGCCAGCTGGTAAGTGCTGGTGGGAAGGAAACAGTTTCTGAATTAGTGCTACTAATGCTACATCATATCCAAGCTAATTGTAAGAAAATACTACAACAGTAAGGTTAGAAAATCTCAAATATTTATGAATCAGTTTATTCAAATATTGAATAGAAGGAATTTGGAAAATTGTTTACCAACTGGTAAAGAGAGTCCACCAGCTTGACTAGCTCAGCCTGTGTTTTGGCAGCTGGTAGTTGGTCACAACCAATGACTGTAAAATCATGGACAGCATGACTCCATGCTTTTCCCTTCTATAGAAATGAAGCCAAAATTCATCCACCATGTTGTCAAATTTGAAGCCAGGGTTTGCAGAGTAGGATTTTCTGCTGCTATCTGGAGCCAGCGTCTGCACAGTAGGGACAAGAGCCAAAAACAGGTACACCTACTCATTTGGTAGGCCCACCCCTTTCTCCCAATACCAAGGTCCAGCTTGTCACCAAGGCTGTCAATCACTTCATTTCTAACTGTAACCATGGCTTCTTATGATATAGTAGGATAACGTTTTAACATTTAATTTCTGGGGGAAAATAAAACATGTGCACATATCAGAATAGGGGAAAACTAACTGTTCAACTTAGACCCTGTCGATGGAACAACAGTAAAGATGAGAAAATTGACATGGAAAATAGACTAGTTTGTCATTGAAACACACGGGGATAGGCAGTGCTACACATTATACTGCAGCCAGCCAGCAGGGGCGCGAGACCTGTGGCTGCTTCACTTTTTAAAGACATTATGCTATCCATGTTTTTTCAGTCACTGGTCGCAACAATTAACAGTTATTCTACAAAATCGAGTCATACATGAGCTGATAGCCTATGAGGTGCGTAGCACCGAGTTAGCTATAAGCCGTGTACGACGAGATTGAATGGAATAACTGTTTTATTCTGTCCACGTTCACTGGATTTTGAGAAACAGCATTTTTTATTTTTTGCAAATTTGATAAATAAAAACTTTATACAAAACGTCCGACAAAATAATTTCTGCTTAGAATGTAAACACATCGGCGAAATGACAGTAGCAATTTGTGAAAAATGCTATAATAATAATTCTTGAAAAATAATAAAAAAGATACGTTCTTACCATGAAATACTTTCATTGCATATTTTGTTGGGGGTTTTTTTTGTTTGTTATTTTGGGGGGTTTGTTTTCAAGTAGAGTTTTTATTTCGTCCTCGGTTGGTTCAGCAGCACGCTCTGCCATTTTGTTTTCTTCTTCTTTCAGTGGTTTTTGTTGGTTGGCAAACCAACTTAAAAGTGCATTACCACCACCGACTGGGCTGGAGTGTGGAACAGGAGATACTGGGGGAAAAAAGCAAAAACCAAACTTTTAGTTATGTCTGTTTCTTTTAAGTACTTGAGAAAGTACTTGATGCCCTCTGCCATTTTGTTTTTCTCTACTCAAGGTATATGAGCTGATAGCCTAGTAGTAGAGTAGCCAATCAGAGCGCATGATTACTAATATCCAGTGAATGTGGATAGAATAATATGGATTATCTAGCAGGGTTCTTTATATCCTACTACCATCTACACTAAACAACCAATTCCATCATGCTTGGCAATCAATTCTGAGCAAATACTCTTGATAATTCATACTTGATCATGGTGTATTGTTGAATTGTACAATCCAAACGGTATAACATAATACTCCTATTTTTTGTGTATGTATTATACTTTTACATTATGAATTTTTTAATGTTTTATTCACTAATATGTGTCTAATTAAGTGTGTGTAGTTTGTTTCTGTGCTCTACGTTCTGGTATTCACAGTTTATTTACTACTCAAAACTGTACAACTCTAACGAACAGGAATAACATTCTTCAAAGGTGAAATCCAGGTCTACGCCTGTTCATATGCACATACTCAATGTACAAGAGCGCAGACACTCAGAGACACCCACCTACACAGAGAGACAAACACACATGAGCATGACATCAGCACACTCTGACCTGTATGGCCTCTGGAAGGCTTTGGTTTCCTGAAGCCAGTCTCGTAATGACAGATACAGTTTCAGAGTCAAGCCTTAAACATTCCCTGATTCTCTCCGTCTCAGTAGCACACATGGATCTAGCCAGCACACATGTGGTTAATAAGCTGACACTGTGCAGGGCCTCCCTATGTGGCCAAGGGAGGCCCTGCACAACCCTAGCCAGCTAAAATAACCAAATAATCAGAATTTCTAAAAACAATGGCTTCCTGACTTTTCCCCGAACTCTCACCTTAGCATTTTGGGGTCACAGAGCCTAAACTTGAACCAACCCTTCTACTGTGCTCAGTTAACTGCCAGTTCTGTTTAACCCAACTCTCTGTCATCAAAACCAAGAGACAACAACAGAGCTAAATCAGGTCCAGCTGTAGGAGACAGGAGGCTCTGCTGTATAACCCTTTTCCCAGCTCAGACACCAGCTTTCGAAAGAATGTCCTGTATTGTTTCATATCTACATCTATTTCGCCATCAGAAGAGCGCCGCACATTTTCTGTAACCCCATACTAGTAATGAAGCTCCATTGGAGGAATGTCTTTGGCTAATTATCTGCACTTGAGGTTTTTCTTTCATCTTTTGGCTTTTACTTACTAATATTTTTATCACTTCTTATCTACTTAGTTTTCTGAAGACCTAAAAGGATTATTGGCCCATACCCACAGCCTGTCACAATAATAATAATAAAAATAATAAAAAGCAGGAACTTAAGGCTGCCAATGCCTACATGACACAATCACAGTCTCTTAAGAGAGTTGGATGAAATTTATAGACATCGAGTGGGGAAATGTTTGAGCAATTTTCAAAGAACAAAACCAGATTTGTTAAGAAGCTCTAAAAGCAGCGCATTGCTCCAAAATCAAGCCAACCTTGTACACAAACACCCAAACACATTTGGTTGGCAAGGATATAACCATAGTTACCATAGCTGATCATATCACTCACAATATGCATAAATGTGAAAGGCTCATGGTTGACTGAAAACCTGAATATGTTTATATTGAAGTCTTTGATTTTGGTGCTAGCTTCTTGGTCAGTGTTGTCCTATGAGAAGTTTAAGGGTGTCCAGAATGCCGATATCATCACGAGGACTTTATTAGCGCAGTTATGATGGGTTTTTAGCAGGAGAAAACATTTTAGCAATCTCAAACGTAAGTGATAAGGGTCAGGTTTTGTTGTTAGGTCATAAAATAAAAGAAGAGCACAGCTTCATTTCTTCTTCTTTTCCATTTTCTGGTTATGTTTAACATCATATTTACAAGAAAGTGGAGACGGCAAACTTTGGATCCTCAAAATGCGATGCAATCCCCAATATGAAGGAATTGCAGCAGAGACTCGGCTCGACTAGTTAGTGAGCTACTAAATAACAAACACAATGGCGGAGATCGAGGATGGCGGTGGTATTAGTATGGAAGTTCAAGCATTGGAAGCTCATTTGTTTGAGGAGGTAAGAGAGCTGGACTGGACAGAGTAAAGGACTGAAATGCTGACGCACAGGCAAATATATTATAAATATTGACATGCAAGACATTAAGAGTGGATTTTTCCTTTAATATCGAGCCTCAACTCAGGCTCATTTGCTGAATGTGCTACTCGAATCGTTCTCTGATAAACATTATCTCCGTCTTTTATTCTCCATGCAAGAAAACAGATTCCTCAGATGGTTGTGATTTAGGTTCAGTATAAGGAAGACAATAGTCCCTTCTATTTTCCCTCGCAGACAGATGATTCCCATCATAAGAACAACAACCAGCTTATTCTCTCCAACACCATATATTTACATTATTCACTAAACAGTTATATATCGAGAGCATTGCATTACTATCCTTCAGGCCTGAAAGAAAGCCTTGGCATCTCTTTTCCTACAAAAGTATATATCATCCATTTACTGAAAGGTGCTTGACTAAAACTGAAAGCTTAAATAAAGCAGGGGATTTTTTTCTTTCAAGCAACCAATTAGTGAGGTTAGAGCAAAACTGATAAACTTACGTTTTACATGTGGTTGATGTTAGATAGCGTAGTTGTATTTGTATGAATGCCCACTCACTGCAGTTGCCCTATCATTTCTAAAGAATCAGTGAGGGGGGAGAAATTAAAGCAAGCTGTCACTGCAGAGGCCAAAGGTTTGAAGCTGACAATAGGAATGTGAAATGTCAAAGCTTGGGTTTCTCTTGTTTGACTGAATGAAATGTGAAAAAAAACAACAATAAATGTTAAAGCTGATGAAAGGAGGCAGAGAAGAAAGGGAATAAAAGGGACACCGTCAGCCATCGGAGTGGTGTTTATTTATTAATCAAGGATGGTAATGTGCGCAGGATTGTGAGATCTGCACGACAAAACTAGCAAAATGATCAATAAATCCAGTCAAATTTTAAACCATGTAAACACCAATACGACTATCAAATATATAGATGATATTACACGTTGGCATGAAGACATGAAGTTTATCCTCGAGTGGTGAATGTATATATCACAAGTGAGTGAAGCGAATAATAAGCTTCATATCTTCGTACCACCGTGTATGTAATCTTCTTTATGTTATATGGACACATCCACACACACAAAAAAAAATGCAAGTTAATCAAAAGAAGTTTAATTTTTAATCGGTTCGCTATTTTGACAATGTGAGTCTAGTCAGCAGGAAAACACTGGGAGTGACATCATCAGAGTGAAATATCAGGAATTATTATACATACATGTGAACAAAACATGTGTTCTGTTCCCTTCTAGTGGGTTTCAGTCATTTGGTTTGATAGCATGCAATATTGTTCGCATATCGCTTATCCTATGTGTATTACAGTACGTCACTCTACTCAATGGAGAATGAGCGTTGAATATGGTTTATGACATTGCACGGTTATCAAAACAACATGACGTCACACATCGGAGATGTAAAACTTGTGAGCAACTGTGACAACTTGTAAACAAACATGGCCACCAGGTTTGCTTCATTAAATACGGACGATTTTGAAAGAATTTTGAAAGAGAAAGACGCGTTGAACACCCGAAAGGAATGTGTATGGATAATAATAATATTGGCTGGCTTTTTGTCGTGGTCTATCAGATATATTCCATTCAGCTACTCGTCTTCGACTCGTTCAGTATCATGCTAGCTGAATGGAATATA
>JANZLB010000004.1:5804858-5815235 GCA_026167865.1 Notarius quadriscutis | reverse complement strand
GTCAGCTGGGATAGGCTCCAGCTTGCCTGCGACCCTGTAGAACAGGATAACGCGGCTACAGATAATGAGATGAGATGGGTCACGGAACAATTGATTAGATTTTGACACAAATCCAGATATGTATGTGGATCCAGATACGCATGCAGATCCAAGATTTTTTCTTTTCCCAACGTAACTCAAAAAGTAGTGAACAGATTTTGATGAAATTTGGTGAAAAGGTGGGCCATGGGCCAAGGAACAATTGATTAGATTTTGAAATAAATCCGGATATGTATGCAGATCCAGGATATTCTAATATATGGCTTGGCAGAGGTATGCACTCTACCAAATGTTCTACTTGTGTTTTTAATTGGGTTTACAGCCTACAGAAGTTAATATTTACTCAGACTGATGGCTTGATTCTTAACACAATGATTTTTTTTTAATTATAAGACTAGATTATACACTATGAACTGGATTATACTAGACTGCATATATTGAGAGGCCATGTATTCAGATCCATCTGTTTTTTTCAGGTCCACCATACAAATGCAGGGGTGCCAAAATTTCTAACATGAAAATCCTAGCAGAACTGAGTTAACGCAAAAAAGCATGTTGGGAAAATCAACAGTTATTCCACGAAATCAAGTCGTACATGAGCTGATAGCAGACAAGAGGCGTAGCTCCGAGTTGGCTATAAACCATGGACGACGAGATTGAGTGGAATAACTTTTATTCTATCCACAGTCACTGGATTTTGAGAAGCAAAACATTTTTATTTTTTGCAAATTCAATAAATAAAAACCAGCGAAATGACAGGAGCCATTTGTGAAAAATGCTATAATAATAATTCCTGAAAAATAAAAAAGATATGTTCAAATACTTTCATTCCATATATTCTTTTTTTTGTATTTGTGGGGGTTTTGTTTTCGAGTAGAGTTTTTATTTCGTCCTCAGTTGGTTCAGCAACATGCTCTGCCATTTTGTTTTTCTCTACTCACGGTATATGAGCTGATAGCCTAGTAGCAGAGTAGCCAATCGGAGCACACGATTGCTCATATCCAGTCAATGTGGATAAAATGGCATGAGATCGCTAGTTAAGTTGTTTTGGGTTTTTCCCCCCTCTTCAAATCAGTGCCAAGCAACAATCAGAAAACAGAAAAGCGAAAGTTTGGTGCGACCGTTACTTTTAATTTTCTACCGACTACAGTCTGAACCACTTTGTTTCTATTGTCAGACAAAAGGTTAAAGGTCATCTAGATAAAATAGGCACGAAGTAGAAATACCCATGACCATCTTTGACGTCCCACATCCTTTTCTTTTCAGTGAATTGGCTTTTATGTTGTGAAAATTTTATTCATATTTGGTCTGACTTCTGCAAGAGCTAAACTGCAGACAGTGGCACTTTGTTGGTTTGTAGCCCAAATCATTCATTCCCAGTTGACATTTAAGGGCAATAGGCGGGATACACCCTGGACAGGTCACCAATCTATTGCACTGTCGCCTAACAGATACGCCCAATTTGTCAGCTCATTTTATCTCATCCATAAATGGAAATTACATCTAGACCATCATGTATTATTTGGTTTGTGGACCATTCTTAGCACCTACATGACATATATTATTCCAGCATTTAATCTATCAACTGTTTCATGGTCTAGAGTAAGCCTTATGAGGGTTGGAGACTTCTCAGGGTAGCTGCTGCCTCTATAAGTTATTCGTCCTATTTTCAGCCTGTTTCTTTAAATTTTGCAAGAGGATTGGGGTGGAGCTGAAAAAATCTCAAACATCCTCAAGCACCCACCACAAGTGCCTCTGCCAACATGAGCCCCCAATCCAAGAGCCTCACTGCAATGTCATGCCAAAACTGACACAGAGCTGTGTTAAAGCTCAGTGCTTGCACTTGGAGTGTTTTTATGTGCTGCAAACGTGGGGGTTTGGAAAGGCAGCTGGAGCAAATGTTTCAGCAGGCGGCAGCTGCCGTTCTCATTCTGCTCGCCTGAGTCACAGCTCTTCCTCTTCATGAGGGCTTGGTCGAAATGGCCTTCAGGACAGGAAAAAAAAAAAAAAGCCTTCCAGTCCCCTGAGTTTATAGCGACTCCCAGTTTTGGGAGTCATCTGTATACTATGCGAGGTGGTGTACAGTGGACGTAGTTACCTAAGAAGCAAATATGTTTAGGCGACTACCCAAAAAGTAATGAATAGGAATAAATTTACTCGTAAGATCACCAGAAAAAGCGCTTCATTTAAAGGCTAAAGGGGTGTGCTCAGAGGTGATTTACAGTAAGTTCAAAACATGACATTAGATACACAGTATTCTGTTTTTGTACTAAGCTAGTGATTTTATTGGCTAGTGCTCTCGTGACATGAGTATTGTATATTTCAAAGATTTGCCTTTAAAACATGATCTGCTCATACTGAACATCCTTCAACACACATCGTACTGAGTGTTTGTCTTGACACTGCTTCATGAGTGCACTGGAATTTTTTTTTTTTTTAAGTCTGATTCCTTTCATAGTTTCTTGTTGTTTCAGGGAGTTTTTCCTCACAACTGTCACCTCTGCCTCACTCATTAAGGATCTAAATATAAATCTTGGCTCCTTCTGGATTTCTGTCTATTGTTAAAAGTGCTGTACAAACAGAATAGTAGGCGTATCAGACGCTCGCTGGCCGTGCTGTGAAAATTTCCCATGCAGACACTCATCTAAGTTTCCAAATCTGTCACTGCTTAAGTCTTGAATATTTTCTATCATGAATACTATCATTAAAAAGCTTATAACTTCTGCTTTCCAAAGGATTGCATCTGGTTAAGATCTGTTCAGTACTTTGGAAGTAACAGCAGGTTGAATTTGGTACAACAACTGCTTGCGTGACGTCGGGAAACTGCCGGTGCTTTTCTTTTTGAGTCACGGGAAAGCGTTCTCTCTTCTGATCAGTTTCCAACTGGATTACTCGTGAATATCAATCAGATAACTTTTACAGGAATGTTCTCTCGCCCTCACTGTTTCTGATGACGTATTCAGCAAAATTTTCCGTCTGCTAGTTCTGGTGTGATGATTAATGGGAGACTTTGAAGTGAGTTTTCAGAGCTTTACCTACTTATTTTTTCAAATCAAACTGATTCATGTAAATCAATAAATATTTTAGAATATAACTGTAGTTGTTTTGATTAAAAATATTGAGATCTTAGTCGTCGGAATGAGATTTAAAAAAAAAACAGAAGTCAGAAATGTGTCAGTTTCACTTCAGTTAATGTGAGTTGTTTATTGGATGTGGATCAGACAGTTTATTCAAGGTTCGCCTTGAAAGCCGTGAATATTATCATTTATATTCTTTCATATACTGTAAACACTAGTAGGCCCTGCTTTTGAGAAATACAAAGGCCTACAGAGCACAAAAAGGGGATTAGAAATAATCTTTTATTACTTTTTTTTTTGAGTGTACCGATTTAACATTTTTACCTAATTAGCATAATTCTAACTAAATACTAATTTGTGCAATTTGTTTTTACTACTTTTTCAAACTTTGTATTCGGTTTATAACCATCTATGTGCTGCCAATTTCCATGTAAATATCTTGAAAAATAAAAAGTTAAGAAAAATCATTTGATCTCATTGGTTAATGAGGCCCATTTTGGACCATGTGATCCTCATACAGAACATTACGGCAGCTTTCTAAAAATTAAGCCCTTTTTTTCAAACTTTGATTTGTAATATCTCAAGAACGGAAAACATATTTTAATTCTGTAAAAAGTATGTTGTTTAGCATTCAGTTCTGAATTCAATGAGAGCGGTTTGGATTGAATGAAAATATTCACCTTGTATGCCTAAGAATAGAACTGAACGCAAACATATTCATAGCCAGGTGTATATTAAGGTTGGTTGTCATAATTCATGATTAGACCAAATCATGAAAATAATGATAATTTGTCATCGTTTTAGTATACCGGTACTGTTTTGGAATTGGCCATCACTGAGGCAGGCCAGGTTACACTGCTGCTTCACCACTCCAGTGGATCTGGATTGATCCTGAGCTCAGGTTACCATCTGCATGGAGTTTTGTCAGTGTCTCTAAATGTCTGTGCAGGCTTCCTGTTGGTTTTCCTCCTAAAAACATGCCGATATGTGGATTGGGGACTCTAAATTGCCCCTAGGTGTGAATGAGTGTGTAAATGAGGGCATGCATGTGTGTGTGTGCATGCATGGTGCTCTGGATTGGACTGGTATCCCACTGAGGGCGTTTTCCCACTTTGCACCTATTGTTCCCAGATAAGCTCCGAATCCACCATGACCCTGATCGGGATTAAGCACTTACTAAAGTTGAATGAATGAATGAATGAATGAATGAGGCACAGCTCTGGACTGTTACATGGTACGGAATTTGCAGAATGCATTCCCCTTCGATGAGATGTGCATTTTTCTTTCCAGACAGCATGGTGTATCATCCCGAGTTTGAGAAGGCAGGCCAGCAGCCTGGACTGCAGGTGTGGAGGGTTGAGAACTTTGACCTGGTTCCTGTACCAGAGAACTTGTATGGAGGGTTCTACACGGGCGACGCCTATGTGGTCCTCAACACCATCAAACAGCGCTCTGGGAACCTGCAGTACGATCTGCACTTCTGGCTGGGTAAGACCATCAGATCCATAAGAGCTGTGGCCTGATCTGACCCAAAGCTTGTAGCACTTTAGTACTAAAGTGAGCTTCGGTAACAGAAATTGGGTGTATTAAATTAGCAGTGGAACCATTTTGACATTAAATCTGCCCCGTGTATAAAGACCATGCTCCATTTTGATTCCACTGGTTTAAATTTCCTTCAGCACCGTGTCGCACAGCAAACTGAACCAGAACGTTTGTATGATGGTCATATAAACCTGTGCAATTGTTCTTTGCTTTTGTCCTCCAGGTGACTACTGTACGCAGGATGAAAGTGGATCAGCTGCCATATTTACAGTGCAGCTGGATGATCACCTGGGTGGAAAACCCATACAATACCGTGAAGTCCAGGGACACGAGTCTAAAACTTTCCTGGGCTACTTTAAGAAAGGTTTGCAGTACATGGTAAGTGCACATATAAGAGAGTTAAAACTGTCTCAATTTCTGTTATTTAAGGTCACAACCATGTGAGGTAAGTAGATGCTGCACTTGTACTTGACACTATATAGTGCATAGCGGTAAATTAATTTCCTGATGATTAGAAGTTATAAGGTTGTTGAGTGAAACTTTAGAGGCTGTATTTACAGACTTTGTAGTATGTTTGTGCTTGTGGATGAGGCCAGTTTATCTGATGATCTACCAAAAACGTGTATGCAAACAAACACAGGAACCCATTTTGCTTTCTGTTTGGAAACGGCTGCTGCAAATTGGAATGGTATCTAACGAACCAAGTACAAACTGGAGGCAAATTAAAATTCATGTACATGCAGAAGTGATCTCAGAATAGCTGACGCAAGAGTACAATGAAAAGAGCCCGAGTCTACATTACAGGCCTTTAGCAGGCACTCTTATCCAGAGAGACATACAGTACAACATACCCGGAGCAACCTGGGGAGCAGGGTGAGGGTTTGGTGCCATGCTCAAGGGCACTTCAGTCATTCCTGTTGGTCTAGGAAATCAAACTGGTGATGTTTTGGTCCCAAAGCTGTCTCTCTAACCATTAGGCCATGGCTTCCCATACCTAAATACTATTCACTGGATGGTTTTTGTTTTTTGCACCATTCTGTATGAACTGCATGAAATCCCAAAAGAGAAGCAGTTTCTCCAATGCATCAACCATCTTCTTTGGTGCCAACCGCCATGCCACAGTTATTGAAAGTCTAAAAAGTGAAGTAATATATTTGCAAAATGGTCATGTCAGCCATTAAACATAATAGCTCTATGGTACAGCGATAAAACCCTCAGTTTGAACATACAATCTCTGTATCTGTGCTTGCACTGAAGAAATACTTTGTGCACACTCACAATGTCAGGTCTTCATAAACTGGAGTAAGTGGTTCATTACAAGAACCTTGACTCATAGTGGTTTAATTTTTGAGAATTGGTCCATGTCGAAGATGGAGTGTGACAAGGGTGCCATTTTTATGGTCATTCGAAAATTAAGTAACAAAGCAGCCTTTCAAAAATGGTCAAATGGACACTTCATTTCCAAAGTACAAAATCTAAATGAATTACCTGTTAAAATATAGCCACAAGCAGCGATGAAGGGCCCGAGCACCTCCGGTATACCAAATCTGGCATGAATCCAACAAATTGCCTCGGAGGAGAACGTCAAAATGTAACACGTGTCAAAACGCACAAAGCCAAAAATAACTCCCTTCCTGTTGAGTATGGCTAATACAATGTTTATGACAGTTTTGTTCATCTTGGAGCACCCCACACACCTACCAGATTTGACACAGATAGGTGAAACTATATACCGGGCAAAAGTCTCAATAACATGTGGGGGCGCTATGGAGTCCCTCGGACACATGACTCTGGTGGACACCAAAGGCTGCGCACCTCCAGTGCTCGGACCCTGACTAATAACAAACTGATCCCTGAGTAGCGGTGGCCAAGACTAATGTGTGTACAAATTTCATGAGTTTTTGCCCATGGGAACCACCTCAAAAATGGCCAAGTCTTCTTGAAGAAGAATAATCCTTACAAAAACAATAGGGTCTTGCACCTCGGTGGAGTGCCCTCTAATGGACACTGGAGGCCGTGCACCTCCAGTGCTCAGGCCACTGCTTAGTCCTTTTTTTTCATGATTCAATTATTTGATACTATATTCCTGACTTTAATCTTATTTGTCTCAGAAAGGAGGAGTTGCATCAGGGTTTAGGCATGTTGTCACCAACGAGGTGGTGGTGCAGCGTGTGCTCCAGGTCAGAGGTCGCCGTATCATACGGGCAGTCGAGGTGCCGGTCAGCTGGGAGAGCTTTAACCGAGGTGACTGCTTCATCCTGGACCTCGGCAATGTGAGTATCTCAGGGACAGAAATGAAGGAATCTGCTTGTTCTAATCTGTTAACGTTTCTATAATAACGTAAACAGGGACGTTTATAGCAGAGGCTTGATATGAACAGATGTGTACTAGTTGAGATGAAGTTTTCTGTCCTGTACTTGTATTTGACAGTATATAGCAGTACATTAACTACCTGATGATTAGAAGTTATAAAGCAGTTAAGTGAAACCTTAGAGGCCATATTTACAGACTTTGTAATATGCTTGTGTTTGTGGGCGTGGCCAGTTTATCTGATTATCTACCAAAAAATTCCATTTATTGAAGGACTCGGAAAGAGAAACAACTTTGGACGTGCTATTATAGGAAAATCATCAACATCATTCCTAATCACGCTGGTGTGATTTACTCCTTAGTCATCTCTCATTTCTGTGTATTACAGGAGATCTACCAGTGGTGTGGATCCAAGAGCAATCGCTTTGAGAAGCTGAAAGCCACTCAGCTTGCCAAGGCGATCCGTGATAACGAGCGTAGTGGGAGAGCCCGCCTGTACGTGTGTGATGAAGGTGTGGAACGAGATAAGATGATTGAGGTAAAAAAAAAAAAAAACAAACCTCAACCCAAGGTTCAGTCTGGACTAACATAGTCAACAGGACTTTGTACAAATGTTCTTTATCCGATGACAGGTTCTAGGAGAAAAGCCAGACCTGCCTGAAGGAGCTGATGAGGACCTCAAAGCAGACGCATCCAACAGGAAACTGGCTAAACTTTACAAGGTGCTCTGACTATTCAAACAGATGGAATGGTGAAGACGGAAAACACACTCTTCTTGAATTCCTTGTCTGAAGTACGGTCTTGTAATCCACAGGTTTCAGACACTAGCGGCACCATGTCCGTGGCCTTGGTGGCTGATGAGAACCCTTTTACTCAAAGTGCTTTGGAGTCCACGGATTGCTTTATTCTGGACCATGGTTCAGATGGCAAGATCTTTGTCTGGAAAGGTGAGCAAGCAAAACTAAAACCAGTAACCAATAACCGTCATAAAATAGAAAAACCCTCATGTCCTCCTGCCATCACAAATAGTAGCCAAACTTGTGAAAATACAGTACAACATAAAATATTATAATGTTGCTCATCACTAACATTAGTGTTTGAAAAACCCCATGGATTCCAAAACTAGAAGAATTCTACTGTATATGATAAAAGTTTTGTTGACAACTCTTTTCCCATCCAATGGCCTCCGCCAAACAGGAAAGGACGCCAATGTTGAGGAGCGCAAGGCAGCCATGAAAGCAGCAGATGGCTTCATTAAGAAGATGGGCTACGCGAAGCACACTCAGGTGCAGATCCTCCCCGAGATGGGCGAGACTCCACTGTTCAAGCAGTTCTTCAAGAACTGGCGTGATGTGGACCAGACAGACGGCATGGGCGTGGCATACATTTCCAACCACATCGCCAAGATTGAGAAGGTGCCATTCGATGCTGCCACACTGCACGATTCGCCTGCCATGGCAGCACAGCACGGCATGATTGATGACGGCAGTGGAGAGAAACAGGTTAGAGCCCAACACCTGCAGCAATTTAATGAATAATGACAACTCATATGATCACATTCATTCAGCAGGTTTGTGAAGTTAATGTTTCCGAGCAACAATAAAGCATCTGATTGTTTCTCTACAGATCTGGCGTATCGAAGGCTCTGACAAGGTTCCTGTTGACCCTTCCACTTACGGTCAGTTCTACGGCGGAGACAGTTACATCATCCTTTACAACTACAGACACGGCGGCAGACAGGGACACATCATTTATATTTGGTAAGACTTCGCGACAAGTTATAAACGTGTACTATCAAATGCAAAGTGTATCATGGATCTGATATACTGTATAAGGAATAAAACATATGAAGCAGAGTTACTTTTAACGTCACAGTTAAAAGTATTTTGTTTATAATTCTTACACACCATCACTGAATATATATATGAAGAGTTTGGTTCCAAAATGCTATATATCCAATTCCATTGTTTGGAGAAAAATCACTTTTTCTGATTACAGGAAGTGATAAAAGGAAAACCACTGTATCCTGTTTTAAAATTTATTGACTAACTCCTTAACGATAATAAAGTTCAAAAATTAAATCCAGAACTAATTAACAGCTTTTAACTGAACCAAGTAATTATTTTTTAGTCAAGTCGCTACATATCCACGCCACGGCATTTTCCCCCCAAACGCTACATTTCCCTTTCTATTTAAAGTGCATTTAATCGTGTTCTCTCATGACAGATTATTTTATTTTATAGATTATTTTATTTTATCGAAGTTATTCATAACTCAGCGTGAAATTGTTCAATAAATACGAGAAGTGACGAAGTGATTTCCTACTTCATGGGCGCAGCCATGTACAGGATCTCATTGTTGAAAGGTATCAATAAAGAGAGTTGGACAAAAGAATTTCCCAAACATTAGCCGTCCCATGAAACACCATAAAGACCATTATCAACAAGACAGTCATCACTCCCTCCATGTGACAACAATCGTTTGTATTCTTCATGTCTGTACTATGGAGACCAGTGTCTAGATGGAAGCCCTTTCTGCCTAAATCACCCCAAACCATGAGGCAAAAGGTGCAAAATGACACCGCATAATCCTACAAGTTATGCTTGGCACAAAAACATGACAGCTTATCACCCAAAGAACACCATACACACAGTGAAGCATGGTGGTGGCAGCATTATGCTATGGCACTGCTTCTCCTCAGCTGGGACTGGGGCTCTAATCAAGATGGATCTTCATGGATAGCTCCAAACCTGCAAGTCTTTGTTAGACAGCTGAGAAAAGACGGAAATTCAATCCGAGCCATTGCACAAGCATTGGGCATAGCCAATACAACAATTTGGAAAGTCCTAAAAAAAATGAAACCACTGGTGTATGAACAACCAGAAATGGAATACATCAACCAAGGAAAACAACAGCATTTGATGATGGAAACATTGTGAAAACCCCAATGGGCTACAACTGTCACATTCCTAAGATCAAGCCACTCCTGAAAACAGCAACAACATCAGAAGTGTCTTACTTGTTCCTTATACTGAACTAGACTGAGAGATACATGGTATTCATATTGTTTTGCGTAAACTTGAAATGAAATATCCGAATAATTTGAGATCCTGGATTTCTGATTTTCATGAGCTATAAGCCATAATCGTCAAAATTAAAACAACAACAACAACAACAACAAAAAAAAGCCTTGAAATACTTCACTTTACATGAAATGAATATAGTATATAGGAAAGTTTACCTTTTTGAATTAAATTACGAAAAGAGGAACTTTTTCATAATATTCCGAATATTTTGAGATGCACTAGAATAAACAACAACACAATTAGCCGAGGGTGGCACGGTGGTGTAGTGGTTAGCGCTGTCGCCTCACAGCAAGAAGGTCCGGGTTCGAGCCCCGTGGCCGGCG
>JANZLB010000004.1:5774049-5787477 GCA_026167865.1 Notarius quadriscutis | reverse complement strand
TCATCCACCACTGTTGTCTTCTGTGGGCGTCCAGGTCTTTTTGCATTGATGAGTTCACCAGTGCTTTCTTTCTTTCTTTCTTTCTCAGGATGTACCAAACTGTAGATTTTGCCACTCCTAATATTGCAGTGATTTCTCGGATGGGCTTTTTCTGTTTTCGCAGCTTACGGGTGGCTTGTTTCACCTGCATGGAGAGCTCCTTTGACCGCATGTTTTCTTCACAGCAAAATCTTCCAAATGCAAGCGCCACACCTCAAATCAACTCCAGGCCTTTTATCTGCTTAATTGAGAATGACATAACGAAGGAACTGCCCACACCTGCCCATGAAATAGCCTTTGAGTCAATTGTCCAATTACTTTTGGTCCCTTTAAAAAAAAAAGGGTGGCACATGTTAAGGAGCTGAAACTCCTAAACCCTTCATCCAATTGTAATGTGGATAGCCTCAAATGAAAGCTGAAAGTCTGGACTTTATGTCCATGTCCATTATTTAACTATAACTTGAATATGTTTCAGTAAACAGGTAAAAAAAAAAAAAAATTCTCAGTGTCCAAATATATATGGACCTAACTGTACATTCACCGCTCAAAGATAAACTTCATATCTTCGCACAACTGTGTCATATCCTCATACATCTACATTACATTGTAATACGTTTATCTACAATGTGCAAGTCATGCTAACTTGTTTGTTTCTGGAACATGCTAGAAATCTAAACATGCCCTGCATAACAATTTGTGCTGCTCGTTGGTTTGCAGGTAACTTCTGGGCAGCTCTGGGAGGAAAGACGGCGTATCGCACATCCACCAGGCTGAAGGATAAGATGGACACTCACCCACCCAGACTGTTCGCTTGCTCCAACAAAACCGGACGCTTCATCGTGAGCATTTTTATGAAATTTATTTACTGCTGCAACAACTAATCAACAGGATTTTATTATAATAAAATAGTTAGCCGTGAATTTAATTATTGATTACTTGGTCTGTGGCTTGAAACACCCTACTGCACACACACGATCAGATCACATCAAGCCACAGATAGCTTGAATCAATTAGCTGATAAGTAGTTTTTTTGCTCGTTATCCTTGACCGTCGGATACGAGTCGATTACAAGTTTGACTCGAGTCGACTCACTGATTCCAGGCATCGAAAACTAAAATTCAAATCATATAGATTTGGAAACGTTTCCAAAATGATACCAAAAATAATTTGCCAATAAAAATGTATTTAGCATCTGAGCGTTTCGGTTAGTGAAGCGTCCAGTGGGTATCGGCCTTTATTTTGAATTTGATTGGCCAGAATTGAACAAATCAGGGCCGAGTTCCACAAAAACATCGTAGCACAAAAGATCATTGTTAAATGGTAGAGCGAGCAGCACAATGAACACTCTCTCTCCTAGTTAAGATGCTCTTAGCGTTGAGGCTTTTGGGAAACCCACCACGGATCAGTTACTTATCGACATAATCCTTCGTTATTTGCAGCAACCAACTAACAGTACATTTTGTGTTTGTGTAGATTGAAGAGGTGCCTGGGGAAATGACTCAGGAAGATCTGGCCACAGATGACGTCATGATCCTGGATACCTGGGACCAGGTAACATTAGATTCTCTCTTGTGACTCAAACAAACAGATTGCTCCAGTGCTCTTATTTTATCTGGGAGACCATTGAAACCTGCACACAGTATTGGGCTTGAACGTTCCGTCAGATCGTTTTAGAGGAGCAGGCACACCAGGTGTGTTGATGTCTCCTGGGTTTTCTGACTGCTGTGGTTGTGTTGCAGGTGTTTGTATGGATCGGTAATGAGGCACATGAGGAGGAAAAGACCGAGGCAATGGCTTCAGGTGAGGCTCATTAAATTTCTCACTAATGAGGGTTATACAGTATGTAACAGACTCAGATGTGTGGAAAGTACTTCATTATGTATGTTTTTGAATTTTAACGTGGCTAATAGCTGTTTTCAAGCCTTTATACATTCAAGTTATTCCACAAAATTGAGTCGTATATGAGCTGATAGCTGACGAGGCGCGTAGCACCGAGTCAGCTATACGACATGTACGACGAGATTGAACGGAATAACCGTTTTATTCTATCCATGTACACTGGATTTTGAGAAACGGAGCAATTAATTTTTTGCAAGTTCGATAAATAAAAACTTTATACAAAACATCCGACAAAATAATTTCCGCTTAGGTGGACTTCTTAAAAACCTATCAATGGCAGCATGAATTGACTTTAGTGTTTTTTTTTTTGTAGAAAGTACCATCCTGCTGTCGTGCCGAGGTATAGAACAGCTTCAGACATTTATTTAATTCTTCCTTGGACATTTCAGTTTTGTAATTTTCAAACTACTTTGAGCTTTGAACCAGTTTTAAAAAAATTCAACAAATTTTAATGCTTAAAAGATAACAAACAGGCAAAATGACAGGAGCAATTTGTGAAAAATGCTATAAAAATTCTTGAAAAAAAAAAAGTTCTTACGATCAAATACTTTCATTCCATATCTTGTTGCTTTTTTGTATTTGTTTTTGAGTTTTTATTTCGTCCTCGGTTGGTTCAGCAACACACTCCATTTTCCCCCCTCTATCCACAGTATATGAGCTGATAGCCTAGTAGTAGAGTAGCCAATCAATCAGAGTGCACGACTGCTCATATCCAATGAATATGGAGAGAATAAAATTAATAGGAAAGGTACAGTATAGAGTTGCAAGAGTATTAAGAATGAATAAAGATTAATTGTTATAAAAGACATTCACCGATGCAAAATATAATCCAGTAAAGCATGTTCATTTCCCTATTTATGGAAGGAGTCTCCAGTGTCAGTGCTTTGTAAGAGTCAAAGATAAAGCTGTAACTTTTTCTGTTCTCTGATCGTACATGGAGAGCGGATTTGGCGCTTTGTCTTTTTCTCTCTGAGGCATGACAAGCTGGGGGGTTTTTTTGGCTTTGAGAGAAAAGAGGCTAGTAAGGGACGGCTGAACGCGTTGTGCATTACTAAACCTCTGTGCTGTCTTTTAGCTGCCCGCTACATTGAGACGGACCCAGCCAACCGAGACCGCCGTACTCCTATTGTGAAAATCAAGCAGGGCTTTGAGCCTCCCACATTCACCGGCTGGTTCCTGGGCTGGGACCACGACTACTGGAGCAGCGACCCTCTGGACCGCGCAATGGCTGAGCTGGAGATTTGAACCCTGACCCCTGACCTTTAAACCCCCACTGCCTTAGTAGGGTCGCAGTTGGAGTTGCCCTTTGCCACTGATTAACATGTTTCCATTGGAGTATTTGGGATGTGCTGAGAGATCAGTGTAAAAAGGCAACTTGTACACACCAAGCCTTGTCTGTAGTCAAAGTAAAGCCATGCTTTAATTTCCAATTGCACTTTTTCTTACTGCGTTAAGTGTAGGCATCACATTTCTAACTGTATTTAAGCAGCAGGTTGTTGGTTTTATGGTAGATCATGCAATCTAAGGTGGTATTCCAGAAATGTCTATCCAATAGTGCCGTTTCAGTGCTTCCGTAAAGACCAAAACAAATCGGATCTCATAATTTGAGATGTTTTCTGAACCTTCTAGAATGGAGGAACAATCTCAAATTAGGAATCGCCAAGGAATTAAGAATGATCATGACTGTTTACTGAGTTTTTTTTTTTTTTTTTCCAGAATACTGTCATTCATCAGAACAAAAACTGCCTCGACAAATGCAAAAATTCCTGAAAGTGGGTTTTAATAAAACACAGCCTGGTTCTTCCTGTACGTTTGCATATAGTTGTTTTTTTTTGTTGGTATGAGCAGGTGTTTAAATGCGTTTAACAGCAATACTATCTTCCCTAGCGTGCACTTTCCTGTCACTTTACTCATTGTTGAACATTTCAAATAAATTCTAGCTGTTCAAAATTATTTGAATACGTAGTGCGTCAAAAATAGCAACATCTAAAATATTAGTGCTATAGCCGTGAATTTTTCCATCATGCAGCTATTCATTCATCTGGATGCTGTCTGATTTGATGAGTTACCTCTGTTTGCTCCCAGAGGGCGCTAGAGAGCAGTTTGACATTAACCCAATGAAATGAAATCAAAGAGCTACAGAGATTATCTAGATGACATTCCAGGACTGATAAAGACCACACAGAGCGTATGACCAGGGCCTTGTTCTTCATGCATCCCCTAATATACAGCAGGGAAAATAAATTGACATGAAATGTTCACCAAATGTCAGGAACAACCCAAGTAATTCACACATACAAAGAACTTACAACATACTGTATTTTAATCCATAAATTAAGTGTAGTAAAGTGGAATGACCGGGAATAAATACTGAACACGCTTACTGAAATTTAATACTTAGTAGAAAAGCCTTTGTTGGTAATGACGGCTTCAAGACGACACCTGTATGAGGAAACTAGTCGCATGCATTGCTTAGATGTGATTTTGGCCCATTCTTCGACACAAACTGTCTTCAAATCTTGAAGGTTCCAGGGGTCTTATCTATGAACTCTGATCTTCAGTTCTTTCCATAGATTTTCAATCAGATTCAAGTTGGGTGATTGACCAGGCCATTCTAGCAGCTTTATTTTCTTTGGGATCCACCATTTCCTGGTAGATGGCAGCAAATTCTTATCAAGAATATCTCCGTTCATCCTTCCTTCAATTTTATGAAGTCTGCCAGTACCATATGCTGAAAAACAGCCCCAACGCCATGATGTTCCCACCTCTAAACTTCACTGGTGGTATGGTGTTTTTGGGGTGATGATATGCAGTGCCATTTCTCCTTCAAACAAGCATGGTGTGTGCTATGACATCCAAAGAGTTCAATATTGGTCTCATCTGACCAGACTATATTCTCCCAGTAATTCATAGGCTTGTCCAAATGTTGTGCAGGAAACTTTAAACGAGCTTCAACATGCATTACTTATTGTATTCTTTGAATCAATTGGACCTGCTAATTCCAAGTCTTTCTGAAGCTCTCCACAAGTGATCCTTGGCTCTTGGACAACTCTTCGGATTATTCTTTTGACTCCTCGGTCAGAAATTTTGCAAGGAACATCTGATCGTGGCCAGTTTATGGTGAAATTGTTTTTCCACTTCTGGATAGCAGCCCCAACGGTGCTCACTGGAACATTCAGAAGTTTAGAAATACGTCTGACACCATCAGTATACTGTGCAACAATAAGGTTGCGAAGGTCTTGGCAGAGCTCTTTGCTTTTACCCATCATCAGAATGGTAATGATGAGCCTTTTTATACGCCATCAATTAGGACAAAACCAGTGGATATTAATTTGCACTGATTAAGGGCGGGATTGCTTTCTAAACAGACAGCTGGTTTCTATGCCTTTCTGATTCCACTTATGGACATGTACTGTACATTTTGATTCCTTTGTATACGTGAATTACTTGGGTTGTTACCGACATACGGTGAAAACTTCATGTCAACAGCCTCATCAGAAATATATTTACTAAGAAAAATATGTTGACGCTTTCAATACTTGTTTTCCCTGCTGTATGATAAAAATGCTGCAAAATCATGATCATTCCATGAGATTTGGTTTTTCAGCAGCACCTGAAATTGATTATTTTAGGTGGATTAAGTTGCTTTGGGATAACTCCATGCTCCTGTTATACCAGGAAACGGCAGATATAGATATAAAATCCAGACTTAAAAATATTAAGTCACTGACTGGCAACAGAAGTCTGGAGAGGCTGCGAAAAAGCTTTATAAATAGGTTATAATCAGACACGGAGTTTAGTTCAGTGCAGCTACAGGATACTTGCGCTAATAAAAAAAAAAAAAAAAATTGTGCCCATTTGTTGGTTTAAGTTAAGTTTGGTCTGACATCCGCATGCTAATACTAAGTCGTGCAGAATTCTGAAGCAGCTCCAGCTGTTCAAACTGCTTTTATCATCAATTGCATGACCTCCAGTAACTAATATATTTAGTAATAAGTGATTTTCTATATAAAGCACTGAATCATAAAATGTCGCTGGTCATTCCAACTGCAGTTAGAATAAGAAAAAAACTGACATCCTCTTATGAAGAACAGGCCTCTGATGGTCTCCATGTCGCTAGAATGGCGTCATCCTGGAACAGCATGAGAGAGACATTTCCAGAATGCAACACTGTGTGCTGTAGTGACAGACTCCAGTCTTTGCTGCTTCCGTTTTCTAAACCCTGTTACACAGATACCAAACAGCTTTACATTTGTTACAATAAAACTGCTCTGTGCATCATTTCCAAGTCGTGTGATGTGTTTACTCGGGTTGGATTGCAGCGAACAAAAACAGACTTCGACGTAAATGATTCTGATATATTTGCATTTACATACATTTAAGATGAAGGACACGGTACAATTCCATACAATACAAGACCAGAGCAGAACTGGTGTCGAGGAGTATGAATTGAGGCCTGCTGAAAGAAAACAAACAAACAAGATGATATTGAACAGTAACTATGGCACATTAGTGATTTTCTCTGAAACAGGAATACAAAAATGGCAGCAATGTCCACAAAATGCATACTGAACAGCTGAACTATATTCCTTCCTGGAACAAAAATATTCAAATGTCAAAAAACAAAAAGGTGAAAGTGAATACATCTGAAAATTGTCAAGCATTGCAGAAAGTAAATTATTTATTTATTAAACACAAAACAGAATTAAATTTTTATTTATTTATTTTTTTTTAATGTTGGATTGTCCCCCCCCAATTTGGTCACCTGATAATTCCCACCCACAATAGCGTCCGTGTTTCCTCCAAGACACGTGAAGCCAATCAAGTGCATCCTGTATCAAATTCCTGCTCATGCTTCATAAAGCACAACGCGCTCGAAGGAAAGCGCAATCGGCCCTCTTCTGCATACGCGAGCTCATAACCCCATGCTGTTAATCGGCATCGCTGTGATTGACAGAGTAAAGAGAGCGTGCCGACCATCCCACCCAGACAGCGTGGCCAATTTTGGATATCTATGGCTTCGTCAAGATTCAACCTCGAAATCTCTTAAGGATAGGGTGAACAATTTTGCCGCTGAAAATAAAACTGATCAGCACGAATATACAAAACACCAGCCTGGTGTTTAATCTCTATTTATTGCGTTTAATAAGCTCGATATGAGAACCTTTAACCAAAGATGCTTATATCAGGTTTCTTTTAAATTTAAATGTTTAAAAATATGTAAGAAAATACGAAATAGATATTAGGAAACCTTTTTTAAAAAAAAAAAGGCAGGGGGGGGAGGCAGCAGATGAGTACATACATTACCAAATGCTACACGTGAATTTTATGCACATTTATGTTTAACATTTATGGTTAAGGCTTTCTAAGGGTAGATATGGCTGTTAGAGCAGCTCCATCAGAGAAAGTAACAGGCACAGAGAAATTAGGGCTGGGTTATCTGAAAGAATATCATCAACACCGAACAGCAAAGTCTTTAATTCTTCCAGATTTCAGTGTTTAACTATGTTTCTACAATATTTATGTATCATTATCAGTTTCCTTTTTGTATTTATTAATTTGTGTAGACATTAAATAACATGTATGAATTATTTAAAGGTTTATTTTTAGATGCAATATTCCTGCTTTCCTGGCAGTTTGATAACTAAATAAGAAAATGCCTTCATGTCTCGTGATATGATATATCTTTGTCATATCGCCCAGCCCTAATAGAAACAGTCATCAGCGATGCTGCTGTCAGACTACCACTGACTTCAAGTGGTAAAAATATCACTGCAGTACAGCAAGAGTGTGTGTTTTAGATTGTGTATGTGTAATTTACTCTGTATTTACGTGCATTACATCTGAAGTGTATAGCTGTATGTTTGCATCAGTGTGTGTATGTGTGCGTATGATGCGTACGCAGCTCAGCGCTTCAGGAACGTCTGCATCATGTCGATCGGCAGGGGGAAGATGATGGTGGAGTTTTTCTCAGCGGCGATGGTGTTGAGGGTCTGCAAGTAGCGCAGCTGCAGCGCAGACGGAGACTCGGCGATCACCATAGAGGCTTCCTTCAGTGCTCGAGACGCGTTCATCTCTCCCTCAGCGGCGATCACCTGAGAGAGAGAGAGAGAGAGAGAGAAGACAGAAAGGGAGCGAGAGACAGCGAGAGATGACAGAAAGGGAACGAGAGAGAGACGTAGTGAGAGACAACAGAAAGGGAGCGAGAGAGAGACGCAGTGAGAGACAGACAACAGAAAGGGAGTGAGAGAGAGAGACGATAAAGGAGCGAGAGAGAGACGCAGTGAGACAGATGACAGAAAGGGAGTGAGAGAGAGACGCAGTGAGAGAAGACAGACGACAGAAAGGGAGTGAGAGACGCAGTGAGAGACGACAGACAGGGAGAGAGAGAGAGACAACAGAAAGAGAAGGAGCGAGAGAGAGAGAGACATAGTGAGACAGAGAGAAGACAGATGACAGAAAGGGATCAAGAGACAGCGAGAGACGACAGAAAGGGAACGAGAGAGAGACGCAGTGAGAGACAGACAACAGAAAGGGAGTGAGAGAGAGAGACGCAGTGAGAGAGAGATGACAAAGGAGCGAGAGAGACGCAGTGAGACAGACGACAGAAAGGGAGCGAGAGAGAAGACAGACGACAAAGGGAGCGAGAGACGCAGTGAGAGAGACGACAGAGAGAGAGAGAGAGAGAGAGAGAGAGAGAGACGCAGTGAGAACAGAAAGAGAGGGAGCGAGAGAGAGAAGATGCAGTGAGACAGAAGACAGGGAGAGACGACAAACGAAGAGAGAGAGATGCAGTGAGAGAGACGGAAAACCGAGAGAGATGACAGAAAGGGAGTGAGCGAGCGACAGACATACACACAGAGGGAGAGAGACAGAGAGAAAGCGAGACAGAGAAAAGTGAGAGATGACAGAAACAAAGTGAGCAAGACAGTGAGAGAGAGAAGAGACAACAGAAAGAGAGAGAGACACACAGAGAGAGAGACACAGAAAGAGACCGAGAGAGAAAAAAGTGAGAGACCGAGAGAGAGAGAGAGAGTCAGCAAGACAGAGAGGTGTTCTTGATGCGTCTTTGGCGTACCTGCTGCTCCTTTCAAATATAAATAATTTTAATTATTTATTAAATAAATTAGATTTAGACAGACAGACGTTATCGATCCTGTGAGAGAAATTGTTATAATGGGATTTCCTCCCATTTCTGGTTGAGAGTACACTGTGTGCGCTTTAACTGCTACATCTCATCAGAGCATTTTGTTTCTCATTTATTTCTGGGCTTGTATGACTGAGGGGTTTGTTTTCTTGTCGGATTGTAGCAAAGGTCCAGACCAAAGTCTGAACGGCAGATTTCCCCGGGCCTTGACCCGCCATGCATGACCTGCATTCGTCGATTCAACGCGCGCAGACCGAGTGTAGTGTCTGAACGCTTTCGGCCTGTCTGTTAATCATTATTCTGGCGTTTCTGTTTGTTCTTTGTAAAGCAACCTTGGGTGTCAGAAAGGCACTACATAAATATCTTATTATTATTAGTAGGATAAAACTCAATATAATTAGGTTTCTATAACAGCACTTCATAAAATAAAATGTAGAATCACTGCTATAGTAAAGTGGTTTTCTGTAAGTAGGTCTTCAGGGCGAGTGCTTTATAACAGTCAGTAAGTTTTCCATCGTGGGGAAAGTCTCCAGAACATACATGTTTGCTCGTTATTAACTTTGAGAGGGTCCACCACATTAAAATGATACTATAACCTGCAAATCGCTGCGGTATAATCAGAGTCATGGTACGAGTGTTTTATTCCCTAACCATTCCTAGTTTTACTCTATTCCCCTTTACTGACCCCCGAGTCAGCTGCTCATGGTTTATTTATTCAACAGTGGTTTCTTGGGTAGCCTCCTATAAACATAGCACTCCATGGCTATGGGAAAGGGTCTTTGAGAGCAACAGGCTGACAAAAGGGAGAATGATAAAGCCAAGAACGTTCTAAATATAAGGAATAAAACTTGCGCCAAGGATAGGGTAGTCCACATCCTGTCGTCTTTGCCTTCCTGTGTTAAAACCACGAAGGAAAACAAAGACCTCCGCAATAAAAACAGCAGTATTCTACTCATGTTTTGGGATTTATTTTTTTTAAAAGATATCTATGGCTGCTGAACTAAGGCTATAGCTTCGTATGGTATTTGACAGGGGGGAAAAAAAAAAAAAAGGTTTAAGGATTTAAGTGAGTGAAATCAACAAACAGCAATGATTAAAAATGTAAAATTTCATGGAATGGATGTTATGGAAAGCAGAAAGGGTGTCCAAATATTCTGAATCAAGCCTGTCCCGTGTGTGTGTGTGTGTCTCACTTTAGCTCTGGCCTCTCGTGCAGCCTCGGCCTCAGCAGCCATGGCTCTCTGGAGCTGTAGGGGCAGTTTAACATCTTTAATCTCCACCCGCTCCACCTTAATGCCCCAGTCATCAGTCGCATCATCCAGAGTGGACTGGAGAAGAGAGACATTTTTATATTTCACTTGTTATATTTATGCAAGAATGATGAACATTAGAACTGGCATTTCTTTAAAAAAAAAAAAAGCAATAACAACAACAACGCCGACGACAGGGTGGCAGAGCAGCTGCTGGCTACAAATTAAAATCCAAAATAGCTGAGTAAAATAACTAAATATAAAAGGATCCTGAGTTACACAAATGCAAAACGTTTTCAGAAAGTGAAATCATAACATCAGGGCGTTTTATATACACTACAGACTGTAAAATGGTCCAGTGTTTGTTTGTTTTTTTTTTCCCCCCCTTTCTTTTTTTTTTTTTTTTTTTAAATCTTCATCTGTCCAGTTTGGGTCCATGATATGCTCAGATTCTTGTCCTTGGTTGGGAGGACTGGAACCCAATGTGATCATCTGCTCTTGCAGCCCATCCACTTCAAGTTTCAGTGTTGTGTTTTATGCACGATGAGATGCTTTTCTGCTCGCCACGGTTGTAAAAAGTGATTATACGAGTTACTATATCCTTCCTGACAAAAATTCTCGAACCAATCTGTCCATTTTCTTCTAACCTTTCAGTGAACTGTCACTCGCTCGGTTTTTTCGCACCATTCTGTGTAAACTCAAGAGACTGTATGTGTGTGAAATTCCCAAATCAGTCGTTTCTGAAAAGCCTATCTGGCCCAATCACAGAGATCACGATTTTTCCCATTCTGATGTTTGATATGAGCATTAACTGATGTCCTGCATCAGCTTCTGTGTGGACTGCTGCGTTTCCATGATTTTCAAATCACCACGGTCTGTTTTTATTTACATTTTCCACAGCAGTTAGGTTAACATGGAGCAGCCATGGCTTGAAGGTTGGGCTGAAGTGGCCTTGAGCAAGGCACCTAACCCCCTGGGTGCTATAGCATAGCTGCCCACTGCTCTGGGTATGTGCATGTGGTCACTGCTCACTTGTGTGTGTTCACTGCTTCAGATACAGCGGAGCAATTTCACTGCGCATGTGACGAATAAAGGTTTCTTCTTCTCTCTAACTGAAGCTCTTGACCTGTATCTGTATGATTTTATATGAACCGTGCTGCTGCTACATGATTGGCTGATTACCTTAACTGCATGAATGTGCAGTTGTTCCTATTAAAGTGGGCGTGTACAATGCAGCAAGCTGACCAGATTTGTCTTTACACTTTGATCATATATGTAGAATAGAGCCCTTGAATATTATTACCGTATTTTGGACACTGATTTGTAAATAAGTTCCAGAAAAACAACTCTATCGCACTTCCTTAAGGTATCCAGAGTTGACCATTTCTATCTGGAGAGATGACTTCAACTCGGCTTGGACTTCAAAGCCGCTGATTTGAGACTTGGCCTTGAGAGCAAGTAAATCGACCACAACGTAACATAACGTGCGTGTGTGAGAGAATATCTTACCTGCATACTGTGGGCGATCTCTTCACGATCAGACAGGATCTCAGACAGGTTTTTGGTGCCCAGAACGTTCCTCAGAGTGGTTTGTGCCAGGAGGCGAGTGGCAGCATCTGCGTTGGTGATGTTGGCAACGGCCAGGGTGGCATTCTGCACACGGTAATACACTACGCCGTCGACACTCACCGTCACTGAGTCTTTAGTGAGCACCTGAGGACGGGGACACACACACAATGATAATGACAAATGGCGGCCCACTATCCAGGGTGAGTTTTCTCCTGCCTGAACTCATTCTCTAACACATTAAACTGATATAGAGTCATTAAAAATTAGGTAACATACTGAATATTGTTGTGCTGTTACAGGAAAATCAATCAATCAATCAATCAAATCACATGGTGGTATTTGCCAGCAATTACACTATCAATGAACACCACTTTTTTTTTTTTTTTGGTCACTCATTTATAGTGGTATGGATACATATACTGCACATACACATGCAGCTCACCTCCTGAGGGGGGATGTCGAAAGAAATGGTGCGCATGTCAACATTAATGAAGCTGTCTGTACAAGGCAGTATAAAGAAAAGACCTGCAGGATAATGACGACACACAAGACGACAAAGATACAAAAACAGAAAACAAAGACATGCCTGTTAGTCATCTTAATACTCAGCAGAATCTGTGACAAACTCAACAGATGTGTAACAATGTGTTAGACAAGAGTGTTTCCTGTTTATTTTAAACTCAATAAACCCACCTTCACCACACTGAACACTTACTGGAAGTGACTTGAGATTTTACAGTAAATTGCATCATCAGAACATGACTAAAAACAAGCCTAAAAGCACTGGGTGCAACTGGATCAGACACAACACTCGCTATTTAAGACCGTGTGCTTTGTGCTGTCTAAAAGTCTATCAGACTCGATGTTCGTCTCATTCAAGCATTTAGCAAAAGATTTGCAAGGAACCACAGTCTCCCAGGTTAAAACCACAAAATGTGTTCCATGTGTGTTGAGAATGCAGTGGCTTGGGAAGAAATAATTCAGCACCGATCGTGCTTCTCTTTCTGGTTCTGGAGCTTCTTTTGTGTAATGCAGCTCAATGTAAAACAGAGAGTTTCCATTACCACTCCAAAGTAAACTATTTTCCAAAACTACATCCTGAAGGGGTTTATTCCTCTAAAACGATCTACCAGTGTCAGAACATCCACAAAACAAGCTAGATCCTGTTATCTCTGACCTCCTGTGGTGGAAATCTTAAAGCTTTACTTTGTGTTACAAGCTTTGAGACTGGAAATTCCTTCCAAAATGCTAAAAACAAACAGCTCCTTAGAGAAAACTTCACCATATAAACATTTACACACTCTTAAATTCCTTTTCTATGAAACATCCACCATATGAGTCTCAGCGTAAGTGGTCAAATAGGCTTTTCTAAAAAGGGTGTTACATCTGGCGAGTTAAAACCTCAACCACTTCCAACATGAAACTTTATACAGATATATTATTGGCAGCACGGTGGTGTAGTGGTTAGCGCTGTCGCCTCACAGCAAGAAGGTCCAGGTTCGAGCCCCGTGGCCGGCGAGGGCC
>JANZLB010000004.1:5697542-5710682 GCA_026167865.1 Notarius quadriscutis | reverse complement strand
GCATATCGCTTATCCTACGTGTATTACGTCACTCTACCCAATGGAAAATGAGCATTGAATATGGTTTATGATATTGCATAGTTGTCAAGACAACATGACGTCACAAATCAGAGCTGATGTGAAAATCCGATAAGAAAGATCTCTGCTGCGCATGCGCAGAAGCATTTCTTTGTTTGCCGGCGGTGCCTGCACTAAACTGTCGCAGTGAATTGAAAATGCCATAAGATACATATTACACATGAAACTTCTGCACTAGCAAGCGACTGTGACAATTTGTAAACAAGCATGGCCGCCAGCTTTGTTTCATTAAATACGGAAGATTTTGAGAGAATTTTATAAGAGAAAGATGCATTGAACACCCAAAGGAATGCGTATGTATAATAATAATAATAATAATAATAATAATAATAATATTGGCTGGGTTTTTTTCTTTTTTTTTCAAACTCTCACGGTTACCAGAGGACTAGCCCCCCACTGTAACCCTAGCTGTATAGGCGAGGGGTCGAGGGCTATGGAAACAGAGATTGGTGCTGCCCAATGCACCCGACTGCATGGCGCGGGAAGGACTTTAGACTTTAGACCAGCCAATATTATTTAAATATGTCACTCAGATCTGGGATGTATTTCGTATGAAAAATGCGAGTTGTTCAACACAAGAAGATAAACGTCATATTTTCAAGCCAATTTGTTGTCTTCTTATTATTATATAGGCACATTCACAAACACAAAGTACTCAAATTTATTAAAACAATTCATCTATATCCTCATGAGTGAGGATTTTGGAAAATATGTTACTCAATATCCTGGATGTATTTTGTGTGAAAACTACATGTAGTATATTTCCCAGGAAAACACTCATGTCTATATAAGAAAATATGTTTACAATATATATTTACAATCAGATTTGGCCGTATGTACTTTTCTTTAACAAGGGGCATTGTCTCCATTGCAAAATAAAGCCCACATGTTGGTGTGTGTGTGTGTGTGTGTGTGTGTACAGTATAGGTATTGTATATAATATCTGTAATTTTGCACTGTCACTTAAAATACCTGTTTTGTATTTCTTTCTCCTGTGCCTTCTGTGGGCATTTCATGTTGAAACTGACTTAATGAGGCCCTTTCAAGCAGGACTCGCCTTGGTGACACTGCTAACATGACTTCAATGATTTCCTTAATTGTAGCTTGCCAGTGCTAGCAGAGGTCTGGCTTGGATGAAAAGCGTTACAAAAAGCCCTGATTTGAAAAGTGTGGTGTGTGGGAAGAAATCTTTTCCTAAAGCGCCTGTGTTGTGTGGAAAGTGACATGAATAAAACCACATGGCTGAAAATACAGCGTCCGTAATGCGTGGTTAAGGCTTCATTAGTGGGGATTCCTGTGTCTTGGTATGAGTAGTTGTGTTTCTTACATTGTTCTGTAGGCTGTGGTTTATTCTCATCATAGTTGCTATGGTCTACTGGCTTCCTGGTTTATTGTTAGACAATCCCAGCACTACAAAGACTCAGCTATAGATTTGTAAGATAAGCCTCTGTGTTGCATCATGGTAATGCATATTGTCATCGAACGGAAAATAAGATTGAATCTCAAGTGATGCTTTCAAATAGTGGTAACTTTTTTTTTAATAGCCATTCTAAAATGTTAAATAGTTTTTCTAGTACGCATTAGTCTAATCGTAATTCATCCATTTGTTAGTATTTTTACAGTAGGCCTGTTATTCCATGGTATCAAATGCTTCGACATACATGATAATATAATGATATAAGAATCATCTTACACATATATTATCCAGGCCTGCCAGAAGCATTAAATCAGGTAATGACACAGCCGGGAACTCTGGCAATACTAAAAGGACAAACACTAAACAATACTAGTTGAGGGTGTTCAAGTGTTGCTTTAAAGGCAGTACAAACATTAAATAAAATAATTTTAAAAACTGGAAAGGCACTCGGTAGAGTGCATTACTCCACCAAGCCACATCGTATCAACATCAAAATCAAATCACTTGAACCTAGGATAATATTAAAGCTGTCCACCAAATTTCATCCAAATCCATTCACTGCTTTTTGAGTTACATTGGAAACAGACAAAAACATACTGGATCCACATACATATCTGGATTTGCATCAAAATCTAATCAATTGTTTCATGGCCCATGGCTCACCTTCCCTCAAAATTTCATCATAATCCATTCACTACTTTTTGAGTTATGTTGGGAACAAACAAACAAAACAAGCAAATGGAGACGAAAACATAACCTTCTCCAACAAAGGTGGCAGAGGTACTTAATGCGACATTAGTGGAGGACACTATTATCGTGAAAAAAGCATATCAGAATATTTCAAATCGTCTACAAAACAATATATTTCATAATAACTTTAAATTTTTTTTTTTACAATTTTAAGTCTTCTGATTGTAGAAAATGTTATCAAATCTGTTTCCAGAACTTGTAATTGTTTTTTAAAAATTAAGAAGATATCACAATAGCTAACTTATAAAAATACATCATTATACCCACAATCAATAAAATGTAATTAAAAATTAAATAAACATAATTTATTACAATATTGAGATCATATTGGCATGTTACCTTGCCCTTATCTTACTTTTAAGCAACGTACACATTGTTTAATGTAAGGGAGTACATATTTTACTGCAGAACATCATGTCCATATAATTAAACAATATTGCATGAGCGAGGGTGTTGTTATACTGAGTATCAATACATTACTGCCATTTAGCAGACACTTTTATCCAGAGAGACATACAACATACCCAGAGCAGCCTGGGGAGTAGTTGGGGTTAGTTGCCTTGCCCAAGGGCACTTCAGCCATTCCTGTTGGTCTAGGGAATCAAACTGGCAACCTTTTGGGTCCCAAAGCTGCTTCTCTAACCAATAGGCCATGGCTCCCCCATCATTCTGCTGATGATTTGGCTGTAAGTAATCACAGTTGTACTGATATTCAGTATAACAGCATGACTCCAAGTGTAATATTGCTTTTACACAACAGTTCTGTAAAAAAGAAATGACTGGATAATCAAATGACTGACATTTCAGATGAAATATGACCAAATATTTTGTTTATTTTGGCTGCATCAACATAAATATTTCCCAAAGAGAGTGCAGCTGGATAGAATGTTGCGGGTTGCTATGCAATGCACAGACTGACTGACAGCCCGTCGTAAATGTAGTCATGGTTTTAGAGTAACAAACTGGAATTTTATGTACTGAACACAGACAATCAGAGTGAAAGAAACAGTGAAATGTCCCAGTGCTTTTCCACTAAATATCAGCACTCCTGGGAACACCGTTTGTCCAATCAAATTACTTGACCGGAACTGTTTTATCATCTAGAAATTTCAGAAAAATTAAAAGTGACATATTGTAATATATTGAATAAATGTTTATCACGTGCGAAAGCGATAATTCTGGTTGTGTCTGACAGGAGGTAAGGACAGTACAGATTTCTGTTAATTAACAACTATTTGCCGACGGTGAGGTGAATATCGGGAATTATTATACATACAGGACACTTTTTCGATAGAATAAAAACACGTGTTCTATTCCCTTCTAGTGGGTTTCATATATTTGGTTTGATAGCATGCCATATTGTTAGCATATCGTTTATCCTACATGTATTACGTCACTCTACCCAATGGAGAATGAGCATTGAATATGGTTTACGATATTACATGGTTGTCAAGACAACATGACGTCATACGTCAGAGACGTAAAACTTCTGCGCAAGTGAGCAACTGGGACAATTTGTAAATAAACATGGCTGCCATGTTTGCGTTGTTAAATACGGAAGATTTTGAGAGCATTTAGAAAGAGAAAGATGCATTGAACACCTGAAAGGAATGTGTATGTGTAACAATAATATTGGCTGGCTTTTTTTCATGGTATATCAGATATATTTCATTCAGCTACTCGTCTTCGACTCGTTCAATATCATGCTAGCTGAATGGATATACCATGAAACAAAGCCAGCCAATATGATTTAATTAGTGAGCTGTATTACCTTAATTCAACCTAGAGTTTATTTCAAAATCATCAACCCAAACACTCCATGAATATTTGCGTTAACGTCATATGACTCTAGGTATGCTAATATGATTATGGCAAAGGCTCATTATACATTAACAAGCACAGACTGAAGCCGAGACGGTTATAGCTCACAGTTATCCTTGGCACACAAAGGCAGATTGGTGCTGGATGAGGACAGCTGGAGAATGCACATTATCAGCTATAACAGAAGACGTTCAGACATGAACATGGAGAGATCAAACCAGCCATGTGCGAATGCATACACACAAAGAAGTGCTCCACGGCTACGTTTCCTCTTTTATGCAAATTTGCACACAACAACAAGTGCTGCATGTACTAACTTTTGCTCTCTTTCCATCCCGACACTCACAAGGCTGCAAAAGCGAGATTAATTGAGATCTGCCGTGCCCTGATCAGGCATCAGATGGCGCTGTGATAGCAGCACCAGGAGGTAATGGGGACAGATCGGGCCGCATTACTCCCCATTATCTTCTAATTACTTGTGTGAGGAGGGTTGATCCTGGCGTTTGTGTAAGAGGAAGGCGCAGCCTGGATTACTCACGAGCTGTCTCCGGGGACTGCAGGGATTCAGCGGGTTGGTTTGCTAGGATGAGATCTAAAAGAGAACAATCCCTCCCTCATCCTTTCTCTTGAATCTTGTCTGTGCTGCACCACAGACTGCCATCGTATCACTGTCTAAATATCTCTCTCTGTCTTTCTCTCTCTCTTTCTCCTGAACATTACATTTGTGTTTCTCTGTAAAAGAACATTCTCTGGATCATGGCCTATGCCTCTACATTTCTGCACACACCACCTGGGTAAAGTCCTGCAATGCTTGAGGCTACATTAGGAGTCCCTGTATCAATCCAACCTAGATCACCTGCATTCACCTGAAAAAAGGCGCATAGACGGGTGCAGAATGAACATCTCTGAGATGAGCGCTACTGCAGGGGTCAGAGAGAGAGAGAGAACAAGAGAGAGAATGAGAGAGCGAAAGGATAGGAATTGCCAGAGTGTACAAGAGAGTGTGTACATGCTTTTTCTTGCTCTCCCAAAGGAGGCTGCTCTGTTTTCAGAGGCATATGGCTAACCATGTGCTGACTCCCCCGTGGCTGCTCTTAAGCTCCACACGCCTCCAAACCTCCACACTTCATTATCAGCACTTTGTTCCGTGCCCTCCAGTTTGTGCATATTAATACCCATCGGCCTCTGCAGCTGTCTGAGACGCAGCGGGCTGGGCTATGACAAAGTCTTCAAAAACAGTTTCCTCAAGAAGGAGGAAAAAAAATAATAAACGGAACGCTGTCATCTCCACAAGCTATTTGTAGGTTTATCCACACAGATTGTGAAGTTATTGTTGGTGGGTGTGCTGAAGTGCAGGCATGCCAAAGCAGTATTTTGCACAGCAGCCAAGAGGAAATATGCCTAAAGACAAGACAGAACGAGCATTTACGCATGATTTATTGTGTACACGAAGCATGAAGGTCACATAATTGCCCAAAGGCATCCTGTATATTTTACATGGGATCATAAGTATCTCCACATGTGATTATATGAGTCATGTGTTCACATGAAAAAAACATGTGAAGGTGCAATTCAACATGCTATGTCCTGACATTTTGCAAAGAAAAAAAAACACACACACACACACACACGTCCTCCTGTAAACGACATATGATGCCATGCAGAAGAAGAAAAAAAATCACATGAAAAAACACGTGCAAATTTATGTTAGAAAATTACATGCGAAAAATTAACAAGTGCAAATAATGTAATCATTAAAAAGACAATCAGTCACATTAAAAATAAACAAATCATGTGAAATGTTCACATGTGAAAAATGAATCATGTGATGGGGAAAAAATCACATGTGAAAATCAATAAATTGTGAAGGGAATCACATGTGGAAAATAAATTTTTAAAATTCACATGGGAACATAAATAACGTCAGTAAAATGCAACTGAGCATGGAACATGTGGGAAAAAAATAACGTAAAAATAAATGAATCATGTGAGGGGGGAAATCACATGTGAAAATAAACGAATCATAGAGGGAAATCACATGTGAAAACAAATGAATCGTGTTTTTAAAAAATCACACAGGAAATTAAATTGTCTCAGTAAAACACAAGTGAAAATGTGTGGGGGGGAATCACATGTGAAAATAAATGAATTTTGTGAGGAAAAAATAGCATGTGAAAAACAAATTGTGGAGGGAATCACATGTGAAAACAAATGAATTGTGTTTAAAAACATCACAAATCGTGTCAGTAAAATCCAAGTGAAAATGGAACATGTGGGGGAAAAATTACATGTGAAGATAAATTGTATGAGAAACAAAATGTGAAAAATGAATTCTGGGGGAATCACATGTGAAAACAAATTAATCGTGTTTTTAAAAATCACATGAAAAATTGTCAGTAAAATCCAAGTGAAAATGGAACATGTGGGGGAAAAAATCACGTGACGATAAATGAATTGTGTGAGGGGAAAAAAATCACATATGAAAAATGAATTGTGTAGGGAATCACACGTGAAAACAAATGAATCATGTTTTTAAAAAATCCCATGGGAAAATAGTGTTAGGAAAATGCAAGTGGAAATAGAACATGTGGGGGGAAAATCACATGTGAAGATAAATGAATTGTGTGAGAAAAAAAAATCACATTTGAAAAGAAATGAATCATGTTTTTAAAAATCACATGAAAATAAATCATGTCAGTAAAAAGGCAAGTGAAAGTGTATGTGGGGGGAATCACATGAAGATAAATGAATCATGTGAGGAAAAACAATAACGTGAAAACAAATGAATTGTGTTTTTTAAAAATCACATGGGAAACGAAATTGTGTTAGTAAAACGCAAGTGAAAATGGAAAATGTAGGGGAAAAATTCACGTGTGAAGATAAATGAATCATGAGAGGAAAAACAATCATGTGAAGATAAATTAATCATGTGAGGAAAAAAAATCACATTTGAAAATAAATGAATCATGTGAAAACAAATGAATCGTGTTTAAAAAAAATCACCTGTGAAAATAAATTGTGTCAGTAAAACGTAAGTGAAAACGCTGGGGGGGGGGGGGGAATCACGTGAAGATAAATTAATCGTGTGAGGAAAGCAATCACATGTGAATATAAAAACATGCTCTACATTTGAAAATAAACGAATCATTTAAAATAAATAAAGCATGTGAAAAATCACATGAAAGTATATCACTCACATGGGCCAAACAGCATGTAAGAATAAATGCATGCATTACATATGAAGATTGTATGAAAACCACATGTGTGAAGTGTCTAAGAACCACAAGTGTAACTTTCACACGTGAAGTTCCTGTGAATTTTCTGTTAGTTAACATTCAGATTTGCTTGATGAAGGCCAGAACTGGGTTATTTATCTTATCCATAACAAATCCAATGACTCATCCTTGCTCAAATATCATGCCTATGAATTTGCTATGAGATCAAGCTGACTCTGATGTAGCCTCCAGCAGGGCGACCCAGCACTCATCCTGGAGACCTTGCAGCATGCATGCAGGTGTATCAGGTAAATCAAGAGCATCCAGTGGCCATCTTCCCAGACTTAATTCCAGCCCAAGTCCAATTTGATCCAACTAATCAAGATCCTGAAGTGAATTAGGACCCTTGAACCAGGTATGCTGGATCAGGATTGTAATGATGTTCTGCAGTAGATGTCCAGAAGCAGAGACTGTTATGTACATGCTGTCATGTAGTGTAGTGTAGTTAATGCTCTACCAGGGGTGCAGCCAGACCTTTTGAAATGAGACGACCATGCAAGTCCCAATGACTGTTGATTATTTATTAGGGTGGCAATCTAGGGCGGAGCAAAATACTAAAACCAGGCAATGACAGTGTGACTACACTCTCAGAAAATAAAGTACATTATTGTACCTTTAGTGGTACAATGGCTTGTCACTGGGGCAGTACCCTTTCAGGTACTTATTTGTACTCTTTCTATACTACATCCATCTTGGCATATCACGACAGTGACATGGCCACTCTGACAGCTTCAGCCATCAAAGTCTCTGGGAACATTACAGTAGGGGTTTCCTGTTGCCTTCTACCGGATTATTATAGAGGTTTTCTCCTCTCAACCATTCACACACCTACGGTCAATTTAGAGTCACCAATTAGCCTGACCGCATGTCTTTGGACTGTAGGAGAAACCAGAGCAAACCCATGCAGACATGGGGAGAACATGCAAACCCCACACAGAAAGGTCCCCACCAGCCCTGGGGCTCGGGTCCAGAACCTTCTTGCTGTGAGGTGACAGTGCTAACCACTACACCACCGTGCCGCCCATATCAGAACGAATGGAAGAAATTCAATGGTAGCTGTCCAAAAAATGAATATTGTTATAAAAAGTCTGACCACCTGTTTGTTCATTTTGGAAGCCAGGAACAGTTTGCTTCTGTATTCGCTAGCTAAATTTGTTTGTTCCATTATACCCATTGATAATCTTTGAACATTCATATTTTTCAGAGATGGTGTTATAGTAGGTATTCTGTTACGTTTATCATTCAAACTAGACTATCACTGTGAAATTTACCTAGTCATTCAGTTTCAGATTATATGATGATGACGTTCACATTCACATTATGATTCACAGGGACCCTCCTCCCAATATCCTCCCCACGTGGCCACCCTTTAGCTCCACCTGTGGCGAGCATTAATGTCAGCTTTACACTCAACAAACTAGTGAAACATCCAGTACCAGAAAACAGTAACTGTGCATCCACTGGTTGCAAGTCCAGTACCAAATGCTCCAGTTGCTCCAGGACTTAATGGAGCTAGGACTAATGTTTGTTGCTGATTTTTTTTTTTTGCGCTAACCCATACCACATTATACAAGACATAACACCATGTACAGACAAACACCACCAATGAGAAGACTGCTGGGTTTGACGTCCACCAAAACAGGTCTCTAGACTGTCTTGAAAATGTAATGCAAGGACACATTTGCCAAACTGATGCCTTCCTGTGAGTTCCAGATGTCTCTCAGGTTGGTGGAAAATGGATTGGAACCAGGACCTCAAGCTGAATTGTGCCTTGTTTGGTTCTTGTTTGGTGGATGAGTAGATCTCCTCAGATTTTATCGACTGGACATGCTTCTGTGCACTTGTCAGTGTTGCGCCTCGAACTGTCAGACTGTGTGTATGAGTGTGTTATACCTGGGAGGATGCACCTATCAGACTCCATATATACTTGTGTTTCATGGTCAGGGTGAATCCGGAGCCTGTCGTGGGAAAACTCAAGGTGAAAACAAGGTGGAAATGCTGCCTGGATGTGACGCCAGTCGATCGTAGGGCATGACAGTTCATTTGAAATGTCCAGCGTGAATCATGTCAAAATGTCTTTTTTTTTTTTTTTTGGAAAGACATTTTGTACATGTAGCACAGCACATTAAACTCTTAATTCCCCATTCAAGAGTCAGAAATCCAACTACTAGCATGGTTTTGGAGGTAATAAACTGGAGGAAGCCCACAAGGACACAGGGGGAACATGAGTAACTCCACTTCGGCAGGAAACTGAGCTCAGGGTCAAACCAGGCACCCTGGAGCTGGAAGATTTGTCTCAAGTATCAAGATATTTCAGAGTAATTACGACAGATATCATTGGGAATAGACTATGGTCATTTTGTATGCCAGTGCTTGTGAATATGCCTGTATATTCCATACATGCCAGCTTGTGCACATATGCATGTTCATGTCTGAGTGTATGCCCACTGCGTATGGTCTTTGCCTCTGACTGACATGTAATAAAACATGCTGCTGCGTTGTTGATCAATCTCAGCGGCCCACTGGCCACACAGCGAGGGCATGTACATGCAAATGAGAATAGTTAAATGCCACTGGGGGTGGGAGAAGGAGGCAATCGCTTCATCTGACAAACCATAGCAAGAAGGAGGGGGATGGAGCAAGAGAGGACAAGAAATAGAGCGATATAGGCAAAGGTGAGTGAAAAGAGAAAAGGACAGGCTGCTAACGAGCACATGTGCTTAATTACAGCCAGGCCTCATGGGATACGTGGGTTAGTGGCGTATTTAGGCTGTAAGAAGCAGCACTCCCTGGGACACTGAGGCCTTTGTGTGCTGCTCTGGAGGCACGGGATGAACTCTGCCACACAGGGGCAGCAGAAAGCTTAATCACAAAGGCACGAAGGAAAGCTTTGGGGAATATCCTGAAAGAAAGTGTTTGTTGGTACTATGCATTTCTGTGTCTCTGTGTGTGCGCTTGCTTTGTTTGTCTTTGTCTGCCTCTTTGCGTCTCTATTGGACCACAAGGTCCCTGCAGTGACCATAAGGTCAGCTAATCTTCTTGTGCACGCAATCCCGCAATCCAAAGCGTACACAAACCAGTGAAAGAGAGAAAAGTGTGAGAAAAGTGAGTGAAAAGATGACGGGCAGTCATGGACATCATGACACCAGTGCATTCTCTTGAATTCTGGGAACTAAAACAGACCCCCACAACCTTCCCTCAGCAAACTCTTCTTCATTATGAAGAGAGGACTCGGTCCTGCCATAACTCACCAGTCTATTTTCCTTCTCTTTGCATATCTAAGCAGGTCCATAAGCACTTCATTAAAATACAATGGGATCAATCCTTGGGCTTTCAGAAGCTCATAATCTCTTTTGAACAACAGCCGTTAGACTCTCGCCACTTTCTCTGCTCTCGCAGTGACTGTTTAGCTAAAGGATGAGACTTTGAGCCTGTTCCTCAGAAGAGAATCGGTAAAAAAAAACCTCAGCTGAAGTAAGGAATGGTGAACAGATGATGCACAGAAGGAGGTGATAGCCAGCTGGCTGAAATTTACTTGTGAAAATGTCAGAGGAAAATGCATGAAGTGTGTTATCACAAGACACACAAGTGGCATAAGTGATCCTCTGATCTTAAAGCTAGGAAAGTGATGACTACAGTACGGACTATGCACGAGTTATTTCACAGGTTACGACTCAAGTTTCATTGTTTGGTTATAGTATTTGATTGGGATGGGAGGTTTAAACAATGGTGTATTAATCACCCAACTAAACCAACTTCCAATGAATTTTTGTGAACTTTCTTTCACCGACGGCAAGGCAGCGGTTGCATCACCCCTCAAACTCAAGCCCTGGCTGAGAATATTCTGAGAGTGTGTATTTATTGGTGGTGCTGAGATGCAGGGCAGTGAGATGCTTGCATGGAAGCTTTATCCTAATGGTCATAGCATTCATGCATGGCAATAAGGCAATTTTACCAATGATTCCCTGTGATTATTTGGGTTTAGCATGTTATGAGATCATTTTAGGAGTGGCAGGTGTCTTCAACCCAAACTACTTGTTGTTTTCACACAATAGTAATAAAATTGGAGAGAGGATTTCAGCCAAAATGGTACAATCCATTCCATATGGCATGCACATCATCTATCTTGTGTGTAATATAAGAGGAAAGTAATGAACACACATTCCTCATCTGAACATCTTCCACTCTATTTCCTACAGCTTTCCAGGGCTTGACTTTGGAAAGAGGTTTAAACTCTTTCCGTCACTGACAACTTATCAGTTCTGCTGAACGCTGACACTTTGACATCCTTGACAGTGAATTATTACTTTTTCATGATGCAACCAGATGCAATTACAGCAACATCCATGCGTCATATCCATTCCCAACTGTCAAGCCAGGCTCCAAGTGGTACCTCACAGAGGAAAGACATCAAGCCCACCCAGGCGTTAGGAGTCAGACAGGAAGGGGGCATTGATAGGAATGAGATTTTGGGAGGAGGAATCCGTCTTACCAATGGCAACCCATGTTGCCTTGTGCATGCCATTGTTTTTGTAATATTGAGAGAATAGAAAATATGTGAGTCCATTTGCTGTAGGTCTACGTTAAGACAGTGGGTCTTGCTTCTTTCACAAATAATGTGCACTGTCCAAGTAGAAAAATGGCCTGGATTGTTATCTTTCTCTCTCTCACACACACACAGACCCAAATAAATACACACTGAGTTCTCACAGGAGTCACTGACCCCAAGTCAGCAGCTGGCTCTCTCCATCAGTAAAATGACCTATGCTTTTGGCATCTGTGCTTCTTTTCTCTGAGCGGTGGTCTAATGGCTATCCTAAGTCCTGCCACCAACACACACACACACACACAAATGTCCGCATGATGTTCCCACCTGGCCCTATAGGTGGACGTATTACCTGACATACAGGCCAAATACCTGTGTCAAAGACAACTAACACCTTGAGACACATAGAACAAATGTGCTCCTGAAAGGAAAAAATATATTTTCCTTGCAGCGGGAGAATTTGAAAATGAGCAGCTGGTTGAAGTCCTGTTGCTAGAAGATCATTAATTCACATATCAGCAATGCTGTAGCCATATATGACTATGGTTCCAAGAGAGCATAATTGGCCCTCCTATTTGAATTATGTTTACATTTCATAAATTATATATAGGATCATCTTTTCCAGATTGAGACTAGCTAACCATAGGTATCTGCGAGGTCATGTTCATAGAAGAGGGCAGTTAGCACTCTCCTTCAAACATGTTTAATTGCCATGTGACATTGTATAAGTATAAAAGCCATTTTAGAAGATACTCTTGCCCAGAATGACTTACAGAAATGCTTGGTTATCTACTTGGAAAATATATATCTTTATACTAGCACATATTGGCTGCCTCCATGCCAGTACAGGAAGAGTGGTCTAGAGATTCTGATCAGGTCTGGGATCTTCAAGGACCCACAAGCCTCAATAAATCAGTTGCAGGACTGGGTTTCACTCTCATGCATGTTGGAGCAGGGGGTCAGGTCTGAAGCATGAGCAAAAATACAGGCCATGGGAGCATATTGGACTAGACATGGCATTTATTCATTCATCTTCAGCATTGATGCTTTATCCTGGTAGGGTAGCTGCAGGGTGGGGTGGTTTAAATGACTAATTTGTCCATATTTTGGAAAATAGAAACTATTCCCGGAGGCACGGTGGTGTAGTGGTTAGCGCTGTCGCCTCACAGCAAGAATGTCCGGGTTTGAGCCCCGTGGCCGGCGAGGGCCTTTCTGTGTGGAGTTTGCATGTTCTCCCCGTGTCCGCGTGGGTT
>JANZLB010000004.1:5293190-5311710 GCA_026167865.1 Notarius quadriscutis | reverse complement strand
GAATCAGCATTGAAGATTGGTAAGTAACCCCCGTTCTTAACTTTTTGTAAAATCTATAATTGTTCCATTGAATGCGTATGTATAATAATAATGAGTATTGGCTGGATTTTTTTCATGTTATATGAGATATATTCCATTCAGCTAGCACAATATTGAACTCATCTTCAACTTGTTCAATATCATGCCAACTGAATGGAATATGTCTGATATACCATGAAAAAAAAAAAAAGGTCAGCCAATATTATTTAAATGCTGCACTGCTGGTGAAGGAAGTGCTGCGTTGCAACGTGAAATGTACCATAACCATCTTCTGCATTCATGATCCAATAGAGAATGAATGGAAGGCTGACCTTCCTACCCAATAATGCGAGTTGGTTGAGGGGTCGACGTTGTAACGTCCCAACGTCAAGCTTTAGCTGAATTTATTGACTACAGAACTACAGTATGCCTGCCAACGTAAATAAAAGTGAAGGATTTTGACAGAGTTTAATAACCTGCCCATTCTTAATAACAGTTACAAAATGGAAACTCGAAAACCACTGAAGGATGTGTCTCGGCTGGAGCACATGGCCATGTAGTATGTGTTGTGAAGCAGCTGCACAGGGCACCAATCCTTTTATCCATAATGAATGACTGATGTTTTCTTGGAAGCTTGTGTACAAGAGGCGAGGGTGAGCCGTTTGTTGTCCTGTGCTTCCTCTCTTTCACTCTATAATAATCTCTGACAAGGATATTTCAGCCTGAATCTCCACTTCAAAAAAAAAAAAAAGGGGGGCAAATAAAAGCCCTTTAGGAAACAATTGGAAGGATGTCCATCATGAGAACGAGGACTTGCTGGAAGAACAGAAGACCACATGGGCCTGGCATTCACTGAAGAAATATCATTTAAACCCTCTTCGAGAGAGAATTTTTTTGTACCTGCAATGTACACTGATGGCAGCAAATATAAGATTCTTAGACCCTACCATCACAACCATTTTGCTATTTTTAAAAGAACACAGAGATCCTGGAGATCTAGCACCTGGTGCTGCCATACATATGCTCAATCACTTACTCTCACTACACACAAATACGACTCCTCTTTTTCCACCGACACACACTCGCACGGCAAGCCAGGAGCAGAGGGAGGAGAGGATGCTCACACGGTTATGCAACAGGACATCTGTGCATCTTTACAGCCTGCACTGAAGCAAGAGAGAGCAGCTCAAACACACACACACACACACACACACACACCACTTTACCTCCTCCTGTCTTTATTTAGCTTTCCCTTTCTTTAAAGGGATACACAGTGGTTGTTGTGGAAACACTTATTGCATTCCATTAATTTCTGAGCCAAAGCCACAACTCGAAACAAACATTCACGTGCACGGCCAAAAGAGAACACCAAGCTGAAAGTGCAAGATGACCAACAAGGCTGGTAGACACACGTCCTCATCTCATCTTGATCGTCATCATAGACATCAGAATGTGATGAGCTTAGACTTTATAAATAAATTATTATTTTTTTTAAATTGCTGAATGTCGTATTTCACAGTTAAAAATAAACGAATGCAGGAAACTATACCGTAAACGTTGCAAAGTAATGAATGAGGAAAGCGGAAGACTACGGGAAAACAAAAGGACGAGAGATTTCGAGTTCGACGTTTATAAGAAGAGAGGGGTCAAAATAACCTTTTGGTGATTCAATCCAATAATGAAGAAAATCAAAAGGTCCCTTAACTTATTTTCATATCAATTTAAAATGTTTCTAATCTATTCTTTTAGATGCTTGTTGGACAAGGCAGTGTGTTTTTCAGGTTCTCCAGTTGCCAAAAAATAAAAAGCACCACCATGGAACTTCTGGGAATCATGACCATTTAAAAGGATATTATGTAAACAAAAATTAAATAGCTAGAATATTAGTCTGCATTACAATTTCGGCTTCAAGGCTAAAACTGGGACATATTTAAGAAATAAATTTGCCGCCATTTAAAGCTCAACGGCCTTTCGATTTCATAAAATCTGTGAAATTTACAGTAGTTCCCTTTGAAATTTGGTCATTGTGATACAAGTTTATTTCTGTAATATCTCACAAAATATCAGGCCATTCTGTGGCTGGGAAGTTACTTAATTTGAGGGGATTCCCGGGCAAATAATGTGCATGAAATTACTCACTTTGCGCAGTCAAGCAGACAGAGGAAGTCCGTGTGCGCACGCGCAGGTTTACCACCTTCTTCTTTTGGGTTTTACAGCAGGTGGCATCCACAGGGCTGCATTACTGCCATCTACAGGTTTACTTTGACCGTTATATCATTCTGTCGCTAAACGAACAGCTGATCACACCGAGGTGCTCATGGACCACGGATATTTATTTTATTAGTTTGGTCCTGCATTTCCTTCGCAACATAGCATCTTTTCTTTTCACTTTCCGTTACTGTAGTCGGTCTTTCACGTTTCATTCGCACACTCACATCCTCCATTTTTCTCTCCTGTTTCAAATTTGTATCCCACAATGCCTTGGCAAACGGGGAAAGACCATCACGTGATGCATGACGTAGTATATTGAATTGGGTCATGGTGAAGCAGGAAAACATAGCGGAGAATTTAGGGCCACATGGCCCTAAATTCATTAATTGTTCTATTTTAAAAAAGAAAAACTAATAAAAGTAGAAGTCCGTGATTCAAGTTCAGTAGCTTTTGGTCCACTAAACAAAAATAAAAAAAAGTGTCAGGGAAAATTCTTTTTATGACCTACACTTGAAAAATCTGAAAGGTAGTCTATCTTTAAAAAAAATCTGCTTTTTAAAAATATTTTACCCATTTATATTTACAATATCTGAATGAATTAAAAAAAACTGAATGAATAAAATACTTTTGGGTTTCTTTTACAATCATATGAATGGATGCAGGTACATGCAGGAACCTGCACAGCTGGATTGACGACTACATTTGACTGTGTCTTCTGTGTTTTTGGAATTCATCAAATCACTGTGCAAACAGATGCATTTCTAATACGTAATCTTTTTTTTTCCCCTCATCAAGGTTCAAAATGAGTATATGATGCTGGACTCTGTGTCTTCAAGGTCTGAGTGTGATATGGATTTTCCAAAAAGTGGAATAAGGAACATAAGACAACAGAAATAGTAAGCAAAGTTAACATCCTCTTCAGCCGATCTGTAGTATGCATCTGAATTAATCACAGATTTAATCCCGGCATTGTTTGACTCACTAATGATAAGCAGAAGAAGGAAAAACTAAGAAAACTTAACATAAAAAAACCCACCACCACCCTGGTACAGCTCCTTCACCAGAGTTTAACAAGCAGCAGCCAAGTGTAATTTTTTTTTTTGGACAGGAAACAAAATGGCTGTAATTCAGCAGTGTAGCCCTGGGCATGCTCATAGGAGTTCAGCTGGTGTCTGTCTGTCTTTGTCTACCCTCAATGTTATCTTTCTCTCTCCACAAAGAAGACCTCATTGGCATGAGAACGGGTGAGCAGCGATTGCCGAGCCAAGTTCACCACATCACACTACACCACTCTTAACACCTCCAGGCTACACACAGGTTAAAGACACTGGATACATTTGGAGGAAATAGTTTGTCCCCGGTCCAAGGTTCCTGTTAGCATTCTCATAAACCCGGGAGTTGGAACCGTTTTGCCTGATGAGTCAGCGTCTCTCAGACACCTGTGGATGGATTCTTTGCAAGGATCCTGGAACGAGGGTGAGCGTAGTGTTCCAATTTGCTATTAATCATCTCAGAAATCAACAGTATCGTGATTAGATATGCTGTCCTTCAACAAGGATGTATCAGAGATGATGTCAAGTTTCGGTAAACTAAGTTCAGATTCTGCTTGACTGGAAGGTCCATTAGTAGAGGTAAGCAATAAAAGATTCAGACACGATATTAGCACTGTGATAAAAATCTCTCTCCACGACAAAGAGAGCCTCAGGAGACTTGCATACGAACACTCTCAGTCTGACCTCATCATCTAAATGAGCTCTTTCAGTTAATTACTCATCTCTCATGCCCAGTGAACCCACATTCACTGTGGACACAAAGCCTCCAGCTGTTTCTATCATACAGTGTGAAGGACACAGTAAAGACCTGTGAGAATGTAGTAACTCAGCTAAATCTAAAGGTGACCTACAGAACCAAAGAGCTGAATAATATTCAGGAAGAATAGATCATTTCTGCCAGACTGCACAAATGCTTTGTCCAGGTGTCTTACCTTTTCCTTGTAACCACCCGATATTTTGCAAAAAAAAAAAGTCGTCAGCAATTATTAGTCAAATTGCTAAGTTCGCTTAATACACTAAAAAGTGCACAAGCCATCACTTACCGAGGTCTCCATGGTAACTGTTGTCATGGGATGTCCGAAGAGAAGGGGTGGAGTCTCCATCATGGGGCCAAATCTGTCCCGTTTTACGGACACCAACAATAGTGGCTTCTGAAACAACCACATGTGGCTGCCGGTGTCTCTTCTGGGACTGTGGTGTCGGAGGACTACTGCTGTCCAACGAGTGCTGAGAGTTCTGTGAGGGTGAGCGGCTTTTCTCCCTGAAGGGCCTGCGGAAGGCAGCGGTTGGGCTGGGTGAGACATGACTCGACTGTCCTGATGAGAAGTCATCTTCACTGGAGGTCAAGTTCTCATTGGAGCTGCAGTCAGGCGTGTAGCCACCTCCTCCTCCACCTACATCTTCCAAGCTGCCAGGTGAGTAGGATCTCCTCGGCCAGGTGAGGTGATGGTCATCGTTGCTGGCATGCTCTCGCATCATGACCCGACCATCACCGCTTTCACTGGTTACATAAACCCCACTGTAGGGCTGAAAATCTGACGGATGCCACGGAGGAGGTGGTGGTTTGTTCCCATTGGGCCGAGCAATGCCTTCTCTGTTGTACCGAGGGTTCGAGTCTCCATCTTCACATTCAGCATCATAGCCGCAGGTGCTCTCGCTGGATCGACCCCTACAGACGGGCCTAGGTCGCAGGTCACCTGCGACCGTGGCCAAGTTGCCTGGCAGGGAATGGAGGGACCTCTTGCGCTCCATTTGCACGGCCTGTGTGCCAAGGGAACTGATTTTGTCCGAGACGTCACGATCGTTCACTCGCACCAGGCCCTTATCATGATGGAATTCCATGTTGGTGTAGAAAGGCTGCTTGTCCTGGCCTCCTCTTCCATCTCCAGCCGAGTGCGAGTTGGCGCGTTTGATCCGCTCGAAGTTGGATCGCAAAGCGGCCACCCCAAGTCCCATGCCTGGTTTGTCCTTAGGACATGGGTCGGACGGGAGCTCCTTCTCAGGAGGAGGATGCGGCCTACGAGGAGAGACTCCTCCCCTCTGTTTAGATGGTGAAAGCCCATCTGTCTCACTGCCCTGTGCTAGCTGGTGGGACTCAAAAGCTGACTGTAGTTCCAGTCCATCTCCATGTGAGGCGGATTTCCTAGCCGGAGGAGGCCGCGGTTTAGGCCTGGCTTCTCCTACAGGCTGGAATCTGGTGCGGTCCCCTTGACTAGGCTCCTGCGGTTGTAAGTGCAGGGGGTCAGGTCCACCAGCTTGCGCGTCCCCCTCGGCCATTTGTGTCTTCCTGAAGCCCCAACGCTGTCTGTCATAACTTTTTCTCTCTTTAGCTAACAGCGTCTGGAGGTAGATCATGCGGAAACGCTCTTTGTTCACCTCTAGCTCGAGCCGCCTAATAGACGCCTTGCACTTCTCCAGTTCCTGTTCGATGCCTCCAACGGACCTCAGCTCCATTTTCGGAGGCTCAGACTCTGGAAACTGTGCCTTCCAGGCCTCGATAAATCCCACAGGCTCTACCATCATCGATAAGTTACAAATACAATTCAAGTATGCAAGTCAGATGCTGTCACTTTGAACAATTCAAAGCAATTTGTCAAACTCAACAGTAGGAGTTTATAACAAGGTATAACCACAGATTGGTCAAGATTTCCCAGGGACTGTCCTTATAAATATAGATTTCTTCTCTGAAACTGGTTTCTTCTAATCCAAACTGTGCATCAACGCGCACATCGGAGGGAAACAACAGGAAATCTGGCATACTCCCATGCATCCTTCTGGCAGGAGCACAACAGAGGACTACAGCACAATGACAGCATCTGGACACAATCATTCAAACCTCAACCAGTCTGTTACAAAGTAGCAACTATGATTTCCAAGAACTAAAGTCCTTCTTTAGTTCACGCAGGTGTAAAGTCTTGTTGTTGTCCGGCTTCTATTCATGATGCATTTTTCCATCACCACCACCACCATCATCATCATCATCTCCAAAGCTCTTTTGTGTACCGACGCCTGAGTGTGATAATAAAATAAAAACCTCAAGACAAATAAACAATAAAAGACGTGTCTTATCCGTCACGCGGACTCCAGACCTCGTCGTCTTGCCAAATAAGACACTGTAAAAAAAAAAAATCATGTGACGATAGAGGCAGGTTTTCTTATCACACTGTTTAATCAGTCGGAGGATTGCTCAGCTTAAGACACTGGTCGCTACGCAGCGCTCCAGTCTGAAAAGCTGAAGGGAGGAGCTTATACAGGAAAGGGCGGGGTTAGCGAGTATGATTGACAGAGGGCAAGTGAAAGGGCGGGGCTATTAGACATGATTGTCATTTAGTTGGATGAATCAAATTCGTCCTAGATGACGATCTGTGCACGTTTCAGACCCTTGAAGGATGTGTTGTGCTTGTTGTTGTCCTTTAAATAATTTACAAAACACAACAGAAATACATGTATAATGTTTATATATATATATATATATATATATATATATAAAATTAAAAGACCTTAATTGATTGTGCCACAGATGTTTGTATTTATTCTACATACAGAAGTAAATTCAACCTCCTTTTAATAAAATACCTGTTTAATTTCTTGTCTTTGGCGACCCCAAGTGTCCAAATTCAGTATTGCAAGAAAAGCGGAAAGGTTTCTTTTTTGTGTGCGATTTCACGAATTGGAGTTCTTTATTATTATTATTTTTATTTTTATTATCTCATTCACAAATTTTTTTATATAGTTATGATCCTGTCTAACTTAAATTAAATTTAATTAAGCCTTAAATTTAATCCAAACCTCAGCAACTTGAAAAGAAGTGTCAATCATTAATGTCTGCTCATCTAATGGAATTATTTTAATAAGTGTTTTAAAAACGTGTTGTACTGGGTGGAAAGTTTATCGTAAAAACGTCTATGATTCTATTAAATATGCAACATATTATCGTTCGTATTTCAATAAGCCTCATATTTTAATAGTTTTATTAGGATTAAGTTAGTTTTAATCAATTCCTGATACCATGCACCTTTTTCTGAAAACTGTAACCATACACACAAAAGAAAAAAAAAATAAGCTGCACACACAATCTGGACCAATTTCAAACTTCCATGGCTCAAAAATATGTTCTCTCATATCAAAACCAAACTTTGTCCTCAGATGGCACACACAACATGGTTTGTTCCAAACCATGCAAATGCACCTGTGATCTAATTTATTCATCCTGAGCTTCTGATTGGTGTTTGGTTCAGGTTTGGATGAATTGAGATAATTGTATATAGAGTGTGAGTGCTTTCTGCATGAGCACATTGTTTAACCAATGCAAAACTGATGGTTTTGTGCATGATTTTGAACCAAATCTATCAAAACATCAGTTTTGTATTTTGAGAAATGAGCCTTTTTTGGTAGCTGAAGAAACTGTTTCAAAAATTTGCCTCATAGAATCAGTTTTAGTGTTTAACTGATTGGGAAAAATTAAAGATAATTCCATGTTGAAAGTTTTTTTTTTAAATATAGTTATATGGGTCCCTGCCTGAGAACTGCTGTGATAGCAAATGTTATGGACTACTGTAATAAAATTATATTAAAAATAATAATGCATTGTTTGTATAGCACCCATACAAAAAAAAAAAAAGGACTATTCAAAACAGAATTGTGTTCATAAAATCAACCTGGTGAATTTAATTGTAAAATGATGTCCGTCATATACCATTGAGCACCGATGTACACAGCAAATACTATATAAATATAGATAAAATTGCTCAGCTACTTACAACAAAAAGGCATGCATTTTACTATATATTATACATATGTATACTATATATAAAACTGACATTTTACACGTTTAAAAAAAAGAATTTAACATAATTAGATGTAATCTATACTGACAAACTGATTGCAAGGCAGCATAATGTTTAATGGCAGACCATTTTCTCATTCATACAAAATAGAGGAGCAAGGATGCTGGATGCCCAGCTTACACACAGTTTTATTACTCTCCTCTACAACACAGTTCACAGTTTCCATTCAGTCTTTTGTCCTTTGTTCAGCATTCATTCATTCATTCATTCACTCCATCAGTAAAGAACAGCTGTTCTTGCTGGTCAGCCCAAGGATCATGCAGTGTACAACATGGAGGAGGGAATGCCACATGCACAAAGAGAAGCACCCAATTTCCTCCCCAGAGCAAACTGGAGGGAGATGGGCACGTCTTACAAGGCGTAATCTGTGAAAAGAAGAGTAGAAGAGGGGGTTGGATGAGCTTGAGATTTAAGCCAGCCATCAGTGATGGCAAGTAGGACAAAAACATATGCAGAAAGGACCATGTGCATGTCACTTCATCAAACTATTAGAGACCAATACAATTATTTTCAATAGAAGATATATAGAGTTTGTGTTTTGATCTGATTTGGAGACTGATTCAAAACAGCAATCATTTTTTCATCACATTTAAAAAGAACAATTTGTAATTTTTGGAGCCCCCTGCTGCCTATCAAGTGATTTTCAACGCCAAATCAGACCCAGACTAATTAATTGATACCTTCTTTATTCCTCAATCCTACAGTACATCCATCAGCATACTCAAATCAATCTAAGTTAATCTTGAAGCAAATATTCTTCAAATGTGCTTAGAGGAAACAAAGATGGATTTTGGATCAAGGATGTGCAGATATACATGCATAGATACATACAGGTGATGTACACATGCAATAATATTTTAATTTAAAGGGAATTCAGTGGGGGGAAAAAAAATCACTGCTTTGGATAGATGGATCTGTTCTACAGGTAATATTTAAAAAAAAATATTTGCTTTCAAGTGACTCTTTAGCATGCGTTTAAAGAAATTTTCATTTGGAAAGTGCATTTATTTTCAGTGGAGCCTCCTTTTCTCCTAAGGAGCCAAGAAGCAAGGAAGGTGCGAATAAAGAAATTACAAATAAATGCACTCTATATATATCTTTAATGAATCATATTCGAAAGAACAAAGGGTAGAGATCCTCTCCTGCTGACAAAAAAATTAACCAGAATTCTGCAATGAAGATCCATTTTGTTGCACAATAATTTTATTTGGATTTTATCATGCAATTTTTTTTTTAATTACTACTACAGGAATTGGAAGTTTAAAAAAAAAAAAAATCAAATACAACCTGCACCTTGAGAGCCTGAGCAAAGTGCAGGTGGAAATTAGAAATCCGATGGCCAGCAGCCAGAGGAGAGTTTATGAGGGCTGGGGGGGCTATTAATTTTAGAAACCATATAAGGGTGGCTGGTAAGATTTGTCCTCTATTACCAGGCATCTTATTTACGTTTCCCATAAATCATACAGGACATGAAGGACAATTGAAGAAGCAGCAATAATTTGTCAGTGTTGGATTTAAATTATGTTTGTGTAGAATTCTATTAAAAGAAAGGGTCATTTATTTAGTGCTATTGTTCGTTCAATCACAGACTGAACACAAACTCAAAGATGTTTAAGGTTTAATTAAAAATCACAGTATTGTTGGAATTGTGATTGAGCATAATCGAACAACTTAATTATCGAGGTGAAGTTTTCTGTGAGGAGAAATTTATTTATTTAAAACAGTTTTGTAAGTGCCAGCATTTATAACAGGAAGGTGTTCAGGAGAGAGGGCTTTGTGCTTTGGGAAGAAATGCCAATTTTTTGTCTTAACATCAAGAGAGAAGAAGAATGGCACTATGGAGAACTCTATAGCTGCAAGTGATACATTGACGTTCACATACACTCCCTGGTATTAAGTACAGATGTATATTTTTAAAAAATAATAAACAAAAAAACCTTCGATATCAGTCTTACCAATAAGAAAATGTTAGTTCTGGCAAATTGCTGTGGTATAAAAGGAATAAAAGCACTTCAGGACATACCGTTCTAGGAAACTAATCTACTTCAGGGTGGCAATTGGAACTCTGCTTCTTGGCGCAATACCCACCACACCACCCTGTCTTTGACTATTTTTCTATAACAGCACACCACAAAGTTACACAGTGTTAATAAGGACATGTTAATCATACTCACTCAGTGAAGGGGACGCCCATTGAAGGCAGAAAGGAGGGGAAAAGCAGAGTTGTTAGATACCAACACTGGTAGTGCCACTCACACAGCACAGGAACATGCTTCATGTGGCATGTAATAAGGACAGCTTTTCACAAACAAGGATTAGGCTTATGACTGGGACTGCTAAACACTCAATCTGATGTAAAACAAATTGGTACAGGTAAACTGAGTACATATGCTATGTACAAACTGACAGGGTCCTGCAGTAGCAAAAGCTCGCGCTTCAGCTTGTGCTTGCCTGATCACACATTAATTTCTTATTGTATGTACATTATTTCAAGTATAATTGCTCCTGTAACTCTACATATATATATTATATATATACCATGTAAAAAAAGCCATTAAAATAAACAAGACACGTAATTTTTTTTTAATTCAAATGGTCCATGAGTGTATTTTTTGAAGTAGAAAAAAAAGGGAGAGTGAAACATTTTGGTTTTGCATCATAAAATCCATGTTCTAAATACACTAATTTAATAAACCTATCACGTTGACATTTTGTCTCTGACCCTACGCCGTCGATATCAACATTTACATCCATGACTCACCCACCCCACCCTGCCTCAAACACTCCTAAATTAAGTTAATACAAGTCAAATCAATTATAAAATACAAAAGAAAATGCATCCTTAAAACAAAACAAAAACACAAGGGGAAGGGAAAAAAAAAAAAAAAGGGACTGGATTATTTGATTATTGTTTTCTGCACAAGCCAATAGGGGCACACCTCAAAGCAACAAGGTCATACACAGGACGTGTAAAGCTCAGTGAGGCGAGGAACTAATCAGACTGTATTGAGGTAGCTGTGCTCTGCCCAGTGCAGAAAAACTGGCTTTAATAATTAAGGTATTTAAGAAAAAGAAAAACATGACAATGGAGGTTATTATACAAAGGGGAAGACAGAAATGAATGAAAACTCACACGTAATGCATGCAGGATACACAACATGCAGCTTCCATTTCAGGATCTGATTTAGCTGATGCGTTCACTCCCACCCTGTCCTATACTCCTGTGCCCTCACTCTGAACAAGTCTAACATTCAGACTGGACACGGTAAACAAATGTAAACAGCGTTCCTAGTCTCCCTGGCTATGTTTAGGCAGCTGTGTAGGATGCTCAAACTGAACTCTGTTCTTGTACATGGCTTTGACAGATTTGTGCATTTTGACAAACGACCTGAATCCATTTTACTTCAAATGCATCCTTACTCCAGAATGAAAATGAAGGACCTCTGTGTGTTTATGGCTTTATATGGAAATATACAGGAGAGGAACAAAATGGTTAAATCGGCTGCCTAAACTTAACCCCTCGTTAAGTCACGTCAGTGGATTCCTTTTAATATGGACCAAAAAAAAAAAAAAGTTGTATAAAATAGTGTTCAGACTTGATACACATCATAGAGCTCATCATGCACTGAAAGTGAGGACACAAAAAAAAAAAAAGAATTTAGTATTCTTGTTTTTTGAAATGCAAATTCTTTAAAGAGAAAAAAAAAAGGCAAAATAAAAATCTGTTAAAACCAAACCAGCAGAACATCCACAGACGTGTGAATAATATTAATAATGGTCATTAATACTTCGACTTCGGCTCTATGTGGTCCCCTCCATACCCGCTAGACATGGTTTTAAAAACAACTTTGTTACATTTATTATATTATTGTTATGTTCGTGTTAACACGGTCCTCCTCGTGCACATTCACTGGTGCACAGGCACACTTAACACACACACACATTCATTCTATCTACACACTGAGTGAGGGGAGGGGTGAGGGGGGGGTTGTGTTTCTGTGTTCAAATGAGTCAGGACCAGAACATTTCAGCCAGGTTAGTGTCGATGCTGTAGATCCAGAGCACCAGGGGGAGCGAGAGAGCCACGAACGGCCAGGAGATGCCCTCTGTGCAGGCGCTGAGCGGGCATGACTTTCCCGTGGGCGTGTCCAAATCTTTACCGGGTTCGAGATAATTCCGGGCTGCGAATTTTAGCACCTCGTCCAGCAGGATGACGGGCAGCGAGATTTTCAGCACCATCAACCACTGGGTCATGTTCAGCGGCGTGATCTGAAAGATCATCTGAGGATGGAAGAACGAGAGAGAAAAATCAAAACAGGAAATGAAGGCTAGACCAAACAAATGCATGGTGCTATGTGCAACAAAAAAAAAAGGATCCCCCAAGTTTATGAAGTTTCATTAACCGCTATAAGTGTTTTTCCAGGCAGAGGGTCAGTCATGGGCGGGTGCAGGAAAGCAAAGGAAATGGCAATTTTTTTTCCCCTCCCCCTAAAGCATCCTTTTCATTCAGCAAACGAGGCCAATTATGCCCTCCTGATTTACATTTTATAAAGCACGTCTCAGAACCAGCTGTACTCTCTTTAGCCTCCTAGATCAATCTCTGTATAGTGCAGCTCATACCGGCAGAGGCTCCACATAGAGGATGAGGAAGTGGAGGGACATAGAAAGGCAGATAGCTCCTAGCAGCCATACGTTCTCCCATGGGGGCATGCGCAGCAGAGACTGGTTCTCCGATACACTGAAAAATACAAAGTGACCAACAGGAAACCCAGTCATGAGTCAGAACTGAAATAGTTCAAGTTCTGTGGGAATCAGCACATCTAAAAAAAAGCACTTGTATGGACCTGTTGAGGGCGTTGCACATCTCGATGGTGACCAGTACAGACAGGGCCATGGTCATGGGGTAAGGTGACTCAAACACCTCACAATCAATGCCCTTAAACTCTCGGTTGTCTGGTCCACACTGGAGGAAGTGACTCTGCAGGATGAAAATCAGGAATTTAAAAGTTTAAAAAAAATTGCCAGTAATGGCTAGGGAAAAGAAATCCCAACTTAACGTGCTTGGTTATTTTGCTACTAATAACTTCAATAGTAAATTATGTCAAATATGCATACAGCCCACTTGCAAATTAAATGCACTTACCAGCTGATAGAAGTTGACTCTTGGTCCATCTTCAGCAGCAATAAACCACCAAGCAGCAGCTCCAACTGTGGCAGCACCGACATAGCCTACAGAGCAGATTGAAAATCATCCTTCCTGTAAATTTCTGTATCTGCAGGTTGATTACTTTCCAGTAAGAGCATATTTTCATCCTCTTGCACCACAGCAACGTCCAAATGATTAATTTATTAAAGAGATCATTCAATGACCCTGTGGTATAATTATTGCGTTATCACAATTACATCATTTGACAAATTTTACAGGGCAAGAAATGCACCTTAAGCTGAAAATACGCTAAATTTGTCAAGTGGGGTACAAAAACATCCAATCCCGGTTTTCTCTTTGGGGCTCATTGTTAAATCTGATATTTAAAAAAAACAAACAAACAAACAAACAAAAAAAAAAATGCACTTACAGCCAATAGCCAGGTATCGGAAGAACAGCCAGCCAGAGATCAGGGGTTCCTTGGCATTGCGGGGGGGTTTACTCATGATGTCCAAATCAGGAGGGTTGAAGCCAAGGGCTGTAGCAGGAAGACCGTCTGTCACCAGGTTAACCCACAGCAACTGCACCGGGATCAGAGCCTCAGGGAATCCCAAAGCAGCAGTCAGGAAAATGCTGTATCAGTAACAGGAAAAGGGGTTCAGTCACAGTACGACAGCTTATCTCTGGTTCAGGGTACTAAAGAGATACCAGTTCTTACCAGACCACCTCTCCCACATTGGAGGAAATGAGATAGCGGATGAACTGCTTCATGTTGTTGTAAATGGCTCGCCCCTCTTCTACGGCTGCTACGATGGTAGCAAAGTTATCATCAGCCAGCACCATCTCAGAGGCCGTCTTTGCCACAGCTGTACCCGAGCCCATTGCAATGCCTATCTCTGCCTTCTTCAGTGCAGGAGCATCGTTTACACCATCGCCAGTCTGGAGCAGAAAAACAGCTGGATTATAAAACTGATGTCTATTGCAGGAATTAATCCATAACGATATCTAATGATAGTAGTACGTATAATTAAAATAGGACTCGTTACCATGGCCGTGATCTCATCATAAGACTGTAGGTACTCCACAATCTTGGATTTATGTGAAGGCTCGACGCGGGCAAAACAGCGGGCACTGAGCACGGCTTCACGCTGAGCTGAAGGCGACAGGTCGTCAAACTCGCGGCCTGTGAAGGCCATGCGCGAGACGTCATCGTTCTCTTTGAAGATACCGATGCGCCTGCAGATAGCCACAGCTGTACCCTTGTTGTCCCCGGTGATCATGATGACCCGGATGCCTGCCAGGCGGCATAGCTTGATTGAAGCAGCCACCTCAGCCCTGGGAGGGTCCAGCATGCCCACACAACCCACGAATGTCAAATCAGTCTGTAAATTTACAGGTAAAAACACACCACATAAATCATGGTCAGCCTTACAAAGTTCAGGGCATTTGGCAATAATTTCTAAAAACAGAATTGCTCCAGGAGGTTTAAATAACCACTTCTTTTTCCTCCCTTTATTGGATACGTTATCATAATCTAAAAAAAAAAAAGTCTAAAGTCCTTCCTGCACCATATGGCAGGGGGGCTGGTCCTCTGGTAACCACGAGAGTTTGACTCCCCACTCACATCTGTATTGCAGCATGCCTTTGCCAGATGGTGGGAGGTACCATTTTTATGATGGCCTTTGATATGGCCTGACCGCGAGTAGATCTCACGATCAAGAAGCGGACACGCTAACCACTAAGCCACCTATCTTAAAAGGTCATTCTCACATGGGAGTAGGCATCACCATTCAGCACGCTTAACATCTGGGATAAAAATGGTCTTTATATCACAAAACATGCTCAAGTCATTGTCCATAGCAAACCGACATAGGTTAGAGATGAGGGAATACAAAATATTTGCCTCCTCGTGGTGGAAAGTTGTGAAAAATGTCAACCAATTGTACGTTTACTTATATTTCTGAAATGTTCAATATGGCAACAAGTTTTGAAACCCAAAAGAGCTGTCAAATTAAATGAAATGGCCAGTTCTGTACATCTGTATTCAATCTGCAGAACATAATTTATAATTACTGAAGACATTTTGAGGTCATGCCATAATAGAGTTGAAATACTGAGGCCTTTTTATACGTTTCAGCTTCTGACCTCATACTCGACAAAGCAAGATGAATCCTCCAAGCGAAGCTCCTCTCTGCTGATCGGATTGTCCCGTGTGGCCAGGGCCAGGCAACGCAGCGTGTCCCGTCCTGTCCCGTACTCACGGATAACAGACAGGATCTTCTCTTTGATGCCTGGTGTTAAGGGGACCTTATTACTGCCTACACGGATGTGTGTACACCTGTCAATCACTCCTTCCGGCGCACCCTTCACAAACAAACCAAACAAAGGTCATCAGAGAACAAATAAATAGCAAATACACCAAATCCAAGACCGCTTTCCTCAAGGATCTACAGGTTTTCTGCGTAAAACAGTTCAAGATCATGATATGGCTAGTCCTCCTGCCTGGCAAGTCTCTAATGATGTGGATGAAGGTGATTTAAAATAAATAAAATTTCTACCTGCTGATGCACTAAATTACAGTGGAACATGGGGTGTGGGGAAGGGGTGTGTGGGGGGGATTCCAGCAGCACCCCACTGGGCATATTCATCAATTTAAAATAGACAGAAATAGAGGTCAAGCAAACTACTGAGAGACAACAGGGATACATTTCTGAGATTGATATTACAACAGAGTAAGTGGTGTGTGTAGGGGGGTAAACAACACAAAATAATTAGCACCAGGGGCTTCACACACACACAAAAAGTAAGAGCTTGCGTACAAATGACGCCCCTGGTGCTAATTATACTAATTATAAAGCCAGGTCATAAGCAGAGTCATGTTTTCAGAGCTTTGGAAAAACATGAAGTCTTCCAGACTGCACTAAAAACAGAATTCTTAATATTCACACTGGCCATGCATCATGTTTTTTTTTTTTTTCTTCTCATTTTCTTACAAAACAAATTATGGTTACAACCTAATCACCACCACCATGCAGCTTAAATACAACTAGAGGTCTGTCTGATTAAAGAGGAACAACTGGCATGGCAATTAGTCCAAAAATCAGTCAATGATTAAATGCCCTTTTCCATTAAAGGAAAACTGAAGGCAAATTTTTTTATCATCAAAATTCTCATTTTATTAAATACCGGAATGCATTTTTGATCGCTATTTTGTCACTGCCATAGCAAATTATGAGTGTTTGAAATATGCTCTGGAATAATATATCAAAGCAATGGCCATAAACGAGATGTGTTGAGACCTGTGCGAGACATAGGACGGAAGTAAAACGTACAGCGGAAATCAATGTGACCGACGTCTGGCAACGTTGTCAAAAAGACGAGCGCGCCTTCTTTCAAATGCTGATGTAATCAAGCTGGAAGTTTTGTTTGTTTTGATAGCAAATCAGGAAAGTTTGAAAAAAGTAGGCAGTAATCGTCATTTAAACTTGTTTTTGTGCAATATTTCATTTAGAAAACGGTTTACAAAATGGCGGCACTGACACCTGACTGACACTTCTTCACATTTCGAAGTCTCGTGAAGATCGCGCGGATAAGCGTCGCCTGCCGTGGACCAAACGAACTAAATTCAACACGGCTGAAAAGCGAGTAGGCCGATAAGTTTAATTGCAATTAGTTATCAATACGAGTCACGATATAAGGTTACTAAAACCGAAAACGTAATTAAATAAACACGTTAATTAAGAAATAAAGCAAGTTTAAAAATGACTTCAGTTCTTCTTTCATGCAAATGGCACATTCCACTATCCTTCTTACACTATACACACACAATGTGCTTATGGGGCTGCAATTTCTTCCTCAATAGGTATTTTGTGAATAATTTCACTGATGACGTCCCCCAACATGAAAAGACGTCCTCTCTGTGTTCACTTCTCTCCTCCTCACCTGTTCCTCCATGCCCGGGCCAAGTGGTTTGAAGCTCCAGGAGACAGACACTGACTCCTCAGACACAGGAGAGCTGGATTTGAAGGTGCATTTGAGCCTCACATCTGTCCCGTTAACCACCGTCAGCTCTTTGGGTGTGGTCACCTCGATCGCCAATGTGCGGTACACACCTGGACACATACAGTGGAGATACGTGATTAACGTGTATATCCCAGTCTGTACAGTGCGCTTGTAAGGATCACAAGGCCATTAGGTGTCTCGTTTCTTATTTCGAAGAGATATATGAGCTCTTTGGTAAAACCAACATCGATACAGACTTGACAACACACCCTTGGATCCGAACAACACCCAAGCAAACAACTCAGGAATGATCTTCAAATATGTTGTGATGAAGCGGATTTACCGTTACTAGGCTTTAATGGTATATCGTGTGATAATAAATAGTGATACAGATTTATGACGATTCGAATTGATGAAGTAAAAAAATTAAAATAAATCACGATTAGCATCAGGCTGCATAATCACTTAGTTTTTCCTTGCTGTAATCGCATTATTTAGACAGCAGAGGGTGCAAAAACATACAATGACATGGGAATGAAGTGACTTCACTAGAGGCGGAAGTAACAGCGCTAATGCACTGAGCTCTACGTAAAATCTGGAGAGCTCATGGGCTCATCAGAGTGAAGCCATCTAACCACCATCTTACCACTCACATCGCGTGTATTTGGCTTGTGTGTTAAACCGTCGTATCCGATCAAATTTGTCCGAGGAAAAGGATCTCCTTTTTCCCTCCTTTCATTCCCTCCTTTTTTTCCCCCCCCTCACCTTTACCCACATTCCTTACATATCTTTTAACGCTCCCCTTCACTGTTATTGTTTTTTTTTTTACTGTTAAGTCACGTCTTAACAGTATTTGTTGTCACACAAGTCACTGTGACAATATTCATGCAGCTTGCGACCAATAAATATTGTTAAGACGTGACTGTGAGGATGAAGTGAAAAGGCAAAGAACACGAGAAAATAATCCTGTTTCAACAACGGTCCTAAACAGAAAGGAAGAACTATACGAAAGCGGAAGATGCACTGTATAAGAGAAAAACTGAAATGATGCCTGTTGAAATAATTATCGTAGTAAAAGAGACGTTCAAAAAAAATAATCAAAGACTGAACTGGACAAAAAAAATAACAGTGAAGGGGAGCGTTATAAAAGATATGTAAGGAATGTAGGTCTCATCTCATTATCTCTAGCCGCTTTATCCTGTTCTACAGGGTTGCAGGCAAGCTGGAGCCTATCCCAGCTGACT
>JANZLB010000004.1:5262398-5275084 GCA_026167865.1 Notarius quadriscutis | reverse complement strand
TATATTTCATTGATTGATGTGAGGGGCAAACAAAAAATAATGTATTGTCTTTGTTTTGTTTCTCTATTATGAAAGCCTTCTATTTCCACCGCTAATTTTACCATCAGAGCATTTTTTAAAAAATTTTATTTTTATTTCGTGCGCTCGCTTCATATTTTTCCTGAAAAAATCTGAGAACCAACTAATTAAATTGGTGTGGCCTTAGCTCCATTTTATCTAACTTTTCAGTGGGTTTATTACTTTTCACTGCTTTATTTATTTATTTATTTAACTCCCCCCCGGCCATCATTTCAACTGTATTATTGTTAGAGTTTCTTTTTAAGCCAATCTTAATGGTTTCTTAAAAAATTTGAGCACCCACCAAGACAAATCCCTTATCTTGTCATCAACTTGAATAAAAAGGCACACGGCACAACATGGAGCAAAGGGCACTGTCGATAATCCTTCGACAGCTGGCCCCACTGACATTAACGATGGTAGGACGGAAAAGGTTAAACGCTGCCAGGGTTTGAAGTAGATACACCGGATTAGCAGATTCTCTTCCTTCCTGCATCGGTACTCTGACTTTTTTTTTTTTTTTGACAAAGCTGCATTTATTACAACATTCAATACAAAGAAGCAGTGAGACACAGCTTTGATCACCTCTCATCTTTCTCACATGTTGAGGCACGTTTTCATCTAAAAACCTACACACACCCTGACCTTGCGTGATCAACACAGCTGAACTTACGACAGGGAAAGTACAAAACCAACCCATCGGTAACTCAATCACTCACAGACATTAGAGACCATCTGAGCAGCATGATGACCTCAAGCCAGCCATTGTTCACTGTGATAAGACTGCTTAACACAATCGCACACACTCTGGCTGGTGTTTAATATCAGCAAACTCTGAAAATAAGATATTCTTACCAGCCACTTCCACAATATCTCCAGGAACAATATCTCTGGCTTTGATCCTCTGGACGCTCTTCCTGTCCTGCCGATAGACTTTTCCCATCTCGGGCTCGTATTCCTTGAGGGCCTCGATAGCATTTTCTGCATTTCTCTCCTGCAAGCGTGATTAAAACAAAAATCAAACACACTGAGAACACCGAACAAAAGAACAGATTACATGCTGTACATTCAGGATCAAGAACACTGTGGGTGCGGCGGCCAAGGCACCGAAATCAAGAGTATAATCACTTGGTGCTTATCTCGCAGCCCAGTAATTTGAGGAACTTTACACCACCGCCATCACAGAGCTGAGCCTCGTTTACGATCAAGGCCAACAAAAGCAATGTGCCAAAAATAGTTAGCTATTAACTTTAAATAAAGGGAGACGTAACAAGGGGCAAGGTGCATCACGGGAATTCATTTCTTCCCCCCTCATAAATGTCAGGTGTACCAGCAGATACGATTTAAGACTTGTTTCACAATCCCAAAATTAAACATGCTCATGCTTTCAGTGAAAAAGTTGCTGGTGCTGACTTATTTGGCAGCCTTTTTTTTTTTGTGGCCAGATGCCTCTATTGGCTTTAATCAGAAGATGGAATAGCCATTTAATACACAATTTTTGCCATCACTTCCAGACAATCAGGCGTCACGCTGGAGATTTTATTTGCCCAGCTGCTTAGTTCATGACTCATTTGTCCACCCCTGTTTCAGGGGGAAATTAGCAATCATTTAACACACAACATACTACGTTCCATGTTTTAAGGAAAGGTTTCCTTTTACATCAGATAACATTAACTCAGGCACTCATGGTACCAGGAAAGCCTGGGTGGACATGTTGTGACGGAAACAACATGCAAAACCCTAATATGGGTAACAGCGGGCTGAGCCAAGACAGAAGGAAATACAACACGACCCTGTAGAACAGGATAAAGCGGCTAGAGATCATGAGATGACATGTAAGGATGGGGGAGGCGAAAGAAGAAAAAAAAAAAAAAAAAACCGCTAGAACATTCTGGAGTATTTTCTGAAATGGCTTAATAACTGCAGACACTAATTTGGGGTTATTTGTTGAAAATGGTGACCCGCAGATTTGTTTTGTTACAAGCTGCAGCGTTTACACATGGTAGAAAGAGTTTGCATGGAACTGCTCTATTGGGGTTGCGGTTTGGGTTTAAATCAGAACACATGACAACAAATAACATCCTATTTTCCCCAGATCATACTCAAATCTCGTCACATCCTCACTTTAAAAAAAAAAAAAAAACAAGCACTTGAATAGAATCGCTAATAAATCACGAGCTCTTCCTACAGACCGACTGCTCAACCAGAAAATGGTGGGTTTCCATTTTTGAGTTTCAGTTCCTCTCAAGCTTTCTTCCAAATGTCTTTAGGATGTTATTCTTCGGCATGGTGATCCTGCACATGGCTGTGCATCATCAGAAACTACTTAAAGTCACTTCATAAGCTTTATGGTGAAGCATCTTCCATTCTATGACCATACAAAACACGGACACTAATTTTTTATTTAAGTTTTTTTTTTTTTTAATTGCCATTTGCCCTCAACACACACCCCAGATAGCAAATATAAATAAAACATTATCAACTTTGTCCCTTAGTGGATGCTCCCTGGGCTGGTTGCTGAGGAACAGCCTCAGCAATTTACTCTAGTGTGCAAATCTTTAGCACAAGGGCAGGTGTGTAAAGCGGCACGACCCGACAATACTGCGGACTGAAAAGATGCTCGTACAGGGACGAAAGATAGTTAGCTGATCGATCCCAAGGGTGACCCCCAAGCCAAGAACACACCTTAAAAGTCTTTAACCCTTTCAAACCAACAAGTCACTCATCACGTTCACCGTTTCTGTCAAGCATTTTTGTTGTTGTTGTTGTTGTTGTTGTTACGGTGAGAAATGCTAACAGCAAACTAACTGTTCACTCCTTCCAAACTTGTGTCTTTGTAGAACAGGACAAGATGAGACAAGACCACAGTTCTTCTTCCATTTTTGGGTGCCACAGTAATTACGAACTAATCAATCATTAGAAAATAAAAGTTGCATGTGAAGACTGTAGAACTGGTTCTCGGAATCCTTTGAGATAAGGCCAAACCAAAATACAAAAAACACTGTTTCCAGTTACCCAACCCCAGACCTTTCCGACCCCCTCTCAGTCTATAAAACGTTCATGCGATGCACACAGCGTGGTTGTCCCTGGTCATAGACCAACGTCCGTACGTTATGCATAGCACGAGTGTCTCTTGCATCATAAATAGCCGATTGTATGCGTGCACGTGACTACCTCTAACAGGAAGCAATGAAAATGGCAGTGATGTGCTGAAAGACGCGCGTCTCGCACATCGCAAGCCCAGTCTTAGACAAATTATGTCGCTAGAAAAAGAGACATTTAAAGACATTGAAGATTTGTTAGTTTGTACCAGTAGTTCTAGAGTAAATATAGAATCATCTACGCGAAGCATCGGTCGACACACCGACAACAAACAGCACTCACTGCGTTGCTGTCAGAGTTCAAGTATTCTTACAGGGCGCCAGTAACACCCCCCGAACATTTTCTTGCCTCAGTTTGTGGTGTCAGAATGCCTCTCAACTGTGCAGATCCTGTTTAAATAGCCTACTATAACGGTGGATTTGGAAGAACAGACATTTGTCCATATTGTCTTAAAACGTCTGCGTGAAACCAGATCTGAGAAAAAGATTTAAAACAGTTACTGAAGTATGTAACGAGTGCCTTCAAAAAGAGGCATAAAAGACATTTGCAACACGCCAGAGACACTGAACAACTGATCTTTACAGTTCATCGAACATGTTCAGTGTGAGAAGTTTGTGTATGGTTCGAAATAAATCTTTGAAAAGTGCTTCGTGTTTATTCCTGAAAACAGAATACCTGCAAACATGCATTCAAACAGAGTGCTGGGTGGATATTTTATTGTGAATATGGAGCAAAAAGAGTGGCGATTGCCATGGAAACATTAAAAATAAATAAATAAATACCTACCGACCTACCCTAATTTTTAAGGCATTTAATAGGAAAGTAAATTTTTTTTTTTTTTTTTGGCCTAATCATTCAGATTTGCCCAATTTGCACGGAACACGTAGGTGGAAAACAAAACGTTCACTTCTTGCTTGCAAGCATGAACAAGTTACCGAGCAAAGGAAATGGGAATTAAGCAAGTATTTTCAGATCTATAACAGGAAAACATGGCTCACAAGAACGTCACTAGGGCATGAAAGACTGAATTCTGAACACCCTGAGATACACTTCACCATTTTCAACATTAAGGACAGAATTTCTCAGACAAGCCCAGTGACCAAAATAAAACCAGTGAAACTAGGACAGTGGTTTCAGGGCACGAGAGGTGGTAGAGGAAGGGAGGGGAGACTCTCGGCTCTAGACTGGAAAGGCTGGTCTATCTTAAGACGAGCAGAAACGAGATCACCATGTGCTTTTGTTTCATAGCCAGGACAGTTTCATTGAGAAAAAAAAAAGGAACACTGAGATAAGCACATTCATTGCATACCAAAGATGTCAAACCATCATGCAACAAACTTATCCACTGAAATGGGCAATGCTTCTTACGGAGCCAAAAATCCTGCGATTCATTATTTTAAAAAAGACGTTCGAGAGCACAAGCTGTTAAAAGGTGCATGTTGATGCGCTGTTGAACCTGACTGGTCAAGGTACTTAACAGTTGTTCCATGTGCAAAATCATACATTTACATTAAATGTACTCGCTCTAATAGGTTGCCGTTTGTGTGCTTTCTTCACCAACAAAGTATTTATATAACTCAACACTTATATAACCTAACTGCCAAAAAGTATTTCGAAGACAGCACAATCCCGAATGCCTCCTGCATGTCATCCAAGTATCATCAATTGAAAGCAGACAATTCCAGCGTTGCTTTTAGCCCCACACACACACACGTTCACCATTTTCGTCCCATCATGTTTAGATTCCATATCGCTCTCAACTGCACTTCATTCACTGTACTTGCAAAATGCCACGACCAGCAGTTATTTTATGTGAACACTGTTCTCATACAATAAACAGGAAAAGGAAAGAAAAAAAAAAAAAGTCAACTTACCTGCCAAACCCCTACAATGGCGTTGGCTATAAGAATTAACAATATTACAAAAGGCTCCACAAAAGCCGTAATGGTCTCTTCTCCCTCTTCAAACCAAGCCAGTACCTAGCGAGGAAAAGAAATGAAAAAGTGTCAACAGTTATTCATACTGGATTTTATGTTCTCATCCAAGCACTTGCTCATGTTCAGCTTCAAACCCCGAGACAAAAAGATGCAGTATATCAGGAACTGGAGTCATTTCATAGAAAGGTCTGGGAATAGGCTGGGTTTGAACCCTGGTGTTTTTTTTCCCCCCTCTTTGTTGGGGTTCTCTAGGCAGCTGACAACACAAATCACACAGCAGCAAAATAACTGGTTCGCAAGCATTTTTAGCGAGTTTGTTTAGGTCTGCTTCCAAGTCAACTCTAGCAAGATTGAGAAAATGACTTGATTCTATAATGTCTCAATTGAAGTGAATCAAACCTGCTGGGGGTTTTTTTTGTGTGTGTGTAGACACAAGCTGTTGCTGTCCTCATACCTGGACTGAAATAAACATGACACCTGTATTTTTTGTAGATGTGAACCATCAACCCAAGACTCAACTGAAGAAGCAAACCAAAAACGTTGCGTGATTTTGTAGACATGAGCTGCTGTCATTCTTCATCCTTGGACTGAAATACACAGCAAGCTGCTGCGTAATATTTTGTAGACACGTGCCATGAACGTGACTCAGTTACCATGAGAAAGTGAGTTGCCTATGAATCAATTCAACTTGAGAAGTGAACCAAATAGAAGGTGCATTTTTTTTTTTAAATACAGACATGAGCAAACAAACGAACATTGAGAAGAGTTACGTTTAACACATACTCTTCTGCTCATCGCATTGCAGCATTTCAACGTATGGAGATGTTAAAGCTCGTTATGCATTCGGAACTGGAGACAGATGGCCGTTTTGGAGATCCGGTGAAGCAGCTAAAGTCTAATCATTCATCCCCAATCTTCCGAATAGCATCCAACACAATGACTAAGATCTGGTATATTTAGTGAAAGCTACCTGCACTACACAGGCTCATAATTAACCACACACACAATCATCACAGCACACAAAAGATACACAGACAGATAAAACCGCCCCAAACACCAACATCTTGGGCTGGTTGCTGAGAAACAGCAGCAGTTATTTCCTGTGGACGCATAAATTCATACCCACACACGCCAAGCCAAGCATTAAAATAGAAACTTTTCAACTTTCCAGGCTATGCGTTTTCAATTTCCTTTAAAGGAATTTACAAGCATGCTTGCTGCTCAAAACAAGTCAAGGATGCTTCCGACCAAAAGTTAGCATCATGCAAACACGTTGGCTTTAGCTCCTATTATATTCGCCTAACAGTTCTTATATGCAAATGTAAAGAAACAAAAACGTGCACACAAAACGAGCACAGATATGCAAGTTTGATTGTATGCAAACTTTCAAGTGTGGCGTGTTTCATGGCTTTGGACCTCATTGTATTACTGTCCGCACAAATCAGCTCAACACCACACTTCAGCTGTAAAATAAAACTGTACTTTTAACACAATTTTAAAAAATAAAATCATCATCAGCACCATTTTAGCCACAACATCTACACTACTGTGTGCGCGCACGCATGTAATTGTACTCCTACTGATACACAGTAATTCTCCGAGGACTAATTATCCACCATTAGTAGCATCTTTATTTATGTGAGTATGTGCAAGTTTCCAGAAAACGTCTCATATAACATCCCCTCAGGCCAGCTCTAAATAAGTAAAAATGAAAAGAAAAAAAAAAAAATGACTAAGCATGTTGCTCTTTCATGAATGATTTTGGTCCAAAGCTACAACAAATCAGACAGGATGTTATCCCAAGCATCACATCAACTCAGACGAAAAAAAAAAAAAAAAAGCAGCCAACCAATCTCAGGAGGAATGCAGTCATGCATCCTTTAGTAAACGTAGCAGGCAGCGATAGGGCACAAAGCGCTGACCATATGACGCAAACTCCCCTGGGACACCTAGTGAGAAAGGAACACTTCGGTATGAGTGAATCCGTAAGCCCGCACTACTGATTTACAGCCCAGATTCCAGGCCGTCATCAGCTCGCTCACTCTGGTACGCGACAAGGAGCTGGCTAATAAGGGATGATGGAAAGGTTACTGGGGGAAATGCTACACTCTCACTCCTGCCAACTTCCAAGCATATCTTACTCCCTTGCCTTCTCAAAGCATTCTTCATGATAACACGGTTGCAACAGGAAACTGGTTGTGTAAAGTTCCTGAGGTCACACGAATGATCAGGATCATAATCACACATGCTGTTCACAACATTCCAGCTTTCAAAGCCCTCTTAAAAACACACCATGCGCGTCATTCCGACAGCATCACTTACCACAGCTGAAACCCTCGTTAACACTGTCTGAAACATGTGGCCTGATCTTCAGGCTATCACTGAGCACCTTGATGATAAGGTTAAAACAGGCAACACATTATCATCTACTCTTCTGCAAAATATAATAATCCCAAAGTAAAGCTGACTGGTCGTAAGGTGCGGATTCATTTTCTATAACTGCATGGCTTTGACATAACGCTCCTTGAAAGGCAAAGCAATTTTTTCTTAATGAACATGCTCTTTCTATAGTCACAAGACAGATAATACAGTTTAAGCCAAACTGACTGATTTTTATTTATTTTACGTGTCACTTAATAAAGGTTTCTCAGGTGAAGCTTTCTGTAAAGGGACTAACATTTATGAAAGAAGACCTGGAGGGAAAACAATTCCTTTACATTTTCTGCCATGGGAAAGTCTTCAGAACAGAGGACTTTGGGCTTTCTTAGTAACATGACAAGTGTAGACATTAACTTCGAGGGCAGGGGGAGGCTGGTGTTGGAACAACAGTTTACAGCCACTATAACATTTAGTTATTTAAAAAAAAAAAACACACGAGCTTGTTCAGTGTTTGTACTGCAACATTAATTGGAACTATCAATGGAGAAAATTACAATGCATCATTCTTTAAAAGAGAAAATTGTGATGTCGGGATATTGTACAAGAGAAAGAACACTTTGGGATGTCCAATGATAGAAAAATCCTTCAGGTTGGCAACTCAAGCTGCATCAAAACACCCTGTCGCTGATCAGTTTCCTAGAACTTTATTCCTTGAAGCCGGTTTATTGTTGTACGTAGGCTGAACACAGAGCTTACACCGTAGCCTATGCAAGTAGCCTACGCTGCCGTGAGCTGATGCGTCTGTGCTGCTCGGCAATCACACCACCAAAACGCTAACTGGCGATGGAGTTTTGATGCCGCTGTGTTGAGTTTCTTCATGCACTTCAAACAATGACGACTGAAACCAAGTGGGTCATGCCAGAGTTGGAGCTGATATACATCAAACAAGTTACTTTTACTCATGTGTGCACCGCTTCTTGATCTTGTGAAATGCAACACTACTAAGTGGACCAAACAATTGTTACAGTATGCATGTCAGTGAACTGAACTCTGCCACAACTACAGCAGAGATTCTACACAGAAGTATAAACCACACTGTACTTGTGCAACCAAGTTAAATCTATCACACACCCACGAATCACAGAACCTAAAGTCAGACATGCTCTTCAAGACCTTTTGTCCACCCCCTTAGCGTTAACAGAATTAAAGTACTTACAAATGATATACATGCTGCTAGAAGAAGAATTCTGACTAAGAGATCCTCAAACTGCTCGATCACCAGCACCCACAGTGATTTACCTGTGAAACAAAGAAATACAAACAAATATGAATAAATAGCACAATCACTGCAGATATGTATATGAAGAGCAAATGCAAGGAAACAGGATTACCTTCTTCTGCTGGGAGTTCTGTAGGCCGAGCAAGGGTTCACCCCAAAAACAGTGGGTAAAAAAAAAAAAAAGTCAAGATGAATGAATGTCATTGTTTCACAATGAAAATGTACAGTAAGCTTTAATTTTCATTTTAAATCACACACAAAGTATGATGTATATAGCTCACACACAGTAAAATTATTTCTTCTATAAAACACAAAAACAAAGCTCTTAAAAAAAATTATTTCTTATTTGAAAACACTGCTTGACTTCAAGATATTGAACGCATCGTGGCTGGGGATTGTTTTATAATAAAAATGCATCCTGAATTTTTCCCTGTTCATTTTAATCATAGGCAACAAAGTATGATGTTTATATCTCGTGCACAGTAAAATGTTTACTTCTATAAAAACACAAAGCTCTAAAAATAACCTTATTTGAGAAAAAAAAAACACTTTCACTTCACGATATTGAACACGCCGCTGCTGGGGCTTGTTTTAGAATAAAAGTATACCAAGAATTTTTCCTCATTTTAAATCATAGGCAACAAAGTATGATGTTTATCTCTCATAGAAGTAAAATATTTTACTGTGCACAAATACAAAAACAACAAAGATCTTTAAAAAAAAAAAAATTGGGCGCACTAAAAAGACAGTCTTATTTGAAAATACTGTTTGACTTCATGATATTGAACGCACCATGGCTGGGGATTGTCTTATAATAAACATGTATTCCAAGATTTAATTTCTCATTTTAATCAGAGGCAACAAAGTGATGTACACAACCTGTGCACAGTAACATTTTTACTTCTATAAACAAAAGGATCAAAGCTCTTATTAAAAATAAATAAACAATGTACCTTGTTATTTGAAAACACTGCTTGACTTCATGATATTGAACGCACCATGGCTGGGGATTGTCTTATAATAAACATGTATTCCAAGATTTAATTTTTTTCATTTTAATCAGAGGCAACAAAGTGATGTACACAACCTGTGCACAGTAACAGTTTTTACTTCTATAAACAAAAACATCAAAACTCTTATTAAAAAAATGTACCTTATTTGAAAGCACTGCTTGACTTCAAGATATTGAATGCATCACGGCTGGGGATTGTTTTATAAGAAAAACGCATACTAAATTTTTTATTAATTTTAATCATAAGCAACAAAGTATGATGTCTCTCTCTCATAGAAGTAAAATATATTTTACTGTGCATAAGTACAAAAACAACAAAGCTCTTAAAAAAAACAACAACTTTGACTTCATGATATTGAACGCACCATTGCTGGGGATTGTCTTATAATAAAGATGTATTCCAAGATTTAATTTTTTCACTTTAAATCACAGGCAACAAAGTGATGTATACAACCTGTGCACAGTAACATTTTTTACTTCTATAAACAAAAGGGAAAAAAAAAAAAAGCTCTTATTAAAAATAAGTAAAATATAATGTACCTTGTTATTTGAAAACACTACTTGACTTCATGATATTGAACGCACCATGGCTGAGGATTGTCTTATAATAAAGATGTATTCCAAGATTTAATTTTTTCACTTTAAACTCACAGGCAACAAAGTGATATATATATATACACACACACACACACAACCTGTGCACAGTAACATTTTTTACTTCTATAAACAAAAGGATTTAAAAAAAGCTCTTATTAAAAATAAATAAATAAAATACTACAATGTACCTTGTTATTTGAAAACACTACTTGACTTCGTGATATTGAACGCACCACGGCTGGGGATTGTTTTATATATATTAAAAAAAAAAAGCGCATACTAATTTTTCTTCTTCACATGCAACAAAGTATGATGTTTATCTTCTATAGAAGTAAAATATTTTACTGTGTACAAGTACAAAAACAACAAAACTCTTTAGAAAAATAAAAAGCGTGCGCGCTAAAAAGACTCTTTGAAAACACTGACTTCATGGTGTTGAACGCACCACGGCTGGGTCAGCAATGACGTCAGCAACTCTCATTTCGTCTTTTTAACGGTTGCCGGCTGCAGCGAGGCCTGAGCAGCACGTTTCCCACAGCAACGCAGAGCAATCAGCTCATATTAATTCACTGAGGCATTTTATAATCATTTTTTTTTGTCATACCAACCCCCCCCACACACACACACACAAAAAAAAAATATATATATATAGGCTCCTCAGAAATATCACCTGTGAAACATGTCGCTGAAGAGACATGACAGTGCTAATTTGCGTGGCTCTCACTCAGCTAGCTTACACAAAAGTTAACTGTTTGAGTCTCTCACTTACCGTTTGATCCCCATCTCTCTCGCTGTCGTTTCACCTGGTCGAGTCCGAGTCCGGTGCTTTCATTCACGCTGAAATAGCTGTAGACCTCTTCTACCGTTTTGGTGTGAGCGTTCTCCATCATGTACAGCCGGAGTTTATAATTAAAAATAAAAATACCACGGGTACTAATATGTCACTATTCTTTTAGCTCTCAGTAAAGGAGCAAAACTGAATACGCGAGGAACTCTTTACAGCAGTTAAACAAGTCAAAATCATTCAGAAGGAAATTAGCAACTGTGGCTATCGGCATCCAAAGCAGCGCGCGCGCGCACTCGGACAGTATCCAGCTCTGTGATATTTATGCTAAGCTAACGTTACTTCACCGCAACCCGCTAAGTTTTAGCCGAACCGGTGTCAGACGCGAGGACCTACAGTGATGTCATTTAGACGTCAAAACCTTGTGTAACGCGCCTGAAACTATTTCAGGTGACCCGCCGTCATGAATAAAAATCTCCAATTCATTCCGAAAAGCAGCAAAATACCGGTTTCCACCAACAACACATCAGCACGAGCCTCTCTCACTTCTTTTTCTCGAATGAGCCGCATACGCTCCGTCTCAGTGTCCGCATGTGGAAGCCTTTGATTGGCTCAACACAACCCGGAAGTCCGTGACAACACTGATTGGCTGGAGGCAACCCGGAAATCGTGTGTCCGCTTGGACTTGACGTAAAACAGCTCGGCTCGTTCAAGCGGTTGGAACAAGAGTCCTAACCGCTAATTCATTATAATACAACAAATTGAAATAATAGTATAATAATTTATACAGAAAAGTATTTAAAAGACGTCAAGACATGATTCAAACATTCACGGAAATGAGCTCCAAGCTAGACACGAGAATAGCGCCGCCATATTTGATAGGTCAACATTTCAAGTAGACCTGATTTGAGCCAACACGTTGTGTTGAATTTTGATGTAAAAAAATAAAAAAAATCGCAAGGAATCACTTTTCACAGCTGTAGCTTTATGAGAGATTTTATGGGGCTAGATTGATTACTGTTTAGTTTTAAGATTTAAAGATATTTTTCAAGTCAAAACTTACATCACCTACGTCAAACAAAACAACTTTTGAAACTGAGGTGTCTTACAATTAAAATCTCGTCCTTTTGTCCTTTCCAATATGGCGGACGCATAACCGTACTGCAAAGGTTAGGGGGCTAATCAGAGCAGAGACGGTTCGAGATTGATGCTGCTGTAGAGCTGTCCATCCAATCAGATCACAGCTCCTACTGCGTCAGTCTGCTGTGATTGGATCAGCTGATCTGGCCTGCTGAATAATGGCATCATCATGTTCATGGCTGAAAAATAGAATCCACTTTTTTTTCTTGGTGGCATTTAATTAAATAAATTTATAATTTTTTTTTTTATGACAAAAAGTTCTGATTTAGGAGACATATTTGGCATACAATTAAAAAATCTATTTAAAATATTTTTATTATATTGAATTTGGGGCGGCACGGTGGTGTAGTGGTTAGCGCTGTCGCCTCACAGCAAGAAGGTCCGGGTTCGAGCCCCGTG
>JANZLB010000004.1:5063918-5077912 GCA_026167865.1 Notarius quadriscutis | reverse complement strand
AGTTTTCAAAATGGCGGCACTGACACCTGGCTGACACTTCACGTTTCGAAGTCTCGCACAAGTCTCGTGAAGATCACACAGATAAGCGACGCCTGCCGTTGACCAAACGAACTAAATTCAACACGGCTAAAAACCGAATAGGCCGATAAGTATAATATTTAATTGAAAGTAGTTGCCAATACGAGTCACGACATAAGGTTACTAAAACCGAAAATGTAACTGAATAACACATTAATTAAGAAATAAAGCAAGTTTAAACATAACTTCAGTTCTCCTTTAAGTTCCTAGAACAAAATAACATGTAATCACTTTCTAATCCTGAGAAATTGTTTCTTATGAGTTTCAAAACAGTTCTAAAAGTTCTGGAGTTCGAGTTTTCACTTGTTTTTAGTTACTCATGATAATACACAATATTTAAATTTGGGAACAAAATGACAGAAAAAAACCTGATCTGTTGAGAAATTCCAACGATTGAAAGCAATTCGTTTGCCTTTTGTTCAATTTCATGCAACCAAAGTCGCAAAAAACAAACAACAAAAAAAGGGCGACATCATTAACTCCTCCTCCAATCCTAACCTTAACCTTAGTAACTTCATAAGTGTGTAAACTGTTACACATTTGCACGTGGAATTTTCACGAGTGCAACACAACAAAGCAGCCAGATGACATTCGCTTTCAATAAGACCTGACGAGTCCATGATCGTTAATGACGCAGAGTGGGTGTGGCGAGTGACACAACAAAGTTGATTGAAGCTTGATATTAAGCAAGTGAGAAGTGAAGCGATTCAGTGACTCCCAATAAGAGTGAGTGATCTTGATGTCTTTCTTCACCCCCAACCACCAACCCTTCCCCCTGACCAATGACTGTGAAGCATGTTTATTCTACATACAGTATTTCGCGCTTACTCTAAATCAGTCAGCGATACTCGTTCTGCGATACACTGACGAGTGTTTGAGGAACTCAGAACAGAACACTGGCTGCATTTTCATGTTGTATTTCTGTACCTCAAGCTCTTTAAGCTCCCTCCAGGATTTTATTTCAGTGGGAAGTGATCTGATTATATACGTTCTGTAGCTAGCTTCGATGGATTCAACACTAACCTGGTGCTTCTAGTGAAACCATGGCAACCAGGAGACTTATAGAAAGGAAGTGACCGCACTGTCGAGTGATTTGAGCGACGCAAGGTTAAAATGGGTTCAGCGTAAGGAATTAAAAGATATGTTGTGAAGTTAATCTCTAAGCAGGTACCTATCAGAATATTGATATTATTCATTCATATTAGTTCTCGCTGATGCACATGAAAAAGGTCTAACACCTAATTAGTAGTAGATTCCACTTCAACACCGCATGCTAATATTCAGTAGTGACAGTGTGCCAAACATGGTGACTCTGTAATGCCAGGTTGTGACAGGATGCAAGCGGGGCCTGTCATAAATCACAAAAACAACCCTTTGTGTCTCAGCCAAAACTCCCAGGCATGCGCTAAAAACTCAATTATGCCTCATGTTGTGTTTATCTTAATCATGACAAAGCACAATTACAAATATCTGCATGGGAGAAGCTCCAACTGCTCCAAGACCATGGAAGCGATCCAGGTCAAACCAGATGGGTTTTGTTGCACCGCTAAGCCGTGTCGGACCAACCTCACCAAGACATGATCGATTCGGAAGTGACCGGTAAGTGTGAGGAGGTTGGTCCGGACGCGTAACACAGCGAGAATCTATTTGTCAAACACGAGGCTCTTCATTAAGCAAATGGAGTAGCTGAGCATGGATCACTGAAATGCCTGTTTATGAGTGATCGATAAGAGAGTCGATTCAGATTCACATAGTGCAAAGAGAGAGAGAGAGAGAGAGAGAGAGAGAGAGAGATGGAGGTGGAGAGAGATAAATGGGGAAATGAATAAGAAATGTTCAACGTTGCATATCAGTGTGAGTCTATGTATGTGTGTCCTTTCTCTGCAGATGTCTGACCTTTAGAAATGTTCTGCTGTCAGCCAAACCCCCACACATCCGTACCACTGGCAGACCAGAATAATGGAGCTAATTTAAAGCACCTAGATCTTGCTATCTCACCTCACTTCGGCTTGATAAAACATCCAGCGTGTACTGGTTTGGCCAATCCATGCTAAACATGATGAATCACCAGAACTAGGGCAATTTAATAAAAGCCTCTCCTCTGTCTGAAACGCTATCCTAGCATTTTGCTTACATCAGCAGGAATAACACTTGGTGCAAATTAAGTCGAAACTGAATACAGATCAGGTGAAAATTCAAATTCAGTTCAAATGTCTTGAAAGTGCTCCCACTGAATTCAAAACTGAATGCTGAACAACAAACTTTTTACAGAATTAAAATGTTTATCCGTTCTTGAGATATTACAAATCAAAGATTGAAAAAACGGCTTAATTTTTAGAAAACGGCCGTAATATTCTGTATGAGGGTCACATGGTCCAAAATGAGCCTCATTAACCAATAAGATCAATTTTTTTTCCCTTAATAACTTCTTATTTTTCAAGATATTTACATGGAAATTGGCAGGAACATAGATGGTTGTATACTGAATACAAAGTTTGAAAAATTAGTAAAAACAAATTAGGCGAATTTGTATTTCATTTGTATTAATTATGCTAATTAGGTAAAAACGTTAAATCGGTACACTCAATAAAAATTATAAAATATTGTTTCTAATCCCTTATTTGTGCTCTGTAGGCCTTTGTATTTCTCAAAAGTAGGACCTACTAGTGTTTATATGAAAGAACATAAATGATAATATTCACAGATTTCAAGGCGAATCTCGAAAAAACTGTGTGATCCGCATCCAATAAACAATTCACATGAACTGAATTGAAATTGACACTCACATTTCTGACTTCCGTTTTATCAGAATCTCATTCCGACCACTAAGATCTCAATATTTTTCATCAAAACAACTCCAGTTATTTTCTAAACTAGTTATTTAATTACACGAATCAGTTTGATGTGAAAAAATAAGTAGGTAAAGCTATGAAAACTCACTTCAAAGTCTCCCATGAATCATAACATCAAAACTAGCAGATGGAAAATTTTGCTGAATCCTTCATCAGAAACAGTGAGAGCAAGAGAACGTCCCTATAAAAGTTATCTGATCGATATTCATGAGTAATCCAGTCAGAAACTGATCAGGAGAGAGAGAAAGAGAGCCTGAACGCTTTCCCGTGACTCAAAAAGAAAAGCACCGGCAGTTTCCCGATGTCACGCGAGCAGAGTTTACTCTGTGTTGTACCAAATTCAACCTGCCGTTACTCCCAAAGTCCTGAACAGATCTTAACCAGATAAATTTCTTTGGAAAGCAGAAATTTTAAACTTTTTAATGATAGTATTCATGATCTAAAATATTCAAGAGTTAAACAATGACAGACTTGGAAACTTAGATGAGCGTTTGCACGGACAATTTTCATAGCACGGCCAGAGAGCGTCTGATCCGCCTAATGGAAATGTTTTTATTTAAGCTACTTTTCAATCTTGTTTTGGCTCTCCAGCTGGAAATAACGAGTCAGTTTAAAACATAGTGATTAAAAAATAGTGAGTCTATCTAAACATGTCTAAATCCTTGCTAGCCCTGTGTGATTTTCTGACGTTTCAATAACATGGTCAAGCTGTTAGATAGCTAAACAAAACCTATTCAATTCAGTTTGTAACGTCGAACCATCGTCAAAACATAGACGAGTCCTTACACACTCTGGAAGAAACAGAGTTTCTTCGATGACCTAATTAAAAGACAAGCAATTTAGCCAACAGAGCAGAATTTGGTGAATGAATCAGCGATTATTTCTCCATCAGTCGAATGAAGAACCGATTTGTGTCCAAATGCCGCAAGTGACGTTTACCTCAAGTGATTATATAGATGATGGTGATAATCAAGCTAAGAACTTATTTCCATTTGGAAACCTAAAATTCATCAGCGATGTTTGTTTGTTGTTTTTCCGGAAGTAGATTAGGTTGGAAATGTAGACGTAGGCGGTGTGATTTCAGTTGACTTGGAAAGAAATTCACTTTTATGCCTTAGCAGAATTTAAAATGCTAGAACTTTACTTGTGCAAGTAGAAAATAGTCCAATTTGACAATATGAAAGGTTTTCCCAAGCCTCCACTCATATAGTTTGGGGTAAGATTGTTTGTTTTTTGGGAGGGTTGGGGGTGGAAGAGGTTTTGGTTATAATGCCAGGCTGAAACAACGGTGTCACCTAGCCAGAGAACATGAATAATTATTCTACGTATATATTTATTTTAGGATAGGAAAAGTGGTAGAGCAGAGCCCGACCCCAAAAAGAAACCCTCTTTTAGGTCCATCAGTACCACCCTGGCCTCCAGCATCAAGAGACGTAGGTCCTCCAAAGACACGGTAAGGAGATTAAGGAATGGCATCTCCTGCTTTTAGTCTCTCTCCTTCTCTCTCTCTTTCTCTCTTTCTCTCTAAGGCTCTCCTTCTCTCTGTCTCTCTTCCTAGTTTCCTGTCTTAAATGCCATCTCATGTCCGATCCAAGAGGGTCCCATTCCACTCCGGCCACGTGTCTGTCAGTCAGCCATTTGGTCCACATCCTAAACTCATCTGTCAGTTAGGACTCGCCCCAAAGAGGACAGCAGGGACTATTTAGGGCTTACAGGACACAGCAAAAAGAAAAAAAAGGTGCAATTTGGAGGGTCACCATTTAGGGAGGGTGTGATCCAAGAGGAGGGGGGCAACGCAAAGCACCTGGCTCATTTGGGCTGCTTCTCTCCGGTGTTGCTAGTCCTGGATGTGGTGTGTTTCTGTGTGTGTTCTTATCATGTTCCTGTATTTGCTTGGTCTGATTGAAATGAATGTGATCTTCCTATACGCTGCACTCTGTGTTCCCCAGCGGCATGCTTCGGTGTTGTGTGTGTTATCACTCCGACTAACCTTTCCCCCCCCTTAATCTAAACAGCACCTCATCTCTTTCAAGGCATGGAATATCAGACTACTAATGCACTAATGCATTTTGTTTTTCTAGAGATCTTCCATATAGCTGTGCTTAATAATCCCAGAAGCAAATAATAGGATATTAAAAAATGCACCAATAAAGATGATAAGTTTTAATTCTTCTTGGTTTGTTTTAGGCTGGACTTTGCATCTCTCTCTCTCTCTCTCTCTCTTTATTTTTTTTTTTGACATCCTTTCAATTTAGCCACAGGACAAACTGGAGTTCCCAGAATTCCACTCTCCTCAAATAACCAATACTAACAAATTTGTTTTAAATTCTTAGAAAGTCATAGAACGGCTTTAAAAAAAAAAACAGAAGGGGAGACACACACTGCATTTTCCAGAGAGGATATTATTCACATACAAAGAAGAAAAAAAAATTGGCGATGTTGTTGTTTTTTCTGTGGGTTTATTTCTAGTTTTGTTTGCTGGATGTCTTTGGTTGACTTCCAATTTTAATTGATTTCTTAGTCATGATTAACATATTTTCTGTAATATGTCCCTTATATTAGATATATCTACTAACTTGTGTTTGTTATATTCATAGCCAAACCGTATTGGTTTGTGTGTGTGTGTGTGAGAGAGAGAGACTTAGGATAAATAAATCTAGATAAAAATTGAATGTGTCTTAATTATAAAACCATCATGTTGATCACCAATTTTTTTTATATCAGTGTTTAATTTCTCTCGATGGATATAAATGGATTTATGAGTGTTGATGTCCCCTACATACATGCCACACAGCTCCTTTCGTCCTCCGAAAGCATGCGATGTGTCTGTCAAAGAAACACGGAGTGTGTCGTGGTAGTAATAGAAGTAGTAGAAGTAGTTGCATCTTTTTTTTCCCCCCCGTGGTTGTGATGATGGTAGACGTAGTAGCATTATGTCTCTGTCTCTCTTGTTGATCCACTGTCTCTCATCAGGGGACGCTGTGGGCTTTGATACGCAGTGCCAACAGCGAGCCTCCTCAGAGAACGCAACGGGCACATGTATTCACGGGGGGGCCAGAGGCACTGCCATGAAGCGATGCCAAGGCTACGAAAAACACAAACCCTCTCTACAGTGTCATCAGCAATACTGCTGGAAAAAAAAAAAAGATTCAGCAGTGTTTTGATGATTCCAAGTTTTTACTAGTGTTGCTATGTTTTGTTCCTTGAAAGGTGAATGTAGTGCAAGCTAAACTATGTCATAGTGCACTAATTTCTAACCCTGGTTCTGGAGAACCAACTATCCAGAGTATTTTAGTGTTTTCCCTGCTCTTCGACACTCAATACAGCCCTTGAGTGTCTTAAGGTGATGATACACGGGGCAACTTTTAGGGCAGTGTTGCCGGCAACGGGCAACCAAGTGAGACACAGAGCAACGAATTAGGGCAATTGGCAACAACCAATCAGATTCGAGCAAATCTGTTGCCAGGGAGACAGACACCGCAAAAATGGGCACTGAAACATTTGCAGCCGTCACTTTTGTCTTGGCTTCAGTCTTTATTTATTTCGCTAAGTAAGTTTCACTTCTGGAACAAAACTGAATAGATCTTCTGGTTAAAAGATAATTTGCCATCATTTGAACATTTATAAGTCAAAATAATGACATTTTTAATAATAAACGCTTTAAATCTCTTTAAAAATACCACTAGCCTCAATCACATGTATATAACTATAAATATTAATTGATACATACATCACAAAAACGTCATCGTTTAATTCTCATCTCAGCAAAAAAGACAAAAGGACATGGACCAGGAGATGCTGCTGAGGAGGAAAAGGGGCTGACGGAGCTCCTGAAAGGCTTTCTTTCTTTTTTACATCCTAAAGTTCGTGCCTTTGGGTTCCACAAGTAGTCGTGCTCTGGATGTGAATTAGATCAGACGATGAGTTTGACGATCTCTATTACAACTCACAAAAAAGAAAAAAAGAGCTGCCCATAACTTTTAACTTGACGCAAGTAGAGTTAATGTTATCCCTACATAGCTAGCGATAACTTTCAGCTAACTATGTTAGCAAAAACCACAGCTAGTTAGCTAAATCCCATTCAATCTCTATGGAGCAGTGGTTAGCTAATGGCAGTTTACTTACTTACTTACTTACGTAGCTGAAAAAATTTTGATGTCTTAATTCCAACCACGTAAAAATAGATATCCGTTGGCTTTCTAAGCATTTGATGAAGTAAATTCACCACTTTGGGTTCACACATAACATAACTTACCGGCATAAAAAGATATAAGTTGCCACTCTTTTTTTTCTTCGCTCCACTGCTGGACATGCTGCCATCTTTGTTGAAAATTTCAGAAGCTCTCGCTTAGGTGGTCATGTGATTCACTGCTAGCACTCTGACTGGATGATCTTAATAATAAAAAATTGCCCAAAACAATCAAAATCGTTCAGATAGAGATTATGTTGCTTGATCTTAATGGGAAAGCGTCGAAGCGCAATTGCCCAAAAACTTGCCCCGTGTATCACCAGCCTTAGAGCAGGGAAAACACCAAAAACATGCAGGACAGAGGGTTCTCCGGGATCTGATTTGAGAACCCGTGGTGTATTCTGTAGTCTAGCTTGCACTGAAATAGCAAAATAGATCGATCTATAGATGTGAGAGCTGTTTAAATACTGTATTAAGTCTCCATTTCTGCAAATGCTTTTAATCAAGAGAAATAAATTTCAAAATTTTGAAAATTTTGAAATTTGATTTTTTTTGTGAAGACGGTATTATGGATACATGTGTCCATAGTTCTTTTCATTAATATTTTAAAATAATTATTTTGTTAAAAAACTAAATCTGAATCGAATTCCTGGTGTTATGCCGACTGTATGCACACTTACTCATTCAGCATGCGAATGTGTGTTAGTTCAGTTTTGACTGATTTTAGTAATTAGTTTTTCTGCCTTCGTCAACTTTCACAAAAAAAAAGTCAAATGCTTGAGCTGTGCTCCATTTTACAATGGCAGGGATTATTGTTTACTTCAGTCATATTATTCAGGACATTTAGTTTTTTTGTCCTAGCCATTGTAACATGGCAGCAATCATTATTATGCAAAAAAAAAAAAGATATTGGAAAAAGCTATCTGCATGGCATGCGGTGTTTTCCCAACTCAGCACTGCAGATAGCAACCAAACACACACTTTTTCTCTCCGTACCCACTATAGATAAGAGTTACAGTTGGGAAAGCAGTAGCTCCAGTCCTGCTGCATTTTTTTTTTACATTATCTGTGACAGAGAATCAAAAACAGTATATCTCAGACATGCACATGCAAGTCCGGACGTATCTGTATACCTTACATAGCAGTATGCACGTACTGTATGTGGATGTCGTAATTGACTTTCTGAAATGATTTTCATGTTTGTTAAGGTTTTAGTGCTTGATTTATGATAAAACAGAAAAAAAGATGCACTGGAGACCCTGTTTCCCCTTCTGTGTAAGTCAGAATGCCTCCTCAGACAGTTCCAGAAAAGAGAAATCCAAACACACATTACAGATCTTGCGTTACCAAATATAAACCAGCAAGGGATGTCCAGCATATACACCCAGTGTCCACTTTACCAAGGGAACCAGTCTCATACCACGGCACTGTTAGATTCTCGATTCTGATTCTGAATGTAGAGCGGCGGCTACAATTATCGACAACGATATTTTGGCCTTCAGTAGAAAAGATTTTCAGTATATAAATTGTGTATGAATAATTATTCAAACTTCCACTGGACAAAAAAATTAGTTGATTCCCAATTACTTAGCATGTCAGATCATGTGACACCGTTCCACAATTATCGACACCTTTGTCCACAGTTATCGACACTGTTCCACAATTATCAACAACTTTGTTCACAATTATCGACACTGTTCCACATTTATTGACACCTTTGTCCACAGTTATCAACACTGTTCCACAATTATCGACATCTTTGTCCACAGTTATTGACACCGTTCCACAATTATCGACATCTTTGTCCCCAGTTATCGACACCGTCCCACTATTATCAACACCTTTGTCCACAATTATTGACACTGTTCCACAATTATCAACACCTTTGTCCACAGTTATTGACACTGTTCCACAATTATCGACAACTTTGTCCACAGTTATCGACACATTCCACAATTATCAACACCTTTGTCCACAATTATTGACACTGTTCCACAATTATCGACACCTTTGTCCAGTTATTGACACTGATCCACAATTATCGACATCTTTGTCCACAGTTATCGACACCGTCCCACTATTATCAACACCTTTGTCCACAATTATTGACACCGTTCCACAATTATTGACATCTTTGTCCACAGTTATCGACACCATCCCACTATTATCAACACCTTTGTCCACAATTATTGACACCTTTGTCCACAGTTATTGACACTGTTCCACAATTATCAACACCTTTGTCCATAGTTATCGACACCGTCCCACTATTATCAACACCTTTGTTCACAATTATTGACACTGTTCCACAATTATCGACACCTTTGTCCACAGTTATTGACACTGTTCCACAATTATCGACACCTTTGTTCACAGTTATCGACACCGTTCCACAATTATCGACACCTTTGTCCACAATTATTGACACTGTTCCACAATTATTGACACCTTTGTCCACAGTTATTGACACTGTTTCACAATTATCGACATCTTTGTCCACAGTTATCGACAGCGTTCCACAATTATCGGCACCTTTGTCCACAGTTATCGACATTGTTCCATAATTATTGACACCCAGATGATTATTTATTTAAAAAAAATTGGTATGTGGTATTAAGTTAACAAAACATAGTTTTTATTTAAAATTTGTTTGACATAGACTTATATTTACTACAAAATATCTTTTATATAAATATATCGATTTCGGTGCTTACGTAAATGAGGAAGTAATTCTACTGTTTGTAAACAAATGAACTGATAATGTTTAGTCTGCTTGAGAAAATCTTTTTGTACCACTTTCTAAGTATTTTTGTAGATCACATTTTGTTAATCACTCGTTGTTGTTTGTATTAATGTCTAGTTTTGTAGTTTACCAATAAATGTCAACAGGCAATTGACACTGTAACCACATGAAAATCCAGGTCAAAGGTCGCATGTCATTCCTCGAAACAAAATATAAAATGTCTACGGATATTGTAATATGTGGTAGATATTTACAACAAACTGCACACTAAATTTTTTTTGAATGGAATAGAAAAATCTGAATATTTCAAGCATGTAATTTTCTTTATATGCTAGGAATTTAATTCTGGTCTAATTCTATTTATTGCAATCGGATTTCAAATACTCTATAAACTTTCCATTCTGTTATGAATCAGAAGAAAAATTATTATAAATCACAGCATTTTTTTTAAGTACTTCGTCGACTTCAACAATGTTATACAAAGCTCGATCCATAACAGTTGTAAATGTCCCTTAATTCCACAGGGTGTCGATAATGGTGGACACCAGTGAAACTATTATCGACACCTCACGTGACTTCTCAAATGCGCGTTTAGACTGTCAAATGAAAGAGTAAGAAACAAAGTACAAGGAGATCATGAAATATCGGTGAATTTGATCAGTAAAAACATGTCCATGATCTTTCCATCATGCTTACCTGCGATGATAACATCCGGGTTTTCCTCAAATTGTGGATCGTGCTAAAAAAAAATTCCATCTCCGGTAACGAGCTGTATCATCAGACGACAAGATCAAAGGGTGAGGCGGGTCTTCCGGTTGATTAATTAACCAATAATAACTGTTGTAACTGAAAGTCACCTTTGTAAAATTGTTTTTTATTGGCAAATCTGAAAAGGTGTCTGTCGATAATTAATTATGGACTGTCGATGATTGTCACTGCCGCTCTAACCCAAATGGTGGAGATTCAGTATAAACGGATTTTTAAAGAAACCTTGTGTAAGTGTGTTTTATATTAGGATACATTTCTTTAATCTTTTCAGAAAGAGTGCTTTGTAAGAGTCAGAGATAAAGCTGTAAGTTCACATTTTCCTACATGGAAATCCTCCAGCTTTCAGGATGGAGGACTTTGCATTTTGCAGGTTCTTTGTATAACTTGACAAGCTGGATTCTTTGTCTTATCGAGTTCAAAAAAGGAAATTGAAAGAGAGAACAAAGGAGCTGGTTTCGGGAAGAACTGTTTCTTGCTGTTGCAATTACTGTAACTTGTTTCATGCAAATTTTGTGAAATGAAATGTAACTGAATGAAAAAGTTCAATGGGAAGTCATGGCTGACTGGTTAGAACAGCAGCTTTGGGACCAAAAGGTCACTGGTTCAATTCCCTGAACCAGCAGGAATGCTGAAGTGCCCTTGAGCAAGGCACCTAACCTTGGGCTGCTCTGGATAAGAGCGTCTGCTAAATGCTTGTAATGTAGCCATAAAATGTGTGATATCATTCTTTAAAAAAAACATGTTGATTATTTTACTATAACAGCATGCCCATAAGTGTTTTATTCCTTCCATTCATCAATAGCAAAAAAGACCATATAACCTGATAAAGTGGCAACCAAGTGTATATCCTGGAGGATTTATCCCCCCCCCCCCCCAAAAAAAACCCCAGACATCAGATCCAAGTCTATTTTTGATTATCCTCATTCTGAACTGCCTTAGGAGGTAACATTGAATGCACAGCTCTTCTGTGTTGGTGAAAAGGGTTACAGTTGCACTAATTATCCATGTCCTGTTTGTTTTCTGCTCCTATCTCTCTTTCTCGGTCTTTCTTTCTCTTCCCAGCAGTACCCACCCACAGACATCACGGGTCAGCTCAACCTGTCCGACCCATCTGTCAGCACCGTGGTGTGAGACAGAGAAAGAAGAAACGTTCATTTCTTAAAAACAGACATGGGGTGAGGGGAATCGGTGTTCACCCAGGGGAGGGAATTTCCCTCGTCCCAAGTCGCTCACGAGCTTCTGCACCTTTATGAGGAGAAGACAGAAGAGCTGGTCTTCTAAAGTGGACATTTTTGGAGATTGGCGTAGCGCTCCATTGCACTGGATTTCTTATAACACACACACACACAACTATAGTCTTCACAAGCTGACATTCCAAACAAGACACATTATAAGGTCTCGCTTAATCTAGCAACGATTTCTTTCACAATCTTTTCAGTATTTTTGTATAGGTTGGTATCGTGAATGCTTTTGCGTCCATTAAGTGCTGTATGTACATATATTTGATCTCTTGGAGGAAAAAAAAAGAAACAAAGCAATCGGAGTAATTATTATTATTACTATGTTTGTGCAGACCTCATATGTTTCTAAACTGAATTTCAGGACATTTCTGTTGCTTTTTCTCTTCTTTCATTGTTGTCTATTCTGTAAGTAAGTAAGTAAGAATGGTGTACGAGAGAGCATGCAAATACTATCTGAGTAAAAATGAGTAACATTTAGTGCATTGTTAATAGTGTTAATACTTGAAATACGATTTGTAATGATAGAACAATACTGTATATGGCACTTTACGATGATTTATGACCAAGCAAAAGTTCTTGGTTTTGTACTCAGTACTGTTTGTATACCTTCAAAAGCCATGCGCTCTTTAGCACTGAGCCATCGATCTCGATCTGCATGTTTAAATGCATGTTGTGAAACTTCTTAGCCATGTCTTAAAAGAATGTGCTCCCTTATCCTTACTATCCTTTGTGCATATATAGTACGATACACAAATTGTATTATGTACATACTGTATCTGGAGCGGATGAAGAAAATTTACTATCTTAATCTTAACTTCCTCTACTTAAGACTTTGCTGCTCTGTAGGGGGAAAAACCCTCTTTCTCTGTCTCTCTGGTTGAAGTTCTTTCACTCTTTCTCATCTCCAGTCTCCATAAGGGGTGCATCAAACTGCCACGTTTTTTCATCCAACCATCACTTGGTGTCTCACGCAAAACCGTCTCCGTCTTGTGAGACCTTTTAGGTGAGGAAACCCCAAGTGAGTTGCTTTGTATTTGACTCTGGTGCTGCGTTTTTGTACACACCTCTTGGTTAGATGCAAAAAACAGGCCGTTTCCCATGTTCTGGGGTTGAGAAACATTTGCTCTGTTGGTCTCGAGTGACGTCTGACCTCTCCCTGGGGAATTCTGAAACAGCAATGTGAATGATGTGAAACAGAAATGTGCTTGTTCACATGAGTGCAGGTGACCAAATGATTTGAAAATTCTTCCTTAAAGATAAACTGAATGCTGAATATATGAAATTGTTCACTGTCATGATTGTTATTAAGATTTTTGTTGTTGTTGTTGTTAGTTCTGTTCCTAAAATAGCTATTTTGGATAAGAAATATTTCCTTTTTTTGTTGTTACACTTGACAAACATAAGGACTGGATATCATTTTGAAGCCCATCATGTCTGACGGATGAGTGATGCATGTTTTCTTTAGTGTTAATCTATCTCCACGTATACTTTGTTGACCATACGTCTAATGCTCATATGTTTTGCAATAGGCTGTATTTTCACTTTCTGGGCAATTTGATAATGATGTCAAATTCAGGACAGCTTCTGGTATTTTGTGAATCATGTAAATGATTGACTCATGAACATAGACACAATCTCTAGCATATGTTCATATAGAAACACAAACAGAATTGCTTCAACGTTCAGTTGGTTTTGAGTTAAAGCAAACCTTTTGTTTGTATTTAGATTACAATGCAAATCAGACTTTTCTGTACAAATTAAAATATGTGCAGATGACAAACAATGAGGAATGTGTGATTCATTTAACGTGTATGACCACAACATACTTTTTAATTACTGTTTACATGCATATAAAGCATATGAGGTGTATGTGAAAAGAAAAATCCACCCTTAGTCTCAAGATGACTTGCACATTCATCGTTATCATTAATATGTGATCTACAGTGAAATATTTAAAGAACATTGGCTGGCGTTGAGTGGTATCCCATCTCATCTCATCATCTTTAGCTGCTTTATCCTGTTCTACAGGGTTGCAGGCAAGCTGGTGTCTATCCCAGCTGACTACGGGCGAAAGGCGGGGTACACCCTGGACAAGTCGCCAGGTCATCACAGGGCTGACACAT
>JANZLB010000004.1:4917586-4929019 GCA_026167865.1 Notarius quadriscutis | reverse complement strand
TAATAATAATAATAATATTGGCTGGCTTTTTTTCGTGGTATATCAGATATATTCCATTCAGCTACTTGTCTTCGACTTGTTCAATATCATTCTAGCTGAATGGAAGATATAAAAAGTCAGCCAATATTATTTAAATATAACATAATATAAGTCTGACTTATGTAGAATAATTTATCCCTTAATGCTTGGCGCCCTAAATGCTGCGAGCCTTTATACTATTTCCAGAAACGGTAAGAATTTGTGAACGCTAAAAAAAAGCACTAAGAATCTTCCCACTGTCGCCAGATAACTGCTGTATTCTCGACATGTTGGTACATATTCAACATGTCACTGATTATTTCTGAAACACAGCTGTATTCGATCTGCCTCACATCAGGATTCTGCGAAAAAATGAAAACGGGAAGGAAAATGAAAAAAAAAAAAAAGATGGAATATAAGAATATGACTAGACATCTTCATGAACCGACTTCTATACAAAACTAATTTTTACACCTTTTCATCATTCCCTGGATTCTGTTGTTGTTTTTTCTTTCTTTTTTTTTTGTGGATGGAGTTCATGACGAGGTCATGATGAAAAGTCCTCCTATACAAAAACAAATAGTCTATGCTCCGTAAGTATGTGTACAATGTTTGAAGAGAGTGATGAGTGATGTCATGTGCTATACACTTTCCAAAATCTTATATAATAAATTAAAAACAAAAATAAACAGGCACAAAACTTGACTGAATCTTGGCCTACTTTGGTATTTCTTTAAGAAGCAGTCATCACGGGCTAAGCAGCGATTCTGACACATACGTACTGTAAATCTCACACCCTCGTTCTGTTTGGACCTTTTTCGTACTCAGTGAGAACTTTAGCGAGTGTGTGTTTGGGGTTAGGATGGGTAAAGGACAGGATGGACAGAGATGGGAGGAGTGTTATTACGGGCGTACCGAGCTCCACGGGTCGGCTCTCCAGTGAGAGCACGGCTGCATGTTGCACTGCTCTCGATCGGGCGGTTTGTCCAGAATGTCGCAGCTCTGATCGCTAAAGCGTTCGCCGCTGGGCCGCTGACAAACCACGAGGCGCGTCTTTATTCCTCCGCCACAGGGTTTCGAACACTAGAGAAAGAGAAATAAAGGTTTATTTTATTTCTTCAGTCGATCCTCACTCAGATATTCATTCAATCTGGTCACGTGACCTTCCAGGAAGATCAAGTTGTTGTCTCGTTACATGGCTAAGAAGCCAAATCGAGTCAGTTTGTAATCTGATACCGGCTTATCAAATGTCTGTGAGCCTCAATGTTTAAATTCACGAACTATATAGTGAAGAAAATCTCAAAATAAACTGATATTCAGGGTTTTCCCAGGCTGCTATATGGATTCAGAAATGTATCATGGTTAAAAAAAAAAATGCTGAAGTCATTTTATCATGATACTCGACAGTGTGTGTGTGCCCACATGTGTGTGTCGTACCTTGCCCCATTCGCCGTACACCCACTGTGGACACGGTCCAGACTCACAGGCGCGCTGTTCTATAGGTCGAACGCTCTCATCACAGCTGTTGGCTGGGTAACCGTTCTCATCCTGGCACACCACTGCCCGCCTCTGGAATCCTCCAGCACACGTACTCGAGCACTGAGGAGACCAAGTCAGAAATATCAACACACACACACACACAATCACAGGATTGAACATATACTATACCATACTTAAATAATATTGGCTGGCTTTTTTCATGGTATATCAGATATATTCCATTCAGCTCGCATGATATTGAACAAGTCGAAGACGAGTAGCTGAATGGAATATATCTGATATACCACGAAAAAAGTCAGCCAATATTATTATTATTATTATTATTATTATTATTATTATTACTATACATACACATTCCTTTTAGGTGTTCAACGCGTCTTTCTCTTTCAAATTTCCCTCAAAATCTTCTATGTTTAACAAAGCAAACCTAGCGGCCATGTTTGCTTACAAATTGTCACAGGCTGTCTGAAATCACTCACTCGTTCACTACTCCCTACTCACTATATAGGGAATTACTATATCGCGGACTATCTAGTGAGCTCATTGGTAAAATGAAAAAACACTTTCAGACACTGTTATTTACGCCATGACTGTCGCACAATTAAAACGTGCCGGATTAGTCGGCTGGTGGGTTTTCAAAATAATAAACGCATGCATGTATTTTTGTCATAAACCCATATTATACTGAGCGTATTTCCGACATTAATAAATACAAAGTACTTTGTGTCTGGTGCATCTTTCAGTTCTTTTAAATCCAGGCTGAACACTTTCTTTCTTCTTCACTGCTGCCTTTTATTCAATCACATTTGACGCATTTGATTAATTCCTCGCTCTGCACTCTAATTTTTATTCTTGTTTTTTTATCTGTCTAATTCTATTTTAGCTTTTTTCTATTCTCTTATTACTTTTAATTGGATTTGAAAGTCCATTTATAATGTGTTTCTTCCTCCGTCCATTCGCCCCAACACACTTTTTTTTTCTTTCAGCGTGACCACAATGCATAATATTACTTGGTTAGCGCCCATCGGTTGTACACTACTTTTCACAATGCATTATGGGATACTATGAGTGCACTATATAGGGTGTAATAATTCTCACTATACATTCAGACAGCACTACAAAATGTCGAACTCACTACACAGTCCACTATAGAGTGAGTCGTGTGTGATTTCGGACACAGCGACAGTCGCTCACTCTCGAGCGTGGAAGTTTTACGTCTCCGACGTGTGACGTCATGTTGTCTTGACAACCATGCAATATCGTAAACCATATTCAACGCTCATTCTCTATTGAGTAGAATGACGTAATACACATAGGATAAGCGATACGCTAAGAATATTGCATGCTATCAAACCAAATGAATTAAACCTGCTAGAAAGGAATAGAACACATGTTTTTATTATGTCGAAAAAAGTGTCCGTGTGTGTAATAATAATGTATATGTCATGTGGGATAATTTGCCTAAGAAAGATTTTTACCTTTAAAAAGAAAGAAGTGGGGGAATTTTTTTACACCGTCGTTCATGTACGGACAAATTTTACAGGATCCACCTGCATGCAGCAAGTCAGGAGAGGGAGGCAATGCATGTCTGGGAAATGATACCTGCATGGCCACGTCTTACTCTTCGTCTCTTCGTTTACCTACCATGCTGCTTCACACAATGTTTTTTTTTCCCCATAATAGCGTGTCTCGAGCCAGGCATGAACCCTGCTGCGTGTCTGTTGGATTTATGTTCCGACGCTGAAAGATTTGTCACCTATCAGTTGAGAAGCTGCAGGAGTGCAGCAAGGCGTTAGTGAAGGCGTTGTTTGCATCTGATATTGGATAACCTGTTCATTCCTGTTCGTTTCATTACAATGTGACACAGACATTAGATGGCTGGAATGGTGGCGTGTTTAAAGCACACACAAGTCGAAGTATCTAGAAGTGATCAGGATCGAAAGAAAGTCCTTTTCTAGAGGCTACCATGCTTAGAAGTGATGTACAGTTTCACGTCTAGATAATTACTAATAGAAAACGAGCGTTACTACAGCTTTGACGAATGCTTCATTCTGATTGGTCAAAAGGGGTTGAATCACTTTCTCTGACGGTCCCCTCCCCAATCAGCTGCAAGGCAATGCATTACAGGTATTTAGCAGATCCTCTATCTAGAGCAACATACTTAGAGCATTCTGGGGAGCAGCGCCTTGTTCATGGGCCCTTCAGCTATTCCTGCTGGTCGAGGGAATCGATCTTTTGCAACCATTTAGTCCCAAAGCTGCTACTCTAACCATTAGGCCATAGCCATACCACAGGGTTCGATTAATTCTAATCCATTAGCAGACGCTTATTCCTTACGTACATCTAGATTTGCAAATTGTTTCCAAAAGTATGACTAACGTCCTTCTCGTGAGCAAGAGATCAAAATTGTTCACATTACTATACTACTATTGTTAAGTCATATCGTGTTTGTGTAAGGGAATGGTCCGGTCACAAACATGTCTATATCCAGAAAGACGGAAAAGCAAAAATCTATTGTCGCATATTGTTTGCGAAGTTGTGTGGTGTTATGTTATGTTGTTGATTCCTGTTCCTGGAATAAAGATAAGCATCAGTTATAGGGGTGGATTCTGTGAACTGATGATGACATGAAAGTGATATTTTCTGCAGATCATAAGTCACGTACTGGGCAAATTGAACAGATATAATCGCCGAATGCCATTCCAGCACATCTTGAAGAAACAATTCTCTCTCTTTCTCTGTCAAAGAGCTAAAAAATACCTCTTATTGTGCTTTCTTTATCAGAAATACCCGAGTGAATATGAGAGAAGATAGTGGATCAGGTTTGTATGCTGGTTTAAGGTCTAAAACAGATGATTATTTTGGGGTTGAACTCCTTCAGTCAGTGTTCATACGAGGTATAAGAGCAGATGAAAAGACCTGACATGTCATAACAAGAACCAATGGCCAGAGATCTTCTTCTTCTTCGTCTTCTTTCTCCGTGTCTTTCTAGTGAGACCGGGTTGAAAGCTGAAAGCTAAGGAAGCGTGTGTGCATGTGTATGGGAGGGTTAGAGCTCTTGGCCTAATTCCTGTCCTCCAGTGCTCATGAGGATAATTGTCTCCCTGTTGGCAACCAATCATCCGATGGGCATTCAGGAGTGATATCATCTGCTCCTCATTCCTCCACAAAATACAAGCAAGAAATTAGCGACCCACAGTTCACATCAAGATGAATTAACCTGGCAGGAAACAGCGTGCAGTATGCAGTAGGGATGGAACCGAAATACGAAGGCATTATTCAGAATAAACAGATTCATATTGATGTGAATAGGAGGTGTAGGCGTTTTTTTTTTGTTTGTTTGTTTGTTTGTCCAGGAAGCTTGCCAGAAAGATTCACAGGGTATTTGGTTGAGCCTCGAGGTGTGTATCCTCAAGAGACTGGGATTCTGTGGGACGAGAACAAAAAACAAAAATGATGTTCGAGGTTTTTACAAGCAAGAGGTTAGATACGAAGATATTTGTGGGACAAAGGAATACCACGTTCTTTGGGACTCAACTAAACGTGTTCGAAAATATCGCAGGCGAGATACAAACTACAGTAATAACTGCGTGAGCGGGAGTAAAACACATGCCCATCCCCATATCTGTGAGGACAGATTATGTACTCGAGTCATGTAGCTGAGGTTGAGCTACAATTCACACGACAACGTTCCAATTTAGGCCACGCCCACAAATTTAAATCGGAATATAGATACAGATATGCATTGTGTCATTACTTTATCTGTTAACATCCCGTTCTTCATCACATGCCAATAGCATGCCACAGACCTTTCAACATGGGGTCGCTAAAAGACGAGCGATAAACGCCCGTCCCAGTAGCGAAGGCGTCCTGTAGCAGATAAAATTCAGCCACACTTGAGATAAAAATTGAGTGATCCTGAGGAAATTCGACTTGGGTAAATATTTACCCGTAAAAAAGCTTCCAGAGAACCTGAAAGCTCGGAGGTTGTATACACATGCGAAGTGATTACACCGCCAAGGGAGAATGTTTTCGTAGGAACAGGAAAAGGATTAAAGCCGATGGGGGAAGATAGATATAAAACGCCTTTAGTCAGTAGGAAATGAGGAGTATCTCGGTCATGTAGCTATGGATGGACTCATGGAAAAGCAGTGCGAGGCTGGAGGTTAAGGATGTGGCGTAAATATCAGTGCTGCACAATGTAAGACTTCCTCACACGAACGTCCTCCAAACGTATCCGAGCTACACAGAGACAAAGTTTAATGTTTTTATCCTGAGTACTGAAGCAGCATCACTTCTGTGTTTACCGATTTACAATTTTATGTAAATTGAGTGCGCAAATTTACAAATTGATCATTTTAAATGTTACACTTAAAGGCGGCGTGACTTTCCTAAGTTTTAAGTTTACTTTAAAAAGGTTAAGATAATTTTTTAAAAAAAATTTTAATGGACTTTTTTGAGCACGGTTTAGGTTTAATTTTTCAAAATATGTGTTCAAGTTTACTTTTTTTAAACCAAGATTTGAAGTTTACATTTTTGAACTAAGTTTAAGTTCACTTTTTCATTTAATTTTTGTAATTTTTTTCTTGTTTTTAAGTTTCATTTTAAACTAAATTTAAATGTAGCTTTTACAAACTAAATTTTTTCAAGTTTACTTTTTTAAACAAATGTTTCAAGTTTACATTTTTAAACTAAATTTACGTTTACTTTTTTAAGTTGATTTTTTTCCTTGTTTTAAGTTTCATTTTCAAATAAATTTAAGTCTGCTTTTTAAACAAAGTCTTTAACTTTACTTTTGAACTAAGTTTACTTTTTTTAAACAATTTTTTGAGCTTACCTTTTTGAAGTATGTCTTTTACTATTTCACTAAGTCTTTTTAGGTTTACTTTTTTTAAAATATGCTTTCAAACTTACTTTTTTAAACCAAGATTTGAAGCTTAGATTTTTTTAAAACTAAGTTTAAGTTTACTTTTTTAAGTTGAATTTTTGGTTTTTCCCCCTTGTTTTTAAGTTTCAATTTAAACTGAGTTTAAATTGAAACTTTTACTTATTTTAAACAACATTTTTAAGCTTACCTTTTTGAAGTATGTCTTTTACTATTTAACTAAGATTTTTCAAGTTCACTTTTTTAAACAAATGTTTGAAGTTTACATTTTTAAACTAAATTCACGTTTACTTTTTTAAGTTGATTTTTTCCTTGTTTTTAAGTTTCATTTTAAACTAAGTTTAAATCTGCTTTTTAAACAAAGTTTTTAACTTTACTTCTGAACTAAGTTTACTTATTTTAAACAATTTTTTAAGCTTACTTTTTTGAAGTACATTTTTTACTATTTAACTAAGGTTTTTTAGGTTTACGTTTTTAAACTAAGTTTTTAATTAAATTTTCTTTACACCAAGTTTAAGTTCACATGTTTAACTATTGCTATTTTAAGGTTTTCTGTTTTAAATTAAGTTAACCTAAATTTCTTTTTTAAACTCCGTTCAGGTTTACATTTTGAAAATAGTTTTGAATGTAATTTTTCTACTTAAGTTCTTTCTACCTAACTTTTTTCTACTTTTTAAATTAACTTTACACTTACATTTTTAACAATGTATGAGTTTAGATTTTGAAGTTAAGTTTTGAACTGATCCTTTTTTCATCAGGAGTTTAACATTTCTTAACTTTCAAGATTGTTTTTTTTTTTTTTTCATCTTCACATCACTATCTACACTTTTGATCAGTTAGTGTAAAACTGCCACAACCTTTAGTGGAGAAAAATCAAACAAACATTCTCAAATGTTCTTTGGAAGGTTCTACATGCTTAGAAAAAAAATGGTTCCTCAAGGGTTCTTTGATGAGTTCTTTGGATGAATAATGTTTCTACCCAATGGGTTCCTTGTGGGTTCTTTGTATAGTGAATGCTTTTACATGGTTAAAAATGATCTCTGGAAGAAAAATGGTTTTGTAGTCTTTGAAAAAAAAGATGGTTATTTGGATGATTATTGGTCCTTACTGAGAAATGTTCCCCCCCATGATCCTTTAAAAGGTTAATTGTTGTACACTGGAAAAAATAATCTCACTGGTCTTTCTTGATGGTTAATGGTTCTCCTTCAGATGATCTTTGGATGGTTCTCTGTGGGGTTTTTGGATGGTTAATGGTCTACACTTTTAGACAAATGAGTTCTTCAAGGATTCAAACTGCAATGTGATCTGTATTTGTGCAAAATCCATCACCACCATCAACACGACTGAAGAGTAACTCCTGACAAAAAATGATTTCAGTGTGATTTCAACTCCTCAAGCTGCCTGTCTGCCAGGCTGGTGAGACATCCCTCTGAGACATCCCTCTTTGAAAAATGATAGCAGGAGAATGTAGACTTTCTCTGTGATATATCATATTAAAGCTGCAATTATCTAAGCAGGTGAGTGCACGTTTGCAGACCGCACCGATCACACAAGTTTCTGTTTTTCTCTGAACATTTCCTACAAATGTTTCACTGCATCTGTCAAGATTTGAGATGATTATTAGTGAACTGGAGCTTTAGCTTTCCAATTCGAGTCAATATTCAATTAAATATACATCTATTAACAGAAGAGTTGATTACAAAAAAAAAAATCCCCTTTTTTGTTCATAATTGTTACGAACCACACTCTGTACAGGATGTGTGAGGATTTGCAGCAGGATCTGAATACCCAGAATATCCATCAAGAGCTTTAAAGCTAGACTGCCTTTCAGATTTTTCAAGCTTGGGTCATAAAAAGAATTTTCCCCGACACCCAATTATTTTTGTTTAGTGGACCGAAAGCAACAGAATTCGAATCACAGACTTCCAATTTTATTAGTTTTTTTTTTAAATAGAACAATTAATGAATTGAGGGCCATGTGGGCCTAAATTCTCTGCTATTTTTTCCTGCTTCACCATGACCCAATTCAACATACTACGTCATGCATCACATGGTGGTGGTGGGCTTTCCCTGTTTGCGCAAGGCATTGTGGGATACAAATTTGAAACAGGAGAGAAAAATGGAGGACACGAATGAAACGTGAAAGACTGACGACAGTAATGGAAAAGACATTATGTTGCGAAGGAAAGGAAATGCATGACAAAAGTAATAAATATCAGCAGTCAGTGAGCATCTCGGTGTGATCAGCTGTTCGTTTAGCGACAAAATTATGTAACTGTCAGTGCATGGTCAAGGTAAACCTGCGCACGCACACATGGACTTCTTCTGTCTGCTGGACTGCACAAACCAAGCAATTTCATGCACGTTATTTGCTCGGGAATCCCCTCAAATTAAATAACTTCCCAGCCACAGAATGACCTGATATTTTGTGAGATATTACAGAAATAAACAGATCACAATGATCAAATTTCAGAGGGAACTAAATTTCAGCAATTGTATGAAAGAGAAAGGCCGTATAAGCTTTAACTGTAATAATTTCATTGGAGTAAAACCTGGCATATGAAGACAATTCAGTTATTGTGATGTGGATACAAATGTGTTTATGGAGGATTTTACAGTGGCTTTGAATGTAGTGCAATCAGAGTTTAGAACTAAAACGATGTCATTTTTCATTCTTACATTTTTATACACATGCTGCAACTGATATGATTGTAAATATTTCTTGTTTTACTATCATATTTTCTCTACCATTATTTGATATTTTATTTCCTTCAAATTGGATTTTGTCTTCTTGATTAACAAACCATAAACCATTTGTATCATCACATTCCAGTTATATTAATTAAAATCAGTCTACAATTTTGGTATCCTGTTGAAAGATTGAAAGGTTTATGAAATGCTGTTTGATTGCTCAATACATACATACCTGTTTTGCAAATTTATGATGTTTCACAGACCCTCAGGTAGACACCAGGATCTTGCTTTATACAAGTAATTAATTACTCAAACTTCATAAAAGACAAAGCAATCACTGATTGGAACAGAAGAAATGCATCCTGAATGTATAGATCAGGGAAAGTCAAATTTATTTGGACAGTCGCAGTACAGCATGGGATCTTTCCTGGAGAACAGCAAAGAAATGCTTTAGCTGTTGAACCATCACACACCTCAAAACTGAGGTATTGATGTTTATCGCACATTTACATTTGTACCATTCTAAAGAATCAGTTCATCTCAATGCAATCATCACAAACATCTACAGAAGCAAAAACAGATCTGCCAAAATGTTATCCTTAAAGAAACATCAAAAAAAGCTAATATGAATGCAATACTAACAAATTCCAGATATGAAAAACTCAATGAAGTGTCAGATGTAAAATCTAAGTAACTGAATAAAATATTAACAATGCAGCAAAAAAGAGAGTACAGTTTTTTCATTTTCCATTGGTCATCTCTGCTCAAGTAGGTAAGTATTAGTTCAGCTGAAAGATAGGCAGGCAATACAAAGCCAAAACGCTTATTTCATAAACAAACAAACAAAAAAATCTCAAACATATTTGTGTCATGGCCCCTGCCTGCCTCTTCTACTCCCATCTTTCTCTCTCAGTCCTTCCCTTCTTTCTCTCTCACACAAAAGGAAAGGAAGGTGGAACTGAGGAACTGAAGGGAGGGATATAGGGCACACACAGTGAGTTCTGACGTCATCAGTGATGTCATTAGGAGGCCTGCTATGTTGGCATGGCCGTGTGTTTCCATAGTGATTTGGTTGATGTTGTAATTCACATTTCTTCTCCAGGTCTCTAGGTTTCCTCCTCCTCACCTCCTCCCACTGCTCTCTTCCTCACACCTAAAATCTGGGCTGAAGTCTCCCCTAAATCAAGAAATAACCATTGACCTGGTTATTATTTGGCTGAAGACAGACTCATCTTGTTTTGCTGTAGAATCAGCAGCAGAGTACTAAATTGGTTTTATTCCTGTTCTGGGATCTCTGGCAGCTGGGCCACTGTCCTTTGTTACTATTAAACTATTAAATTCATACAGCAGCTTTGGCTTAATCAGCTCACTGAAGATGCCTACAGTGTGCTCATGACGACTTTAGGAACATCAGTATTAATAATAATAATAATAATAATAATAATAATAATAATAATAATAATAATAATAATAGGGTCAGGGAGAGGGAAATATTCCAAGAAAAAAATTTAAATATCTGAGATTAAAGTCAGAAATTTATGAGAAAAACATCTCATATTCTCTAAGATGATGAAGTCATAAATCTGTGAGAGGAAAAAACATGCAGATGTTCAGAGACAAAGTCACTAAGTTACGGGGGGACTGGATTTTTTTTTTGGTCAAGGAACCATCACAAACAGACTGCTTCATTGATTTGAATGGTGTTGGGTCTTTGTGGTCTGCATAAAGGGGATCATTCTCCCCTTCCCCTTCAAAAAGTCAAATAATGAAGTGGTCATCTTTATAGTACGCCCTTTCATTGTTATTGTTTTTTTTTTTTTTTAAATCTTTTTACAGTTCAGTCTCTGATCACTTTTGCTACTGTAATTATTTTTACAGGGATTTTTTCAGTTTTTCTCTTACACAGTGCATCTTTCTCTTTCATATATTTCTTCTTCCTTTGTATTAATGACAGTTGTTGAAACAGGATTATTTTCTCATGTTATGTGCCATTTTCACTTCATTCTCACAGTCATGTCTTAACAGTTTTTATTGGTCACATAATTCATATCGCACATGAATTGATCCTGTAACTTATAGATTATTCAATAACTTATAGATTATTCTTCAGTGCTCACACTAATATCTCACATCTCATTTTCTTTCATACACACTGATTTTTTTATACTGCTGAATTGTAATATAGATCTTATTTTTGTTTGACAGATGAGTTGTAAATAGATATTGCCTGATGTTATTTTGATTTTTTTAAAATTTATGTCTCATCTCATTATCTCTAGCCGCTTTATCCTGTTCTACAGGGTCGCAGGCAAGCTGGACCCTATCCCAGCTGACTA
>JANZLB010000004.1:4774966-4785566 GCA_026167865.1 Notarius quadriscutis | reverse complement strand
GTACTGTATGCCATACTGATTAAAATTAAAATAGAAAAATGCTTGAAACATTTTAGTTTGTGTAATGAGTCTATAATATACACCATTTTCACTTTCTTAAATAACTGATGGAAAATATTGAACTTTTTCAGAATATTCAAAATTTTTGAGATGCACTAGTAAGTAAATGTTACATAAAAGGAGAAAAAGATTAGAAATCTGTAAAATTGCTTACAAGCTTTAATTTAACCTGGCTGCTTCCAATTGATTTTTAAATTTATTTTAATTTAAAAATGCCACACACGCACTATGAAACGATGCTATGATCTCTCAAAGCATATCGCGCCTTTTTATCATGATGTACGGTATATTGTGTCGTCGTATTGCCCAGCTCTCGCATACAGATACGTATTTAAGTTATTCCACGAAATCAAGTCGTACATGAGCTGATAGCCGATGAGGCGCGTAGCCCCGAGTCGTCTATAATCCGTGTACGACGAGATTGAGTGGAATAAACGGTTTTGTTTTTTTTTGTTTTTTTTATTATTTATTCTCTCCACCTTCACTGGATTTTGAGAAACGGAGCATTTTTATTTTTTTGCAAGTTCGATCAATAAAAGCTTTACGCAAAATGTCTGACAATCATTTCTGTTTAGTGTAAACAAACTGGTGAAATGACGGGAGTAATTTGTGAAATGCGATGATGATTCTTGAAAAATAATTTTTAAACAAATGTCTCTACCATCAAATACTTTTATTCCATATTTTGTTGCTTTGTATTCTTTGAGGGTTTGTTTTCCAGTACAGTTTTTATTTCGTCTTCGGTTGTTTCAGCAACACGCGCCGCCATTTTGTTTTTCTCTACTCACGGTATATGAGCTGATATCCTAGTAGTAGTAGAGTAGCCAGTCAGAGCGTGTGATTGCTCATATCCAGTAAATGTAGATAGTGTGTGTATAGTTATACCACAGTGCTGTTGAATTTTCTAATCTGATTTGATGTAACGATTTACATGATTCGAGTTATGATGTTTTTGAAAATGAATTAAATTTTAAATTATTGCCCAAAAAATTGCAGCATTGATTTTCTGATTCTTTATCAACTTTGGTATTTCTTTTGTTAAGTATTAAACTTTTTTTTTTTTTTCATTTTCTTTATAACCAACGATAATGTATTCATATTTGTAAAGGTTGGAGTAAAATATAACGGTCTATTAACTAAAATGTTCCTTTTCTTAATGAACTTTATGAATATTTGTACTGCCTCTATCCGCTTCTCGTTTCTTTATCTTTCACCAGTCTGTGAAAGAAAAGAGAGAGAGCACGCTCAGATTTCTTGTTAAATCTATTGGTACACAATCGCACAGCAGGTCTTTCACATTTTTATATTTTTTTTTTTTGTGGTTTTGAAGCGTTCGAGCTGTGTTACTTCTACTTTCAGTGAAGTCACACGCATTCCCATGGTTGTATGGCTAAACGACACAATTAGAGCTTGGAATTTTTTTTTTTTTTTTTCCCCCTCACTTTTTCATGAATTTGAATTGTCAGATTTATATCGTGATTTATTATTTTTATTTATTTATTTTTTTAATCATTGGACAGTAGATCGTGTTATTCCTACTGATTGGTCATAAGATGTTGATTTTAAAAAAAATTTCTCAAGCAGGTGTAAGTTAATGTGCTCATTCAAATTTGTTATTGTTCCTGTGAGGAGAAGTTTATTTAAAGTTTACGGAAGGAACGAGCTTGTTTCGCAGATGTTCCACAGTGTTAAAGGTCATCATAAACTCTGCTTTTTTTTTTTTTTTCTTCCTCTCTTGCTCACTGCACACCAAGTGTTCTGTTCCTTACATATTTTAGATATATTTTGCTCAAAATACTTGAAAAATTTCAAGTCAAGAATTAAATGATCAGTGTCTGTGGGTTTCTTTTTTTTGCAAAGGCAAAATGTTCGTTTAATTGTGTGTGTGTGTGTGTGTGTGTGTGTGTGTGTGTGTGTGTGTGTTTCAGACATGAGTGGTGAAGATTTAATGGAGGAACTAATCTGTAACTTGGTTCATCTCATGGTGGAGGTGCCACTCCTGTGAGTCACGGCTCTGAGTTTGTATTCATTTACCCTTTTTAAAAAAAAAAAGACATTTTCCTGTGTGTGTGCGCGCTGTGATCTGTCATAAGGTTTTATCACCTAATGAGTAATGTAGCTGGTGCCAGGTTGTGACGTTCCAAGCACGCACGCGCGCACACACGCACACTGTCTCGCACGCTGATGTGTGAAGGTCTGTGAATAAGTGAATCCTGAGTCATGCTTTCAGTCTGACTCGGACACTGTTGGCTTTCTCCGAAATGATTGTTTATCTGTTTATTTACAGCTGTTGGTGAGTTTTATTTGAACTTGCAGCAGTGTAACAGGGGGCGAGAGAGAGAGAGCGAGCGCATGGCCCTCTGATTGATGGTTGGTCGCGATGGAGCTGATCAGTTGTGTTCATTCCCCGAACTTTCCTGCGTATCAGGTGCCTTCATCATCCAGGCGTCTGCTCCCGGCGGGGTTTAATATGAGGACATGTAGCTTCTGTCCTGTTCTCGTCCCTCTCCTTCCCGAATGGAAACTATCTGATGATGTGCATGTCAGTGGAATGTTCCGGAATGTCCTTGTCCTGTCTCTGCTTCATCATATCGAATACAGTACGCTGAGATGAGATCCTTAATGATCATCATGATGACTGCGGTGTGCTGTTCAAGCATGAAAGGCATCTCTCTCTCTTTTTTTTTTGGTCTTTGTCTGTCTTACTCTGTCTGTGTGTCTCGCGCTCTGTCTATCTTTGTCTGTCTGTCTGCCAGCCACTTTTTCTGTCTTGCTCTCTGTCTGTGTGTCTGCCAGCCTCTCTGTCTTGCTCTCTGTCTGTCTGTCTGCCAGCCACTTTGTCTGTCTTGCTGTGTGTGTCTGTCTCTCTCTCTTTTTGTCTGTCTGTCTGTCTGCCAGCCACTGTCTGTTTCTGTGTCTCTCTTTTTCTGTCTGTCTGCCAGCCTCTTTGTGTCTCTCTTTTGTCTGCATCTCTCTTACTCTCTTCCTGCATGTCTTTTGTCTGTCTGTCTGTCTCTCTTTGCCTTTCTTTCTCTCTCTCTGTGTGTTTTTATCTCTGTGTGGGTTGAAGGAATTAATTAATTTATTTATTCATTCATTCCCCCCTCCTCACTGAAACAAAGATAGCGTCGGGTTGTTTTTTTTTCCTTTTGTGTGCATGTTCTCTCCACAGTCTAGTAGAGAACAGATTTGTCAGTAAATATTGCCCGTGTGGTGTGAGACGGAGTGTTTTTTTTTTTTTTTAAAGATCCTGTCGGCACCTCTGCTGTTTGTGTGAAATCGAAGGAGTGGGACTAATAGATGAGGTTTGGTGAAGGGGAGAAGCCCCCTCAGAAACGAGCCGCGTATTTCTTGCTGGGTCCAGGCAGACCTGAGCAGGAATGTGTTTTTATTTACTCTGGCTCCTGCGTATGGAACTCCGCTACACCGAGCCGCTCTATTGTTAAAGCGCCCAGAATGTTTTTATTTTCAGGTCCCTCTGTGTTGACATTCTGCTGATTTCCTAGCTACGTGCTCGACCAAAGAATCTTGGGCCACGTTCAAAGGTTCGAGATGTTCTAAACACGAGATGCTTTCGTTCCCCGTTCTGGCGCAGGTTGTTACGTAGCTTCCACTGGTGATTGAGTTGTTAGCGGGCGGGGGGAGGAGGTGCCGAGGGAATTGTATTCGACCGGACGACAACAAGAAGTCATGTGAGTGTATTTATAAAGGTATAAACGAGATATGATTCTGTATGATGTGGTTCCCCCCACAACCGCCACAAAACTGTTTATATGAGAAGTGGCCACAAGGGGGCAGAATGCAGACACTTTAAAAAGGTTTGTAGAAAATTGTTATATGATGGGTTAAGAATTTTTTTTTTTTTAAATACTTCTTCTTCTTGACCAATTGGGTCACATATATATTGAGGAGTTAAGCAAAAAAAAACCCCACTTGTCTCTTCTCTAATCCGCTCGCCTGCGAATTCCCTCCCGCCAGCTCTCCGCTGTGGTGTAATGGCTACCAACCAGCTACCAGCGTCCTCCTTGTGAGACTTCTTGCTGCGTCACAAGGCAACATAAAAACACACTTGGACAAAAGTACTAGCTTCCCTCTTGTGCAAACATGACCTCACAGACCCCTACGGTTGGCTAGCGTCGCTGTAACGGACAACTTGTACTTCCCGTTGAGTGAATATTTTAACGGTTATTCCACGAAATCGAGTCGTACGTGAGCTGATAGCTGACGAGGCATGTTTTTATTCTATGCACGTTCACTGGATTTTGAGAAACGGAGCATTTTTATTTTAAAACCTGATAACTTTATACAAACTGGCGAAATGATGAACAATTTGTGAAAAATGCGACGATACTTTTTTTTTTTTTTTCCTTCAAGAATTATGTTCCATCAAATACATTTCGTTTTGAAATTAAAAGGTTTTCGAGTCGGGTTTTTATTTCATCCAACACCATTTTGTTTTCCTCTACTCGCTGTATATGAGCCGAGAGCTTAGTTGTCGAGTAGCCAATCAGATCGTGCGATTGCTATTCCTAATAATTGTCAATTTCCGATATGTTCGTTCGTTTTTTTTTGTTTTTTTTTTTTCCCCCTCTCCTTTTGTCTGTATTACCGATGATAAATGTGTTAAATCTTGATAGCTGATATTCGCTCGGACTCCTGAGAGTGGTGTTATGGTTGGTGTGTGAGCAGGGTCCCCCCCCCCCCGCCCCGCCCGCCCGGTATCGGCACAAAAGTTGCTCTGTCTAGCACTTCTGAAGGGGAGGAACGGCACAGAAACCCAACTCTGAGGCTTTTAATGATCTTCCCATGTCTTCAGCTCGCTGGACTAATCCACATTCATCCACTCGTTTGTGGGTGTTTTTTTTTTTTTTTTAAGGCTGTGTTTGGAAAACCTGGCTCTCGTAGTTCCATTAACTGTTGGTTCAGTGTAAATAGTTTACACTATAAACGTGAATCCGTGTGTGTCAGCAGGCCTGCGTGAGGACATTACCGCTGACTCGATCATAATTAAATGAGTCCCACGTAATCATTAAGTGGTTAATTTGACTCCTTAAACTCTGTGCTAACTGCCAATTAAAGTAATTAAATGAACACTCGTGCCAATAAGCAGACCGAGTAAATGGGGAAGTCTGCTTTTTGGCTCAATGGAGCCACATATATATATTTAATGCCATGAACCTTCTTTCTTTCTCCAAGTTGCCTTTTAAGGAAGATCAGGCACTTGTTCTGATTGGGGCGGAGCTTGTTTCTGGTCCAGAAAAATCCTGTAATTTTCCCCAAAAACATCTTGATTAATGAATAGTTCAGTGTTGGGCTCACTTGCGTAATAATAAACACTCCAGAACATGCTGTTATCGGAAAATAATAAACTTCATGGTGGTAACACTGACCCCGCTTCATCTCCGTGTTTTGCTGTTGATTTATTTTCCTACACGCGCAGACACGCTGCCAAGTGTGTGGTTTTTTTTTTTTTTAATTATTATTATTAATTTTTTTTTTTTCCTCCTTTCCCCTTGCACTGTGTGTGTGTACCCGGAGTTTGTGTAAACTGGCACCTCTGTGTAAGTTTCCAACAATAGCAGCAGTCTTCCGTGTGTGTGTGTGTGTGAGAAAGTAAAAGGTGTTTGTGCCAAGTGGAAGTGAAGCTGGAGCGGCTCGGGAAGGAAACGGCGAACAATGAGCGAGCGCTCCGAGTGCGAGTGCTGCAGGGGTCCGAGAGTTCACTTCATCACCACTACAATAAGCTCCAGGCCTCAATGACTCAATGAGCGCAGATGAATTATGCTCAACGTGAATAATGTGAATGAACTCTGCTCGCGAGCGCACATTAATAACGGCGCGTTTTCCGATTTGCCTAAAAGGTGTTGCCCTTCTACACTTCATTTCGCAGCGACGCTTTACTGTAATGGAGTTGTACGTAATTAACTCTGAAGTGTGTTGTAGCTCAGAGCTCTGTTTTAATGGAATATGACTTCTGTGGTGATGATGATGAAGAATGGCGTCCTGCAGACTTTTCAGACTTTTTCTTCTTCCTGCTGTTTCAGCGACATCACTTACAACATCCTGTTCGAGGCAGTGACCACCCTGCTGGTTCTGCTGTCCTATCAGCTGTTCCACAAGGACATTCTGAGGGAGGGGCGTGTCTATCGGTGCCTCACCAGGGGGCGATGGTGAGTATGCGGGCTGAATGAGCGTGCATTGTGCGTAAAAGCATGCATGAAGGAATTTGGGTGCTTGAGTGATGAGTAGGGGAAAAAAAGAAAAAAAAATCAATGACTGTATGATTCGAAGAGTCCTCCCAAGTTATAAAGTTGTTTTACAGTAACGTTAAGTTTTGGTGTCTTTTCCTCTTGCAACAAAGCAATTTGACATGCTCCCAACACCATGCTTCATTTCTTAAAGATCAGCCTTTTTTTGAAATCGCTTTATCGCCGTGTTTGTTACGGAACGTCTACACAAGGAGTTCTTCATATTCACGTTATAGCAGCTCCAAAGACGGGACTACTTATTAGAACCAGTGCATTAATATGAGCCAAGCATAGAATCGACACCTGACCAATCAGAATTCGGTCTGTTAAACCCAAACTAGCGATGTCGTACTTGAGGCTGGTCTCGAGACCACTTTTTTTTTTTTTTTTTTTTTTTTGAAGGTCTTGGTCTTGTTTCGGAATCAACCTCATAATTTATTTATTTATTTATTTTATTTTTTATTTTTTTCCCCCCTCAGACCTGGAGGACTCTGGATTTTATTTCAAGACCGGTCAAGACGACGCCCTGTGGGGATTTCGATTTGTTTGATTTGAAATGTAAAATTTCTTGCTTCAAATGCGACCAATAACGTGACTCATCGCTAATTTGAAGGTTTTCTTCCTATTAACTGCGGTCACCCCTCCCCCACACACCCCCTTCTCACTCTCTCACACACACACACACACACACACACACACACACACACTGGTCTGGTCTTAGTCTTGGCTTGGTGTTGTCTCGATACACTTCGGTCCAGTGTTTTTAGTCGAGTCACTAAACCTCGAGTCCCCAGTGTTCGAGAACAAGACCCCACCCGCACCGTTTGACGGTGGCCGTTTCGGCGCCATTGACATTAGTTTGTTCCTGAACGTGGTGTACGAACAGGTGAACGGCAGGCAAAATCGTGAAACGGGCAATAGATTGAGCGACGCGCAAACTGGCTATTGTAGACAAAAAACAGGAAATTGGGAAACCAAACAAGGAAATAAGGCTCTGTAATGAGTTGCGTTGCTGACCCAATACTTGGCAAAGTAAGTGTAATTTATTTTATTTTATTTTTTTTTCCACAGTTTTTATATCGGCGCACTGATTGCGCCTTAATCCTGTGCGTGTGCGAGAGTCCGCTTGGTGCGCACGCTGTCCGGAGCACGCTCGAGAGTCTATCCGATGCACGTGCTAAGGCATACAGGTGTGATGCTCTTGCACAAAATGAATGTAGATATAAATATGCCAAATTATTATGGCATGTTTTTTTAAAAAAAATAAATAAATAAAAATCAGAGTCCTTGTTAATGCACGAGTCCAAGTTGAGTCACGAGTCCTTAAAATTAGATGAAGAGTCAGACTCGAGTACTAAAAGCCTGCTTTGGTCTTGGTTTCGTTAGTCTTGACTACAGCACTAACCCAGACGTTTGCTGTATCTAAAGCTGCGCCGTCGTGAACTTGTCCGTTATGTCTCCACTCCCAGAAAACAAAGTACGTTTTATTGTACCTTTTGGGCTACAACGGTTTGTCACTGGTTCGGTTCCCTCGAAGGTATTTTATTTATCTTTTATATACTGACTGGGAACGTGTGTGTGTATATACCTTTTCGACCCGATAGCGGTACACATGGTTACCTTGAGGTCCAATAATGAACGCATTGTACCTTGAGGGACAGAAATCGACTCCTACTGTACCCCTGTTTCTGACCGCGTAGTTCGTATTCAGCAAGTTTACTTTCGAATAACCTTGCCGTGGCCTTTGTGGCGCATAACGTCAAAACCATAGCGTCTCATTTCCTATGCCTCCTTACTGTCGGAGGCAGACGGCCATTGACAGCATCCTGCCGTTCAGAATGGAAATTAGCGGCTTCATTAATTCAGCAGCTGTTCCCCTCTTTAAGTTCATCCGCGGGTCTCATTAGCATCATCTTATTGGCCTTGAAGTTCACCTCCCCGAGCTCAGTCAGCAAAGTGGAGCTGGAGTTATTTGGCTCGGGTTCTTTTGCTTGGCTTGGTTTTCGGTGCAGTACCGGGGCATCGGCGGTACTGCATTACAGCAATCGCACGCTTCAGCCTCACTCCAACCGTGACATTTTACTCGAGTGTCCGAAGGTGACATTGTTGGTTCGTAAGTCCGGCACTTCACCCGTTCGGGTTGCTTAAGTTTGGCACGATCAGATCAGATCAAATCAAATCTCGGTGAGAGCTTTAATCCCATCGTTCTGTCGTTATAATGTAATTCTAATACTCACTCTTGGGTAAGGCGACTTTTTTTTTTTCATCTTTTTTGAGTTTCTAACCAGCCAATTTCCGTTCCACTAACTTTTTTAAATTTAAGCAAACTCAAACGACTGGCACCGTGTCAGTTTGTGCACCAAAGCTTTCCCTCGGCAGCCGTCTTTTCCAGCCCGGATCAAGATAGACACGGCTTTCTCAGAGCCGTTCCCACGTTCAGAGAAAAGCAGCCTGCCAAGATCCGAGCTCTCGTCTCTAGCGAGCCAGTTCTACTCCGGTGGCCTGCAACAGGGTACGATTAGGTTTAACATAAGACTCGGGGGCAGGAGAGGACAGGAGATATTAGAGTGAGAACACCGAGACCTAGCAGCTTGGCTTGGCTTGGTGAGTTGTGTAACTGCAAGAGCTGTGTAGTCAGCGTGGCTGGCGTGTTTTGAAGTGGTGTAATGGTCTGTGCTGCTTTGACTTTGTTTTTCTAGTCGCTTTGTTTTCCATGTTGCGTTATTACTGGGAGGTGAGCCAGAGCACACGGGAAAGACTGTTAACCCTGTCACGGACACACACGCGTGTTAACACGTACACTTTTTTTTTCAACAATTGATATCAGCTTTGTCATAATGTTTTGAGATTTTAAAGTGGATCAGATGTCAAACAATTTCCTACTGAAAGGTTTTATCTGAGGCGTCCGGGATATCACTCTCGACCTCCTAGATGTTCCACGGAACTCGTGGTTTCTATGACCGAGTAAGATCTGGTCTGTATTTATTCCAAATCCGTTCCTTTTTTTTTTTTTCCTCCTTCTTCAGTGACGTCCTTGGAGATCGTTGAGGCATGAAGATCAGCCCCGGAGTTCTGCAGATCGTTCAGAGTGACAGATGAATCGCAGTAGCTGCTCTAACACTCATTAAGCTTTCGAGTTCACCGATTACGTTAAGAATGATGGCGTGACCAGGTGTTGAGTGACATTAGTTCCGTGCTTGTTTCACTTCCTGTCCGTTTCTAGTTACGTTCGTGTCCATGAAACGAGTTAGTTCCTGTTATCGTTTATAGTTAGAAGTTCTTCACCAGACTCTTATTTCATTCTCATAAGCCAAAACGTGCATCTTTTCATGCTACTGCGGGGGAAATCTCTCAAAGCGCTAAAATTCCAAAGGCAAAGAAGTCCTGTTACAGCTTTACTACTGACACTGGAGACTCCTTCCATAGCCAAAAAAAAAAAATCGCCTCAATGAAGCTGTAGCTCGTACCGGCTCCTGTTGTTGTGTGCGAGTTTGAAATCTGATCAATTCTATAAGAGGAGTAGCGATTTTCATGAAATTGCATATGACCCCTCTGTAGCTTCATCCATAGCAGGTGGTGCCACCTGGTGGACAATTCTTATGTCTTTAGAGTCTTCTGGGTGAGTTTCAGTAAAAACGTCCTGGCACTTTACAAAGAGTAGCGTTTAAAGGAGAACTGAAGGCAATTTTTTTTTTTATCATTCAAAATTCTATTTATCTCATTTTATTAAATATCGGAATGCATTTTTGATTATTTTGTTGCTGCTATAGCAAGTATGAGTGTTTTTGAAACATGCTCTGTAATATATCAGTCCGTATGTCAAAGCAACGGCCGTAAACGAGATGCGTCGAGACCTGTGCAAGACATCGCAGGACGGAAGTAAAACATACAGCGGAAATCAAAGCGACCGACATCTGCCAACGTTGTCAAAAGACACGCGCGACCTCTTTCGAATGCTGACGTCATCAAGCCGGAAGTTTTACTTGCTTTCATAGCAATCAGAACAGTTTGAAAAGAGGAGGCAGTAATCGTCATTTAAACTCATTTTTGTGCAATATTTCATTTGGAAAACGGTTTTCAAAATGGCGGCACTGACACCTGGCTGACACTTGACATTTCAAAGTCTTGTGAAGATTGCGCGGATAAGCGACACCTGCCGTGGACCGAACGAACTACAACCCCGATTCCGAAAAAGTTGGGACAAAGTACAAATTATAAATAAAAACGGAATGCAATAATTTACAAATCTCAAAAACTGATATTGTATTCACAATAGAACATAGACAACATAT
>JANZLB010000004.1:4681352-4694229 GCA_026167865.1 Notarius quadriscutis | reverse complement strand
TCTTGTACTTAGAGAATAAAATACTCTGATTTCTATAGGACTGGGGTGACTGGAGAACATGACATTGTGTGTACCGTCATAGCAGAAGCCGTGCACGCAGGGATTTGAGTTGCACTCATCAATGTTGAGCTCACAGTGGGGGCCAGTGAAGCCTCGGAGGCAGTGGCAGTGGAATCCCAAAGGGAAGTCATCAGAGTCAACTTCTTCCACACACTCAGCCCCATTCTCACATGGATTATTTACTTCACATGGAAGGAACTCACAGTGTATGCCTGGATGTAAGAGCAGTGGGGTGTAAAGCAAAGTATGCAAGTTTGTAAGTAAACAAATAAGGTGGACTTTCAAAAGTTCAGGCAAATACTAAGCTACCTTAAATTTTGCGAGATATATTTTTGGGAAGAAACTTAGTTCAGGCCCTTTGAAATATGTAGTTAAATACAATTTTAACTGTCATTGTTTTGTTTTTTTTTATATTACATTTTTTTTACACCAAATGAATGAATGAATGTGGGTCCATCATGCAAAAACACATTTTAACTCCAAATATAAGGCCTCCAGAGCAGATGCATGATAATCTAAGATAAAAAAAAAATTACTTTCTTAATTCATGTTACAAATAACACATTTTCCCCAAACAAAGAATCAAATGAAAAAACAAATAGTAGATGCAGCTATGGGGTATGGGAAACCAGACAACCTCTGAGGCAAAGATTCTCAGATGTTTCCTTGTGAGGGACACCTTTTAAATTTTAAAAATATCCACATGACAGGATCCCCCTGTGTACATATTCAATTTATAAACAAGCTAGTAAAAGTCAACACCTTATTTAAATGTGGATAGTAATGTTTAGACTATGTGCTTGTGCCAGAAAAGTTTTTGTACTACTTTCTTTCTTTCAACTTTCCATTCATTGAGGCAAATTTTTATTAAAATTGTCATTAGACTCCAGTTGATATTAATTATAGGCATCCTAACACTCAATGCTGTGCTTCCACCACAGCAACAACAGGAGAAGATCCTGGGCCACCTGTCTATGCTGCAAAGGGCCCTGGGGTCCCTTGAACCCACTTTGGGAACCATGGCTCCAAGAGATAGATTAGTCTGCATTTTAAAATGCCCACTGTATTATGTTGACTTTTACACAGGAAAAACCTGAATTCAATAAAGTGAATCATTATTTCTACCCCATGTTACTTGATCCCATTCCACCACATTCCAATGCTATTCCAGTGTGATTGAGATCTGATTTGTGACATATCCTACTGGAGGTAGCCAGGAGAAGATGGAGAGGACAAGCTTCTCAAGAAAACTACAGCAATAAAGGAATGCACATAGCATAGGTAGTTTGTGACAATTAATTGATGCGACAATTGGTATTAAGCAGTGTACAGTACTGTGCGCCAAGAAAACATTCACCACATAAGTACTCCAACAGCAGCAGTTTAAACTTGTGAGACAAGGCAGGCCGGATCCATGGTTACATCAGAATCTGACCACACTATATACAGGTGGTAGCAGAGATTGAAATCCATCCGGTGGTGGTGACTTTATTTATTTTTTATTTATTTTTATTTTTGGTTAGTCTATATATAATGGCTGAGTTTCTTGTTTTGAGCTAACAAGAGTGAAACCTGGTCTTTTGTTGCTGCAGACCATCCACTTCAACGTTTAACTTATTTTGTGTTCAAATCTTCACATCACTGTTGCAACACAGATATCTGAATTACTGCCACGTCGTCTTCCTGCCATCTTGTACCAGTATGACTATTCTCTGATCTCATTCTTAATGGATTCCTCCAGCAGATTTATTCTCAAACTTATTTTATGTAAAATTAATCATAGATTTCAAAAATCAAACTTTCATTTTTGGAGACCAAATAGTGTTCGAGCAAAATGAATTTTTAAAAAAAATATCAGATGGGCTTCCTGCAGTGGTGATGTACGTGATGACGTCAGGTAGCGATCACTTGGAGCAACTCAGCTGTTTATATTCTCAGTTTACATCATACTAGTTTTGCTAGTTTTACAAGCATTTTTACCAAATTTATCAGTTTTTAAATAAGTATGCCTCATTGTGTAGCATTTCAGTGCCGCAATGATGCTAAACAGAAAGCACAAGCTGGAACTAGACTGCATTTCTACAGAGAAAATGCAAAATGTGCTTGTTCAGCTGTGGCAAACTGTCACCAACAGAAACGGGATCAGACATGAGACCTCGCGCTGCAAAATCTTTTACATGATTTACAGATAGTGTGTGTGTGTGTGTGTGGTGGGATCAGGACACTTCATCCAATGATCATTTTGTCCAATGCCATTTCGTCCAATAGTTGAGACATTTCATCCAATGCCTTTTTCATACGGACTATCAATTATTTTATATGTGGTAACAATATGTGTGACAAGACAAACCAGAATTCATTGAAGGGAGTGCATTAAGCACTATCAAAGCCTTTTTCACATGCACTATCAATTATTTTATATGTGTGACAAGATTGAGATATAAACAAACCATAATTCATTTAAGGGAGTGCATTAAGCAGGTTTATGACTGCGTCTCCTGTGATTTATATACCTAATAACCTATATGTACCTCCCACTGTCAGGGATTGGGTTAGGAGACAGATGCAAGTGCAGAAGTAATGTTTATTATCAATTGTGAAAACACACAGGCAAACAATTCAAAACAGCAGTCAATCTCATAAACGTGAAACTAGCAAAAGTTCGGGCAAGGCACAAACAGGCTAAATCAGGTAAAGACAAAAACAGAAACTAAGAACAGGAAACAGGATCGGAAACCCAAGGAATCTACACAGGAGAATAAGGCTCGATAATGTGCGCCGACATGGTATAATACTTCGCACTGAACATGCGTTTTCTCAGTCTTTATATAGGCATGCTGATGCCTCTTGATTATATGCAGGTGAGCCTAATTAACAGCATGTGCACGAGAGTCTGCTCGGCGCGCACGCAGTCCAAAGCACACCCAAGCAGACTCTTGCACACGCATCAGCATGCCTTTATAAAGGCTGAGAAAATGCACGTTTTCTCATATCTGGATATCATATCTCATATCTTGCATTTGCCAAGGATATCTGGCAAGTGTGAGTATAGATTTTCTACATTTGTTTGTTTTATCTGTAATTGCTTATCCCGTGCAGGGTTGCGGGGGTCAAGCTGGAGCCTATCTCAGCTGACCATGGGTGAGAGGCAGGGTACACCCTGGACAAGTCGCCAGCTAATCGCAGGGCTGACACACACAGAGACACAAACAATCATTCACACTCACGGTCAATTTAGAGCCACCAATTAGCCTAACCTGCGTATCTTTGGACTGTGGGAGGAAACCCACGCAGACACGGGGAGAACATGCAAACTCCACACAGAAAGGCCCTCGTCGGCCACTGGGTTTGAACCCGGAACCTTTTTGCTGTGAGGCGACCGTGCTGACAAGTAGTGTAGTGTAAAGACTCTAAAATAAAAAATTAAAGCGACTAGCAGAAGTTTGATCTCGGCTTTTCAATATATCTGCCAAAAAGCTTTAAAAAAAAAAAACTTACAAAACCTTTCATTTGACCTTTCAGAAGGACCAAACAAAAGCCGTGATAATCGTAAGGTAAATTTTCTTAAAATAAACACCACTTAAGCCAGTATCTCACTGGGTTGCGACAAATTCCGAACGTCATTCGTGAGAGTGTTTCAAAAGTGTCTTGAAACATTCGCGGGGCTTCTCAATTTCGTCGCAAAGTGTCGCTTCTTCGTCGCTGAAATTTTGAACATGTTCAAAAACTTCGTGCGACAGAATTTCTCTCAAAACAGCCGCAAATGTATCGCAAAGCCGTCACGAACCTTTCTCAAGCCCGTTTCCGTGAGACAGGAAGTGCGAGTGTATCTCACTGGGCTGTGACAGCGTGAGACTAGTTGGAGACACAACAATTGTGATAAAATACGTGAATATCAATTCAGTGCAATTCCAAGTGAAAATTCGCATATTTTATCGCACTTCTTGTGTCTCCAACTCGTCGCACGCTGTCAAAGCCCAGTGAGATACTACCCTTGCTTGATATCGAATCAGTAGCCTCGGCGAACCACGAGGTGAATTTCATTTCTTTTTTTTTAATCTGCCGATTATCTTCCGATACTACAAAGTTATAACGAGGTTTCTCTTATTTCATTTTTGGTTCCAAAGTTTATCAAGAAGCAGAACGGGTAATCGAATTTGATCAGGATAAATGCTGATTGATTACGAAGTTTCGTTATTGTTATGCTCGTTCCTGCGACACAACGGCTTCACCACTCGTCCTTGTGCACTTTTGATAACGCGAGATCACGATTCACCGTTCTGGTGATGTGTAATGCTTACGCATAGCGCGCAATTGTTAGAACACACTGACATGGTAGCTACTGCCTCGCTTTGCCTCTATGAGGCAGTCGCTACAAAAAATTATAAATAAATTCTAAAAATATGTTATTCATAAAATGTATATTTTTAAAAAGGAAGTTAAAATTAAAGCGTTAAAGTCTTGGAACAGCATTAAACTGGAGTGCAGGTATCGGAGCGCTTCTGACCTCATTATTGAATTTAATGCTGTTGACCAAAAAATTGCTTAAAAATAATGAAAAATGTTTCAGCATTTTAAAAAAAAAAAAAAAACAGTAATCAGTAAGCTATGATAAATGAAAGTCGATATTTGGCGTCGGACGACCATTTTGCTTTAAAAAATGTATATATAAATAGTAGTCTGAGGTCCGATGAGTGCAGTTTTATAAGGAACTGAGCTGTAGGTTTTACTGAGCATCTTCCAGAACCAGCCACGGTTCTTCTGGACACTTTCACACTCGCGTCTTCATTTTGCAGTAGCCTTCATTATGTGTTTTTTTTCTTTTTTAATCTGAAAAGTGCTCTCTTGTGCTGCTCAGACGTACAGTATTACAAACTATTTTTTTTTTTTCCCTCCCCTCCGGAACGTTTCATTTTGTGCTGGGAGGAAAAAAAAAAAAAAGACCCCGAATGTTTGGAGCTCTAAAATGTTTTTGTAATGTTTTGACTCTATTAGATTAGATAAAACTTTATTGATCCCTTTGGGAGGGTTCCCTCAGGGAAATTAAGAATGACTCGATGTAGAAATCATAAAATAGAAATCTATAATGAAGTTTGTTTGGAAAAACAACCCAGGGTGATGACGACGACGACGACGACGACTTTTGCACAGTACTGTATTTTTAGACCAGTGTTTTTGTTCAAATCAACCCTCAGGTTTTTCAAGTCACGGTTCTGTCAAGGTACAAATTAGAGTCGTGGCGCCAAATGGAAAAACCAACACCTTTAGACGGGAACAGAAAGAAATGACCAATTTTATTTGGCACAAATTCTTGTTTACATCCACAAAGGATTTCCTGCGAGTGTTTAGCCAGGTTAAAAACTATTAATAAGGCCGTCATTCAGATGATCAGAAGAAAAGTTGCCTCCCAGGACAGATGGCTGTCCCGCAGGTTAACCCACACCTCTTGCTGTGAGCTTGGCTGCACTACAGTTAGCCCTGTGATCCGACACCTCGTGAACAAGCAGCCAGGAAGTGCACTTGCTCAGCACTTCCTTTTATATATTTGGATTGTTTTTCACACTTGAACCAAAACATACGCAAATTTGTTCGGTACCAGATTTTAATTTGAGTCTTGGCGCAGCGGATTTGGTCCGCACCCGAATTTGAATGAGGAGTTTATGTCCTGCCAAACAAATCCGACCACGTCTAAGGGTTTAAAGAAGCAAATCAAATGATGTAGGTGTGAAAATTCTCATAAATCTCGTTGTAAAATTCTAAATAAAGCTGCAAGTGTTCTCGGAAGGTTAAGTCAGGAATAAACGATGATTTCTGTGGTGTGCTTTTGTAGGAAAATGATTAACGAAGTGGCGTCGGTTACCTTGACTGTTATTGGAAAAACAGCATATCCTGTGTTTTATTGGTGTTTTTAGTCCTCTTATGCTACCAAACTTTGCCAGCAGGTTTTTTTTTTTTTTCTTTTTTAATTTATTAAAGAACATATATTTTTATCCATTTATAGGTACATTTTAATGTTTTGGAATCTCCACAAAGCAAGTCCTGAAGGCTTTAATGTGTCAAACTTCCAGCTTGTTATAATGTAACTGTTAAAGTTCTGATACCGGAGACTCCTTCCACAGAAAACGTCACCATCTTGACAATTACATGTTTCAGAAACGCAGCTTGTGTCTAAGGTATGGTACAAAAACAGGCACGTTAATGTAATCCTGGTATTTTCTCCTCAAGAAACTCGTCGAGAATTTTTGGTTTGCATTCACGTGACTTTTTGCCTTCCGGTTCCCAAGTGACTGGCAACGATCAAAGATGGGCGTCCAAGCCAAGTACGCGTCCGTCGTCATGTTGCAGAAAACATTCTACATCTGACCTTGTTAACGGACTAGAACCAAAAGCAAAATATCAAGAAAAAATATTTCTGCGATGGATTGGACCTCTATAGCTGAAAAAAAGACGGACTTTTCAAGCAAGTTCAACAACTTAGTTTCCGGACGTTTCCAATTATCTGGTCGTCCAAACATCGCTCTACACGAAGAATCGAATGAAAGCTTTGAAAAGTCTTGAAGCCGATGACTTTTTACCCCCCGCTGGCCGAAAGGCCCGAAGGGGGATTATGTCATGGTGATGTCCGTCCGTCCGTCCATCAGTCCTTCCCAGGAAGGGTGCTCACCTTCCGAAACCAACTCCTCTTACAATTTTTGGAGGAATTTCACGAAACTTGGCAGGATTCTTTGTTATATGTCAGTAGTACGCATATTGCGATTTTGTTAAATTGGGTCACATTTTACCAGAGTTACAGCCGTTGATTAACAACCTTGTACGTTCGGAATTTCATAAATATGCTTGCCTTCTGACATCAACTCCTCTTACGATTTTTGGACGAATTTCACCAAACTTTGTTATATGTCGGTAGTATGCAAATTGTTATTTTGTTCAATTCAGTCGCATTTTACCAGAGTTACAGCCCTTGATTAATAACCTTGTAATTTCACAATTTCATGAAGGTGCGTTTGCCTTCCGACATCAACTCCTCTTACGATTTTTGGACGAATTTCTTGAAGCTTGGCGAAAGGCCTTGTTATATGACAACAATACGCATATTGCGATTTAATTTAGTTTGTGAACATTTTCCCAGAGTTTTGACCCTTGATTTAAATAACTTTGACAATTTCATGAGGGTGTCCGTTCTTCTGAAATCAATTCCTCTTGCAATTTGTGGAGGAATTTCACCAAACTTGGCAAAAGTTACACGCGTATTGAAATTCCATTTAATTTGGGCTCTCAATTATTAACAAACTTGTACTTTTGGCAATTTCATCAAGGTGTGCTTGCTTTCTGAAATCAACTTCCCTCATTTTTGTCATCCCCCCGCTGGCTGAAAGACCCAAAGGGGATTATGTCATGGCGATGTCGTCCATCCAGTGAAGGGTACTCGCCTTCTGAAATCAACTCCTCTCGCCATTTCCGTTCTGATTATTTTGTTTGAAAGAACTCATCACTCCGTGCAAAACTCGGTCGTTTTGTCTTTTTTTTTTTTTGCTAATGAGTTACTAATTAGACTAAATTAATACATTTTCCAACCCTCTCACGAGAATTGTATCTCCTCTCTGATTTCTCATCAGGTTTCAGTTCTGATGGATGATTGTTTTGGGTCCTTGAGGAACAAAATTTTGTCATTTGTTTTTTCCTGTTGTAAACAATTTGTCGTCGAGGTTGGGCCTCTCTCACATCGTCATGCTTCAGTTCTGTTTGGTCGTCATGGTGGTTCTGATGGCAGGCCAAATGAGCCACTACAGATGAGTCCTTGACATTCTGGTTCATTCTTTCAGCCTTCTGCACGATGACTTTTGGTATCTGATGATACCTTTTGGTCCTTGTATCGGTTTGAACATCCAAATACAGAGCAGCAGTCTGGCGTATTTGGAGGCGAAACACAAGAAACGACTGCATCGTATTCGTTTACCTGTCCGTCAGCTGGAAATCTGAATGCATAATGAGGCGGATCATTACCAGAAGTGACGTCTAATTGCGAGCAAAGAATTCAAGAACTGCTGTTTCTGAAAGTTCTTCAAAGTCGAGAGCGCTGTGGCTTTAGTGTGGAATCAAGTTGATGTTTATGCACTGGTTCATAGGCCCGACATTTCAAAGCAAGAAATGTTGACCAGGAGTTGGCTCGTCTTTATTTGGAACGGCATTCGTCATGTAAGAACTGATCCAACATCAGGAGTCTGTCATCTTTTGTCGCTTTGTAAGTCCAACTCCAGGCTCTTTGTGTTTTTTGTTTCCTGTCTGTGATGGGGATACTTGACCATTTTGAAAGAGCTCGTGTAAGTAAATCTGCCGTCTTTGATGTCCGTTCACGTTTCTATTCTCCACATGTTTACTGTGTAAACTGCTTACGGTTGGTTGTGATACAAAAGCCATTGAAAGATGCAAGTTTACTGTTGGCAAGCAGATGTCACATGGTTCAGAGTTTTTGGGGGTGGTTTACTTCGTTTTTGTGTTTTTTCTTCCCTCAGTAGTGTTTGTTTAAGGAAAAGTAGGGCTTTTGACGTGACGTGAAGTTGTTTTGGTGAGCATGTTCTCCAGTTCAAATTCTATGGGACAAAGATCACTGCTTTTGTGATATCGGTATCTTCATGTAGCTGTTATAGCTGTTTTTTTTTTTTTTTTTTAAATTTGTTAGTGGTGCGGGTGTATTCATGCAAATGATTTGCGTGATGGTGAATAGGTCCTGTCTGGCGTGTGGTTTGTGTGCTGGGAAAATATCAGCATGTCCATCAGACAAACCAGACAAACCAGCGTTCTGATGAGTAGTGTCTGCTCGATCTTTATCAGAGTTAATAAGAATTGCAGAGCCTACGGGAATCCACTCCCTCAGGACACACTCGTTTGTGTACACACGCACATTACTACTCTTTTGTTTATCTCACTGTTTCCTATGCCCATTTTATGTGAGCGTTATTTCCATTAGATGTGAAATTCTACACTTCCCCGCACTCTGTGTATTTTCTCCTGACGTATGTAATAATTATGTTCTGACAGAAGGCACAAGCTTCCTGAAGTCCTGTCAGAGAGGTTAACCGTTTGTAGAACTAGATAAAGTATAGGGTTCACGTACTGCACAAGTAATCTGTGTAAACCCCCCCCCACCCCGGTCCTATTGGAAAATAACACTTTAATCGCAAAAATGTAAACGGACTTGCGAAGGCCAAAATGCTCGTGCTTTTACGTGGTCCTGAAATTACCAAAAAAATGGTCAATTATACACCATTCTGCTTGGTATCCCACCATCCAGCCTCTACTGTTCTCTTTGGTATCCGTCCATCCAGCATCTTCTGTTTTCCTGCTTTGTGTCCCTCCATCCAGACTCCTCTGCTGTCCTCCTTGGTATCCTTCTATCCAGCATCTTCTGTTTTCCTGCTTGGTATCCCTCTGTCCAGATTCCTCTGTTGTTCTCTTTGGTATCCGTCCATCCAGCATCTTCTGTTTTCTTGCTTGGTATCACTCCATCCAGACTCCTCCACTGTCCTGTTCAGTACCCCACCATCCAGCCTCCTTTGCTGTCCTCCTTGGTATCCTTCCATCCAGCGTCTTCTGTTTTCCTGCTTTGTATCCCTCCATCCAGACTCCTCTGCTGTCCTCCTTGGTATCCTTCTATCCAGCATCTTCCGTTTTCCTGCTTGGTATCCCTCTGTCCAGATTCCTCTGTTCTCTTTGGTATCCGTCCATCCAGCATCTTGTGTTTTCTTGCTTGGTATCCCTCCATCCAGACTCCTCCACTGTCCTGTTCAGTACCCCACCATCCAGACTCCTTTGCTGTCCTCCTTGGTATCCTTCCATCCAGTGTCTTCTGTTTTCCTACTCGGTATCCCACCATACAGACTCTTCCACTGTCCTTGCTGGTATCCTTCCTTCCATCCAACATCATCTGTTTTCCTGCTTGGTATCCCACCATCCAGACTCCTCCGCTTTCCTGCTTGGTACCCCACCAGCCAATGTCTTGTGTGTTCCTGCTTGGTATCCTTCCATCCAGAGTCTTTTCTGTTTTCCTGCTTTGTACCCCACCATCCAGACTCCTCTGCTTTCCTGCTTGGTATCCTTCCATCCGGTGTCTTCTGCTTTCCTGTTTGATATCTGTCCATCCAGTCTCCTCCTCTATCCTGTTTGCTATCCCTCCACTTAACCTCCTGACCATCTGTTCAGCTGATTATATTCAAGCGCAAATTCCCCCTCTGGCTTACTTGCTGACCCTCTATCCAGGACTGTCTACCAACTTCACCCAGGATTCTCTTTTGAACAGCTCATCATCCTTCCATCCAGCCAAGTTACCATCTTACTCTGTTACATCACCACCTAGCCTCCTTTCTCACCCTGCTCCCAGTCATCTACTTTTTGGTTCTTGTTCTGCTCAACATTTCTCAATCTTTTCCCCTCCACTAGTCTGCCAAAGTTTGTTTGTTTGTCTCAATTCTTTCCTCACCTGCTAGATCTCCCTCTGTCTTGCTAAATCTTCATCCAGCTTTGTCACCGACTTGGGTGAAGTTCTTCCTTTACTGGCCTGGTTGCTACCTCTCATTTCCTCGATTTCTCCAGCTGTTTGTCCTGTTCACAGTATCTTCTCTATTGGCCAAAAATCATCTCTCTCTCTCTCTCTCTCTCTCTCTCTCTCTCTCTCTCTCTCTCTCTCTCTCTCTCTCTCTCTGTCTGTGTTCAGTATCTCCTCAATCTAGTCTTCTCTGTTCATCTGATCACTATCCCTCCATCAAACCTGCTCTGTCTCTGCTCATTATCTTTCCATAAAGTGGGTTCTCTTGGCCTGCTCACTGTTCTTTTGTTTTGCCAACTTCTGTCTGCTCTTTATTCCTTCATCCAGCCACTTAGTTTGGTCTGCTCACTATCCTTCCATTAAGCATCCTTTCTTGGTCTGGTCACTGTTCCTTTGTCTTAGCCTTCTCATAGATCTGCTCGTTATCTCTGCATCAAGCCACTTCTCATCTGCCCACCATCCCTTTAAACCAGCCTCTCTTTCATCCCTGGTATTTGGTCTGCTCTTTAGACCTCAGTCAATCTTTCTCTTTTGGTCTGCTTACTATTTCTTCATCTAATCTCCTCTCCTGATTTGCTCACTATTCTTTCATCATAGGTCTTCTCATTATCCCTCTGTCTGGCTTCTTGCTTGCCTGTTCGCTATCTTTGTCAAGCCTCATCTTTTGGTCTGCTTACTATCCATCCTTTTGGGTTTGCTTGCTGTTCCTCTGTACAGCTTCTTCAGTTGTTCTGGTCACCGTCCTCCTAATCAGTCTTTTTCCAATGCCCTTCTTGCTATTCCTCCATCAAGCCTCCTTTAGTATCCCTTTATTCAGCCTCCTCCAGTGGGATACACCTCAGTATGACCCTGACCACCGCTAACGCCCCAGCCCTTCTTCCCCTTAATCCAGACACGTTTTCCAAACAATTTCCAAAGCCTCACAGACGCTTTCCGTTTTCCGCTTTCTGGGGGGTATTCCAAGTACAGGGTTTGGCGACAAACCTGGGCAAGTTAACTTCCAGTAAGTGGTAACCCTCCTAATAGAAGAGCATTATGGCTTCTTTCTCCTAGCAAGCAAAACCGTAAGCCTCTTCTATTAGGAGGGTTACCGCTTACTGGAAGTTAACTTGCCCAGGTTTGTCTTGAAACCACATACTTGGAATACCCCTCTGTTTCTCTCGGATTATTTACCAGACCCATATTATGTTTGTCTAGTTATACTGCTGGTCAAACGTTTGGACGCATTGTCAAATTCATATCCCTCACTGACTTCTCAGGACGTTTGAGACACGGGTGAACGGTGAAATATTTATTCCCAGAGTTATAAACTTAAAAATCAGAATAAATGGTTTCCCCAAGATGGAGAATTGGAGAAGCAATGAGGAGCTCTGCATATTTGAGAACTTTAAGAAATGCCTCCTGGGTGGGGTGGGGAGCTCCCTCATGAAGCTCTTTGGGAAGGTTCCAAGATTGTGCAAAGCTTCATCGGGAACACTGTTGTTAACTTCAAATCTAAAAAAGCTTTGATTTTCTTAACATGCGTCTAGGTCGCTGCGTTCCATAATTCCACGTGCGTGATTTCATCGTGTCTCCGTTATTATTCTAAAATAGCAGAAAGTAGTAAAAATGACGAAAAGCCTTGTGCTGCGTCCAAACTTTTATGAATGCTCTTGGCATTCCTGGAGAAAAAGGAAGAAAGGCCTGTCAAAGAAAGATGGACAGTCCTGCAGGAATGCTGGGGCTGAGGATTTTTAGAAATATCTCCTGCTACTTTTTGTGTCTGTGTCCTAGTCTGCGCAGACAAATTATGTCAGGGAGCCCGGCTAACCTATTTTAGCCCGTAACTCATAGACGGTACAGTGAAGGACAGTGGAAAGTACACGGGGAAGGACATGACACCATTCCATACGCTGCAGAACCGCAATGCAGCCGTACGGAGCGTCGGATGAGCCGCGTGGTCCCGACTCGGTGCAGAGGGCTGATGTGCTGCTTTGCAGAAATCACGGCTATTGTTTTACTAATAAATTACTGTAGTGTCCTCAGTGGCTTATCCAGGTTTTGTGTTAAAGCACGGTGACCTGAATACACACACCATCAGATCATGAACACACAGTCGTGCGTTTTTATCTTTTTTAAGGCAAGAATTTCTTTTTGACCTTAGTTTGTCCTTTCTCTTGTTCTCTTACTCTTTCCCAATCTGTTTGTCTCTCTCTCTCTCTGGGTTTCTTTTTCCTTCTCTCTTTCTGTCCCCGTCTCCCCCCCCCCCTTTCTTTTTCTTTATTGCTTTCTGTC
>JANZLB010000004.1:4663635-4674682 GCA_026167865.1 Notarius quadriscutis | reverse complement strand
TTCTGCTGTAGACAGACGGCCTTGTGCAAAATTACCCTTCTGGATGAGTGTGTAAAGGGACATACTTTCATATTAAACACAAAATTGGTCCAGAATATGCACTTTAATGCCACTTCATTTGGGCTTAGAAGCATATTGCGAACATGTACTTGGAGCTTTCTCAGTGAACAGGCTGCACTGGGACTGAAAGGACACCGAAGAAGTGACACTCTGGAGCGCAACGGCGTTCAGAACAAGCTAATTATGGCCTGATCAGATGTTAAGATAGAAGACGGATCGGCGGGACGCAGTAGTGATGAAGACGTGGAGAGAATCAGTTTGAGGTGTCAAACTCGGCGAAATCGACTATACGACTTCCAGGCAACTTGGTGTAACAATATTTCATCCTGACCCATGGTTTAGGAATGTAAATAAGCTCACTTCCCCCCACTTTGTTCGCTTTTGTCGATATAAAATGCTTGACACTTTCCTCAATTTCCCCTCGGGATTATGAAAGGATTTCCGATTGACAAACTTCAGTACATTTGTAATTAGGAAACAAGTTATTTATTACACATATCTCTTGCATTTTTCCGCTATTTGTACAGTAGTTAAATATACAAAGGAGTAACTGTTGTTGATTGTTAGTTGCTTACATTAGGCATGTAAGAATTCATCCAATTCGAGTCACAATATTCAATTTTTCCACGATATTTTTGGGAAAAAAAATTAAATAGGAAAAATTTTTTTTTTTAATTTTCCTATTCTTTTAAGTATTCCTTTCTTTAAATTAAAAAAAAAAAGTTTAATCTTCTTAATAACCCATAATTATTCACCACCATTTGTAAAGGATGGCGTAAAATATAATATCCTATTAACTAAAATATTCCTTTTATTAAAAATGTATGCTACTCAGAGACATTTTACAGCTCTTTCCCATTTTAGATCTGCTTTTTTGCTGTATTAGAGCTGTGTTACTTCTACCTACAGCGAAGTCACGTGCATTCCCGCTATTTTACATTACTGGACCCGTTGCTGTCGAAAACGCCGCAATTACAGCTAGGAAAAACGACGATTACGCAGCATGATGATAAATCGCGATTCGTTCATCAATTCATAGTGTAATAAACTTGTATCGTGGTTATGACAGAAATACAACATGATGAATTAACGCGCAAGGGAATGCTTGAAGACTTCAGACGACTTCTTCCTGTATAGTGCATGTTAATTATTAAGATAAAACGAGGTCATTAAACTCACTTAGCTGTAACTATATATCAGATGAGGACGGTTTCTTCATCAGAGAGCGAAATTAACAAAGTTATAATTACCTCATATCTAATTAATGATGTGTGAACTGCATTGTGTTAAAATTAAAAACACTTTTCCTTGCAGTGACATTACGGAGAACCTTTCCGGCGTAAACACTGGCGGATCTTTTGAATATGATATTGATTTTTTTTGCGTAGACGCAATCTATTTGAAGAGAATTATATCGTAGAAGACGTTGTGCCAGAAAACATCGATAAAACTTTTTTTTTTTTTTTCAGATTGAGGTTTTCAATGAGAGTTTTAAGAAGCCGGGTCTGACGGATAAAGTTGTACGGGGGCAGGAAGATGAGGAGGAGTGTGCGCGCTCGTGCGTGTGTGTACAAATATACTCTCAGACATGACGCATCTTTTTCTAGTAAAACAGATAGATGGCCTGGCCTTGCATGAACAGCGCCCCTCATAAAGACAGAGCAGTCATAATGAGATGGAAAGATCAATATTTACCTTCCTCTGCAGGGAGTTCTGTCCATCCAGCCACCCAGCGTGAACCGTGGAGGAATGAGAGAGAGAGAGAGAGAGAGAGAGAAAGGGGGGGGGTGTTAGCCAAATCACATTGCAAACGCTTTGTTCAAACAGTACCATTTTGTTCTCGTCATGTCGGCTCGGTGCCCGAGCCGCTTTATCCTTCAACTCAAAAGTTAATTACACGAAGACACAGTGCGGTGATCTGCTCTAAGATTCGGGGATTACTGAGGGGATTCTGGCTGGAAGAAATCACTCTGTCCTCCAAAAGAATGACAGTCGACTCTTTCTCCTGCTCCGGCCTGATAGCAGGCGATACAGCCCAGCGGAAAATCGGATCCAAACGAACACTCTTCGTTTGTGACGCGTGAGTGCTTCAGGATGACAACAGCTCCTCGGTGCATGAGAGAGATAATAAAAGGCAACCCAAATAAGAACTTCAAATCAAGTTGCTGTCAAAAGTAGCACAAAAGCCACACATGTTTTTGTGATTCAAAAAAAAAAAAAAAAATTCCTGAATTAACAACAAAAGCCTGCATTTAGAAAGCTGGGGGATGAGACAATATGATACAGTCGTCAACAAAAATTTACATCACAGCACACTTTCCTGAGAGCATCGGTGGTATACAGTCATCACTTACAAATATAGAATTACTTTTTCATTCCTCTCTCACATTCCGTTTGTAAATAGACCTTAACAAACCTTCAGAAAACCGCATTCGTTTCAGAAGCGTTCATCTTTTCTGAACAATATTTCATGAAAGTGCTTTTAGTGGTCGTGTCTCCCAGGATTGTCTCAACTAGGTCCATATCATGAAATACCGTGACCGAGGTCTTGAAAGGCCGAGGTCACGGTATTTCACCATACGGACCAACCTTAAGCTGGTAAATAATAGAATTTGGTAAAGAAAAAAAATCTAACAGAAAACGAGAGCGCCCGAAAGGGAAAACCGAGCCGAGCCGCCATTTTGAATCCTCATTCACGGATGTAATACAAATTGCTTCCTCCTCGGTATACAAGTGCACTTCCATGGCAGGAAAAAACTACATTTTGCCGCCTATGTAGTCCTGTATTGATACAAAATTGAGTCATTCAGGTCAGGATTCAGCCATGTTTTTGCTCTGCATTAGCAAGATACAGGTTTTTAGCTTTCTCCTGAAATGTTCTCTTTCATTTCTTCGTCCTCAGGGTAGTAAAACTCGCTTTCGCTGTGAACAATGTCGTTATCGCTATCCATGCTGTAAAATTAATGCTATTCTCCTGAGAAATGCTGGCAAAAATGTATAACATTTTTGATAATCTTATAAATAAATCTTATTTAAAAAAAGATAAATGTTGACAAATTCTACTATGTTTGTTTGTTGTGAACAAGCGAATCGCCAGAGGTCCGTAACTGGAGTCCGTATTGTAGGATACGGACCCACTCGCCAGCCAATCAGAGCGCAGGATTTGATGGAAACCGGGCTGCGAAAAAAATAAAACAGACTATTAACTAAAATATTCCTTATATTAAAAATGAAAGTTAATAACAATAATTAGGCCTTTTCTGGATGAAACTTTTATGAACATTTGTACTTCCTCCATTTGCTTCTCTTTTCTTTCTTTCAGCAGTCTGTATAAAAAAAAAAAAGAGCTCTGACTTTTTTTTTTTTTTTAAATCCATTTGTACATGACCGCCAACAGCTCGAACATTTCTAGATCCATTTTTGTGTGTGGGTTTGAAGCATTAAAGCTGTGTTGCTTCTGCTTACAGTGAAGTCATGTTGCACCCTCGGCTTTCCCTCTCTGCTGTCTGAACAATGCAATTACAGCGAGGGGAAAATGAAGGTTATGCCACATGATGAAAACTGATGGGGTTTTTTTTTCCGTCAGTTCAGATCATCACACGATATATCGTTACACGCCTACTAGCCAGTGTGTAAAGCCTGAGGCTGTGTAGCCACTCTGATTTCTGCACATCAAGCTGACTGGACTGGCTACGTACACTCGCCAGAGGCAGCGACGATCTCGAAGTTTTTTTTCCCCTCCCTTTCTTCTGTCATCTCTGTACACATTTAAGAATAGGTTGCATAAAGTAGGATCAGATAATACTGTATTTTTATCATCTTCCTTTTGTTTTTGCGTCAAACGTTAAATGGGAACGAATGCTGTGCTCGAGTTACTTCAGAAGTCGTCACTTGGAATGATGTCGTTTTCAGGCTGCAAAGTGACGAAGAAAAAAAAAAAACAGACGCCCTGGTGTTCATCCTTGTTCATGTGAATGTTCAGTGTTTACAGATTTAATTAGCGAATATTTCTGTGTGTTTTATCTAAACAGATATATTATATAGTCCAGTTGAAGGCATTGAAAGTTGCTTTCTTTACTGTTCATGCTACGAGCAGCCATTTTGATTTCATGTTGCTTGCTGAATTTGGAGTGAAGGTTTTTGTTTTGTTTATTTCTCAAATCAGAGGGTGGAAATTCCGAGTTCCAAGCATTTACGAGCCGTTCGTGTACATGCAATAAAAACAAAATGAATAATCACCTGGCGCTGTGTTGCAACAGTTGCCCTGGCTGGTGTAAGAATCAGGGTTAGTCGTGATGTTGCTCAGCTCAGGCGTGGTGGTGGTGTTGATGTTGATGATGCTAATAGTGTTATAGTTCATTACACCAGCCCTAATGGAAACCTGGTGGTGTTCAAAATCCGTTTCAGAAGCAGCAGGTGCTCATGTCTTGGTGTATCGGAGTCGGTGTTTCCACCCCGAAGAGCAAGTGCTTCCTTTTTTTTTTTTTTTAATTTATAAAGTACAATTGATTTATTAAGTTGTTTGTTTAACTACAGCGACGTTGTGAATCAGCTGCATGTTGTTACGGTCTGACGTAAACTTGTGTGGACGAGTGAAACATCGTCTAGACACTGTGTGTGTCTCCTGGATACTGAAATTGAGAAACACCCGTCTAGACGGATTTACACACACACACACACACACACACACACACACACACACACACACACAAATTAGCTACTGCAGAGGAGTATTAGGGTTCCTAGAGAGGGGTGTGTTTTGAGGTTCTCTCTTCGGAGGTTCTCTCTTGCTGCCCTGGTACAGTCTGGCCACCCCACACACACACACACACACACACACACACACACACACACACACACACACACAAGCTGAGGCATATTTGCATATACTGGCCAAGGCAGCATTTTCTCTCTCTCTCTCTCTCTCTCTCTCTCTCTCTCTCTCTCTCTCTCTCTGTCTTTATTTCTCTCTCATTGGGAACAGAGAGAGCAGTGTGTAGTAGGTCAAGTGACAGAGGCAGTGGGATTTGTTTGGCAAAGTGTGTGTGTGTGTGTGTGTGTGTGTGTGTGTGTGTGTGTGTGTGTGTGTTCTGTAGTGATAAGACAGAGACAGTCTGGCTCCTTTAGGACTACAGGGCAAATGCTGCAATCCAGCTCGCACAGAGACCTCAATGTGACCTTAGTACGTGTACACACACACACACACACACACACACACACACACACACACACTCCTAGTCTCCTACATATCCAAACTTCCTACTGTAAACTACGCAGAAGTAAATATGAAGAATGATTGTATTCATGCTCACAAAGGTCACATCATCTCGTATTGATGGGCTTCTTAGGCGGCTTCTGCTTTTTTTTTTTTTTTCTTTGGAAGAGACTGACTAACTGCCTGTGTGTGTGTGTGTGTGTGTTCTAATCTCTCTTCTGCATTTTCCGATGTTAAAAACAGGAAAACACACATGCATACATGCACTGACAGGGCTCAGAGCCATCACTAGCGTCATACGCTGTCCTGATCTGGACTGATGGATCATGTGTGTGTGTGTGAGGAGGAGGATGGTGACCTTGGATCACAGCCAGTCATGAGCCAATTCTGCCCGGACTCTGTCTGGCTCTGCTCTTCTCTAGAAACATCTTGTGTGTGTGTGATTGCATGACTGATTTCAGAGAACTGATAAGTCATGAAGTGTGTGGAGTTTTTTTTGTAAATGTGCGTTTATTTAAGGAGTGTGTGTAACGGGTATGGGCCGAGTGTCTTCAGACTCCCCGAGTGATCATGTGACCATCGATCTTCTGGGACCGGAGGAAAACGGTGATACCGCGTCCCGTTTCAGCCGCCAGTGTCGTTAAACTCAATGTATTGATTTCACCTGAAAAGAAGGCAAAGAACATCTCCGCCCCCCAAATTCAAAACTGGTCCGAGCTGGATTTCTAAATGTTTTGGTGGACTGTGAAGATGTGAGGTTCAATACAGAAAAAAGCATTTATCTGCTGCCAAAAGCACCAGTTGTGTGTGCAGTAGGGGGAGGGGAAAAAACGTTTTCTTTCTGATTCATGAATGTTTGTGCTTTCACAGGTTTTTCTTTTTGTCCCATTAAACATGCGTATAATACGGGTCAAAAGTCGCAAGACTTTAGCGTTTCATCACTTTAAACACGCTCATTTGTGTTGTCCTCGTTAGCCTCCTGACCTGGAGCGCGCTCGCTCCCTCCCTCCCTCGCGTGCCTGTGTGACAGCCGTTGCTCTCGATGCCGTGTAAGAGGAGAGCGCGTATCCTCAGGGCGGGTGAATGGAGGCTGCGCCGTGCTCTGAGGCGGTGTGGAAAGCTCAGGCTGATGGCATCTCGCTCTATGTGGACAGATGAAAGCAAGTCGAGGAAGGCTCGTCTGAAACTACGGGCAATCTGATCGGCCAGTGGTGCATTATTGATGGAGCCGGGCCGCCTACCTGCTGGCGCTCTGGCTGGCACCCACCTGGCATCGGCTCGTATTCGGCTCAGCCTGCCGCTGACGGAGATGCCGCTGACCTTCTGTCAGATTTGGCTAAATGAGGCTACGGGTGGCGCCGGTGTAGTTTTCAGGGTTTTCTCACCGGGTTCCTGGACTGTATTCGCTCAGTCGGGAAGGTAGACGTGCTGGAATTAAACCCTGTTATCCTCTTGCTTTAACCGTTTTATATTCTGGCAGCTGCAAATTAAATTTCTTCTTAGAATAAAAATTCCACCTCTGAGGCTCTAAAACTGAAGAAACAACAAGGATGCGTCTCGGGCACGGAGATCGCTGGACACAGTGTTCATTCACTTTTCATTTCTAAATGGGGGGGAAATATTAGTGTTCCAAACTACCAACCAAAATATTACAGAAAGCGCCGAGATTTCTCATTTGCGTGTTCTTTCGTTATTTTTAGATTGACTTTGGGGTTAAAATTAACATACGGATGAGTCCGAGCAATTACTGGTTAGCTGGTACCATAAAGGAGGCCGTTAGCGCCTGACGTACAGCTAATCTGGATTACTACATGCTTTTTAAAAAGTGACGGTAAAGAGGGACGGGAAAAAATCAGCAGGATTTTCGTGGCTTCAATTCACGAATCGTTCTGAAATGTACAGCAGTGACATTTTTGGATTCATAAATGTATATATATTTTATTTTTATCTGGAGAAGCACAGTTTAAAAGTAGCTTTATGGAGAAATGAACTCGTTTCCTATTTGACTACGTGCCAAGGGGCGATGTTGAATGAAATAAAATAATTTGTTTTCCAAACAAATGAACGCAGCCAGTACGGACTCGCGTCTCCACTAATCATGTTGCTGGTTCTGAAGCGTGCACTTGTTTACTGGTGGTCTGTCCTCTACAGTGGTGTGCAGATGTTTTTGGGGTGTGGTTTCTCACTGTATCGTTCACAGTGCCCGTAGAATGAACTGATCCAACAGCTGCACTTGTTGCCCCGAACAGTTTTGTATTGATTTTAATCAGGAAAAGTTTTGCGTTCTCGCGTCCCGACGATGCCCCGGCAGGAGCCTAGAGAACGGAAATTGGCCGTGTTGGGTGGGAAGGAGGGCTTGTACGCACTCTTCCCTATCAATCAAAGTGGAAGTATGTGGAAGAGGGCAGATGGCACTTTCCTCTGCGTGTTACGCTGGTTTCTGACGCGGTAGTTTAGAAAGATACACTTGACTGGCTTCATGATGGTGGGAACTGGATTACTTATCTTGCTTCCTAATACTTCTCGTCATTCCTGCATTTCGGTCAACCCTGCTTATCTGCCATCTCTGAATCTACACGTCACTGTCTGCGCAGAGTTTACGTTCCTTCGTAAGAGGAAGCGAAGAGCACCAACAATACCCGTTCAGGCGCTTTTCCTCAGGGCGTTATCTTTCCGCTGAGTGGAAGTGAAGAAATTTGCGAGAGGAAAACAAAACAAGAAGAATCTAAGCCCTCATGGTGTATATGAGCACCGAGTCCGGATTGTTCTGCTCCAGATTGATGACCTCACCGATTCTAACACTGGTTGAATCGCGAATCTGATTGGACGCGAGGTGTTTTTAGTTTTCTCGAAGAGCTACCCTGATACTGTTCGTCTGTAGTTCATATTAATGCGCTCGTTCTGATCACAGAGACCGGAAATTGTATCGCTTTTTTACGCCATGTACACAGGGCGTAATTGTTGATGTGGTGAAGTTTTCTGTTCTGAGATGTTTAACGTTTTATGGAAGGAGTCTCCAGTGTCAGTGCTTTCTTTATAACTAAGAGGTCGAGTTTTCTGACGAGTGTTATTTAATAAATAAAAATGTAAATGGCAAATTGCGATGTAATACAAGGAGTAAAAAGCTTCAGGATGTGCTGTTTAAGGAAAATAATCAACTTCAGTGCGCTAACGGTAACGTTACGGAAGTTTGATTTGTTTGGGTCAGAAAGGCGGAAAAGAAAAACGGACCAATATCGTATTGTAGCGTGAAAAGTTTAAGATGTTTTCATGTTCTTACGACATTGTTATAATGTGAGAAGTTTGTATGTCGTAATAACGTGAAAATGTTTATAACAAACTTTTCACGCTACATGATACTGATCCGTTTTTTTTTTTTCTCTCATGTAGCGGCAATACGCTTCCATGTTTGAGAGTACAAACAAGTCATTTGAATTTGTGGCGGGGCGGAGCAAATCAACTACTCAAAGATCAAAATGAAAGTTTTGATTCGGACACGTGAACTCCGAGGTTTGAGTGTACGGCGAGATTTTTGCAGTGAGCGCAGCGAGGAACTCGAACCTTCCAGCACCGATCAGGTGGCGCGTACGGACAAAAGAGATCGTAAAGCCGTGGTACGAACTTGTAGCTCCTCGACAACACATGATGAGTTTCGTTTAAACACGAAAACCTGTTGAGGTGTCGAGATAACTGTTGCTTAACAGAGCTGAAGTTTATTTACCTGCCGAGTAGATGGTATTACAGAGCCGAGTCACCTTTACACCGTGAAATCAGATCACGGCGTTTTCAGGCTGCGGGGAAACGCATGAACTCTTCTCTGCACTCAGAGCGAACAACTTGAGTTTTATCAGGATGTTACCAGAACTCTGAAATTATAGATCATCATAAATAACATGAATTTTTTTTTTTTTTCTCCTTTGTAGAGGTTTCCAGAGCTGAAGTTCAAGTACGTCGAGGAAGACCAGCCTGAGGATTTCTTCATCCCTTATGTGTGGTCTTTGGTCTTTAACTTTGGAGTGGGTGTGTATTGGAACTCTCAAGGCATTGAGCTTTTCAGCATGGACTCGGCCTGAGGGAAGGCCTGGTGAGTGTGCGAGCGCGTGCGTTTTGTTGCGTGTGATGGTTTAAGGACGGCTGGGGAAAGGGTTTGGGAAGTTGATTGCGGTTTAAAGGTCTATGAGATTTGGGGACACGCTGTTGGACGTGCTGTCGTGACTTCCTGCCTCGCTTCGTCGTTATCGGGCCTCCTGGGCTTCCATTACCTCCAGCGCCTCCTCATCACACACTGACGAGGGCACGTCAGTCAAAACACTGCTTCGTTACTGGACAAAGTGTCAGACGGGCGCGGCTGCACTGAATTCTGGGAATGGTACAGTTCTGCTGTGAAGCACGCCATGGCGCGTTTATTACTGCTACGTAAGGGTTTTGTGGGGGGAGTGGGGGGCTGAGTATAATGTGATGCTTGGGTTTTGTTTTTCAGGCAGTCGTGCACAACAGGTCAGGACTGATACGGGAATAAATCACATGACCAACCTAAGACTGGTCTTTTCTTTTCTCTTTCTCCCCTTTAAATACAAAATACTTTTATTCGTTTATGGCGTTCACACAGTGGTTCGTCTTTACAGCATTTTTGTTTGTGTTTTCGGAAAAATATTTATTTATTGTTTGTTTTTGAGTTATTTTCCCTGAACTGTTCAGCATCTCCGTATAATATGGTGTTTTGTTGTTTTTTTTTTTTTTTAAACAGCAGTGATTTTTGGACGGAAATCCTCCTCCTGTAAAATGAGTACAGATTTAAAAAAGGGAAGGGAAAAAAAAAACTATTTTAGATACTTTGTTCAGCAAAATGAATGTTTGTTTGTGTGTTCTTATATTGCATAGATGTACACATCCATAAATAAATGCATGGACATGAAACAATACAAACAGCATGTTTTTTTTTAAATTTATCCTTTTTTTTTTCCCTTTCCCCTACCCCTCCTGTCGTCCTCACTCTGTATGATGTCTGCTTTAGTTTTACTATTTTTGCACCTTGTGGCTTCGTATAAATCTTTTGTACATGGTATAACTATTTTATCCCCCTCCCCTCCCCTCCATTTTCTGACGATGTGTTCCTGTGCGTCTCATCTCATTAAGAGGCATCAGCAGTATTTCACACCGGACTTTATATTGTAATTAAACGATGTCCACACTACACCTCGGCGATTCCAGTCACGACTTCATTCTGAAATCTTCCACTGCCCTGCTAATTCCGGGATGCGTCTCCAAAACTGTTTGCGTTAAGAGGTTTATTTAAGTGACTCTGTCCCAGGAAATGTAACTCTTGGACGAGCTGAAGCTGCAGAATGTTACTATACACTCAGGTAACAAAACGGATCAAGTAATAATAATAATAATAACTTCATAATAATTCTTTCTGTTCTCCGCTGTATATGAATTACTACAACCAATAAACACACAAGTTCGGATCATAAAAACCTGATTGTTTGTCTTTTATTCATGACAAGTTGCCATGTTTGCTTTGCTTTGTGGTGTTTTTTCTCCTCTCCTTTCCTCAATTATTTGTGAGCTGAACAGTTACGGGATTAGATGCTGCTTTGAACGTCAAAACAGTAAACGCAAGCTGTAAAAAAATGTATTTTCTCAATGCTAAAATGTTCATTTCAAGCAAAAAGGAGAGATTTTTGGGGGTTTTTTATTTTGGGCGGCACGGTGGTGTAGTGGTTAGCGCTGTCGCCTCACAGCAAGAAGGTCCAGGTTCGAGCCCCGTGG
>JANZLB010000004.1:4526406-4540872 GCA_026167865.1 Notarius quadriscutis | reverse complement strand
AACTTCAGAAAGGCAGTGAGGTGTGTTCTGTTTCTTCTCTCATTAATTTGAACAAAATGTTGAGGATTTTACACCAACAGTAGTTTAATTATTCGTCAACTCTGTTATTGTGATATTAGAGTGAATCTCTCACTCATTTTTTTTTAAAAAACAACAAGACCTGGTCATCACTATGCCCCGCCACGAGCATTTCATGAAGACCTCGTAACACTTACGACCTTATAAGCTCATTGCTTTAATACTGACTTATGATGTCGTAAGTGCTACGACACCTTCATAAAAACGCTACCCAGCGTTTTTCAGTAGTATGAGCACACAAAGTTTCATTGATACAGCTGATGGAGTTTCTGAGAAAACTTGTCCGGATTGAAACAGATGGACGGATGGACTCCATTCCTTTATCCCCCTGAGCACTTCGTGGCAGGGATAATAATACGATTAAAATCCATAAAAGTTCTGCTTTTGTACATGCCGTGTGGTAGCTAGTTTGAGGTTAGCATGTGGAGTGAAGACACAAAATGGAAGGAAATCAATTCTGTTAATGGATTACTCAGTTTAACAATAACAGAGTTAACGATGACCACGTTTTAAATGTATCCGTAATTATAGAATAGGCCACACACACACACACACACACACACACACACACACACACACACACACACACACACACCGAGCTTCATTCAACATGCCTTTCATACTCTCAGCAAAAATATTAATGATGGCAGTTTATGGACCTTATAGGTTATTGAAAGCTGTCGAGAACAGTTTGAGACGAGTTGGATGAATATTCTCTGGTAAACTCTCAATTACTGTTCCGTTTGACCCCCGAGGCATTTTTCTATCCTCTTATATTTATTCATTTTATTCACGTACTGTACTCATACATCACGGAGACTTTTCAAATCAATACGTAAATGCTCCACCATCTTCTCTTTACCCTTATCTACATTAGCCTGAATTGTAAAGTGCATAAATAATAAATTCAGATCCTTATTCTAAAAGAGAATCATTTATTATTATTTTTTAAAACTATAACTCAAAAGGCCTCCAAGAAGATGGAGAGTTAAAAAGTGCGGCCCGGCTAAACGTTAAAGAGGCGTGAAATCAGCAGATTGGAAGTATTTGCTGAGGTTAAGTGAGAGTGATCAGTGCAGACCTCAGGTATGGTGGAGGTCACTGACCCCAGGCGTGGCATTACGCAGTGTCACGGCGACGGCATAAACATGAGTGAGTGAGCTTTATTGGTCATGACCTGCACGTAATGTGGACTAGCCTGACATTTTCCTCAGAGGACTCATCGAGTCAATAGAGTGTGCCGCCGAAATACACAATTTCACTCCAGGCCACGGGTGAGATCCGACCAAACGACACTGCGGATAAAATGGTGTGAACTCGTGGCATCTCAGGCTTTTTTTTCCTTCAATTACATTTTCCAGATAATGAGTCACTCCTGGAGGATATGCTTCAAAATTCTGGGTGCCCCCCCCCTCCCCTCCCCTTTCTATTGGAAGTGTATATCCCATTAGTGAGGAATAAATCACTTCAGGATGCGCTGTTAGAGAAAACTAATCAGCACCTTCTGGCCAATCAGAACCCTGAGCTCACTCGGGTGGTGATGCTCGCTTAGAACTTGTGCGTATGCGTCATAAAAAGGAATATTCACGTCATCTTTAAGAATATTTCTGAATCTTATTCATCTATTTATTCGTCTATCTTTTTCCAAAATCAAACTATTCAACTGCATCAGATTATTTTTTGCATTTCCCTTCTGATGAGCTCGATTCATACCGTTTTAAATTTATTTACAGCACAGCTGATATAAAACCGACTCCGGATCGATATTTCAAATCTATCTGATTTTTCCTGCAGTTTTATCATCTTGTATGAAACTGATCATCTAAAAAGCCTCGTCAATCTCTGAGCACATTTCTAAAGCTGCTTTTATTTTGTCTTTTATCCATTTGCTTGTTTGGACTCTTCTGGTTATGGAATAAAAATCCATTCCCCCCGTCACCGGAATATTCAGTCAGCACTGCACTCGTAATAAACCCAGAATCCTTCTTCTGTTCCTCTAAGCGGCGTATTTTCAGCAGATGCTCGGTATAAATTATATTAAATTTTGCTTCTGATCTGAATCCATTTTTAAGCTTTTCCCCCCTGTACTGAAATGATTTCAGTGTTGACTCACAAAAATAAATGGAGGAATAAAGCACTTTTTTAAATTCATTTTTTATCTATATTTTATTTGCACTCTTTCAGCTACAGAATATAAATTCCCCAGACTCGGCCGTATCCTTATTCCATACATATTTTATATATTCATTATGGTGGGGTTTTTTCCAGCCATCACCTCGGAACAGACCGTGTGTCACTGGAGCCGTGGACTGGGACAGAATCCCAGAGGATGATGGGAAGCAGAATGGAATGACGGACAGAAATAAAGGCAGAGAACGCGGATCACGTCAGCCATCTTTACACAAAACCCCCACTAACAAGCGTGTTAACCTTATTAATTCTGTGCTGGAGTTAAAATCTCCCCGAGAGCCCCAGCGCTCCCTCTGCGCAGAACTGAACCCTGAGCAGCAGGGCTCGATGTAATTACAGGGCTTTAGGGATCCAAACCCAAAGCCCCGAGTTTGACGGGGACATTAATTATTAAGTCGATGTAAAGAGTGTGCCATTTTCTAAAGCTTTCATCCAAACATGCAGCACAGCGAGGGGAAGAGAGTCAATACTGCAATGGAATTAGAGAAAGAAGAAAAAAAAAAAAAGTCAAAACCCTCCATGTTGTTCTTGTATGCCGGCTTTTTCTTCTTTTTTGAAAAAAAGAAAAAGAAAAAAAGAATTCCATTGTGCAAGAGGACATGTCCTGACTGTGCATATGACAAACACTCTGAACTTGAACTCTTGGTTTGTTCCTCTTCGGGGAAACGCTGAAGAGTTTCATCTGAAACACTGAAGAATTGTTTCACCAATCGGAAGCTGAAGAACCCTCAGAGGAACCACTTTGTATGTACTGGTTATGAAAAAAAAAAAAAAAAAAAACCCAGACGTTTCTTTGACACTTCATTATCTATTTATGTTTTAAGAAAAAAAAAAATCGATCTGGAACTCGTGTATCTTCTTTTCAGGTTCTCTCTTTTTTTTTTTAAATGAATAAACTTTTAACTGAACTCTATTCCAATTCAGTTTGACATCAATTAAATTATTATGGAACAATTACATTTTTTAAATGTTCTTTTAAATTTTTAAAATAAATAAAATAGGGCACGTCCAGAACACTTTAGGATTTACAGTATAATCTGATGTGAGAGTCTGGTACGGGGAATTACAAAAAAAAAAACATACTATATAATAAAAAGAAAAACTTTAGCAAAAAAAAAAAAAACACCCAAGTCTCCTGTTTTTTGGTGGCGGGCATCATGGAGGTGGTCGGGAACGTGCAAAGGTTTTATATAAAAAACACCATCCAAATAACCCTTAACAAGAAAAAGTTAAATAAAAAAATAGATAGATAGATAGATAGATAGATAGATAGATAGATAGATAGATAGATAGATAATTTTTTTTAAAAGCACTGATTATGAGAATAGATGTTTCTCCGGCGCTTTCGTTTGTATTTGAAATTTTAGTCACTAATTTTTTTCTTTTCTTTTTTTTTTAAGAAAAAATCCTAATTAAATCAAGACCTCTTGGATGCAAAACAACACATCAGGGACTCTATTTTTTGCATTTTATTATTTTTTTTAAATTTAACTTTAATCAAATTAACATTTAATTCAGCTTAAATTCAATTTAATTAATGAAAGTTTTTATTTTCTTTCTTGAAGAAAAAATACTTTTCAGTCTGGTGTGACGATCTGATAATAGAAGGATGAACTTTATTATTTCTAAAACTTGAACTCCAAAGTTACTGCAGGTATTTGTTAATATTTAAACGCTGAAAGTAAATGCCGTTTGCACTCGGCGTCCTCGAGCTCCAGACTGCATTTTATAACCAGGAATAAAATTCCTGTGAAGTCATTATCTCCAACACGACATCCATCCTGCTCCTCTAACGTTCCGCTGCATCAATCAGAGCTCAAAGTGCAACAGTGACGAATGTTGAGAAATGACTTTAGCTGTCAGGAAACCTTTCTGACTGATGATGAGTGTAAGACGGCTTCGTGTCGGCGTCGTGCCAGAGGGTTCAGGGGAAGTTAATTTCTCAGCAGAACCCTGAGGAACATCGACGTGACCTGAAGACCATAACGCTATCACGGGTCAGAGAAGACATGTTCTGACTGAAGCGCACCTGTGGATATCGATTAGGCTTCCTTTATTTATTTATTTATCTTAAAAGCAACAGGAGTGCGGTTGGAGACCCCGAGATCCCCAGGTGGGCGTCCACAAATTAGATTGTGTGTTTAAGTGTCCACATGGCGAGCGAGACGGACGAGATGGGAAAATTGATTCTTTGTAATTAAAAGTAACCGTATCAGTGATGGAGTGGCAGCCAGGATGTAATTCTATTTAGCCCACAGCTGTGATCTCCATCCCGGGGACGGGCGAGAGCGGACGGACGGAGGCACGGATGCAGAGGGAATAAAAAGAGAGGATTGGACGGTGTCTGAAACGCCTGAGCGAGGGGTCGACGGAGGTTAATGATCAGAGATTAATGGCTTAATTATGCTGCGGAGAGGCAGAGATCCAAACGCTGAGCCGTGGCCTGCATTCAGCAACAACATCAACGTCGTCCTCCGTCCTTCACACAACACTGGCCATTAACACCACCACTGTGTGTGTGTGTGTGTGTGTGCGCGCACATTACTAAACGGGTCACTCTCTATTCTTATTACACAACCGCAGTTGTGGATAAAAGGAAAAAATCAGTTCAACACACACACCGAACTCTTTATTAGGAACACCCCTGCATCCACCTGCTGTTTTCAATGTTCAAACGTCAGAATGGAAAAAATTGTGATCTCACAGTGAAGTGTGACTTTCTTTCTTTCTTTCACTGCGGTATGGGTGTTGGTTTGAGCCAGATGAGTATTTTTGGTTTGAGTATTTCAGAAACTGCTGATCTCCTGGGGTTTTCACACACAATAGTCTCGAGAATTTACACAGAATGGTGCGAGAAAAAAAAAACATTGAGTCAAGTGGCAGTTCTGTGGGTGGAAACAAACACCTTGCTGATAAGACAGGGCAGAGTTAAATGGACAGATTGGCTCAAGCTTTTTTGCTGGGAAGGATATATAAATCACTCTTTACAACCATGGTGAGCAGAAAAGCATCTTGGCATGCAACCGAAAACCACATTGGGTTCCACTCAAGAACAAGAATCTTAGAAATCAGGAAGAAGTTCCTATTAAAGTGGCCGGTGAGTGTATTCAAGAACGTTGTAGCGATGAAGCGCTGTACGCTCTACAGTGCGTAAACAGTCACCTGACCTCCTTGTGCTATACATCGTTTCCACTACAGTGTTACTGTATTGTAGTGTCATACAATTAAAATAAAATGACCTCTAACCCATTAACTTGATTTACATGCAAACTGTAAGTAAGTCTTACTTTAAGTGCGACTATAATCTTAGTCTTTTGACTAAGAGACTTAAAACCCAAGAAGAAAAATGCAGCGCCTTTCATTTAACAGGAACAGGATAATAACGAGGAAGAACAGCATAGTCAGGAGTGAGACACTGAGGGATGGAGACGATAAAGAACATCAGAAGAGTGGAGAAAGGCGAGTGAGAATGAGTTAAAGTGAGCGCAGCAGCGTTATCACCACAGCTCTCCATCATTAAACAGTTCATTCAGGAAGTGAATGGGTCATGACATCACTTCCTCACAGACAGGGGCAGGAAGTGCGGAGACAGCTCTCGAGTTCCTCTGGGGAGAGGGAGCAAAAACTGTGAGCACTGTGAACACACACACACACACAGTATGAAGTTCCCCCAAACGAGTCATACTCATTGGTGTGTGACTGTCACACAGTTGGGAAAAGTTGCACCTGCTGTTCAGACACATGCGGGCGGGCACGCACACACACCACAGGTAGGCGGCCTCTGCTTTCCCGTCACCTATACAGCTGTGTGAGAGCTGCAGGGGATTTCGAGTGCCCAGCTGCTGTGTGTGTGTAGGATGGGAGAGTGGCAGCTGGAGTGTGTCTCTCTCCTGCTGCTCTGTGTGGCTCCTGGCTGGGGGCAGCTGTAGCTATTGTTATGGGCAGATAATAGAGAGTAAGTTGAGAGAGAGAGAGAGAGAGAGAGAGAGAGACACACACACACACAGATGAGAGAGATACACATATGAGAGAGAGAGAGAGAGAGAGACACACACACACAGACGAGAGAGATACACAGATATATGAGAGAGAGACACACACAGATGAGAGAGAGAGAGACACACATGAGAGAGACACACAGATGAGAGACAGAGAGAGATACACAGATGAGAGAGAGAGAGATACAGATACAGATATGAGAGAGATACACAGACATGCACACAGATGAGAGAGAGAGGCACACAGATATGAGAGAGAGACACACGAGAGAGACACACAGATGAGAGACAGAGAGAGATACACAGATGAGAGAGAGAGAGAGATACACAGATATGAGAGAGATACACACAGATATGAGAGAGAGACACACAGATGAGAGAGACACACAGATGAAAGGGAGAGACACACACAGATGAGAGAGAGACACACACAGATGAGAGACAGAGAGAGATACACAGATGAGACAGAGATACTTAGATGGGACACAGAGACCGACAGAGAGAGAGACACCGATGGCACAGAGAGGGATACAGACAGAGAGAGAGATACACAGATGGTACAGAGAGACAGAGAGAGAGAGATACACAGATGGGACAGAGAGAGAGAGAGATACTCAGATGGGACAGAGAGCGAGCGAGCGAGAGAGAGATACCCAGATGGGACAGAAAGAGAGGGAAAGAGACAGACAGACAGACAGACAGACAGAGAGAGAGAGAGAGATACACAGATGGTACACACACACAGAGAGAGAGAGAGAGAGAGAGAGAGACAGACAGACAGACAGACAAACAGAGCGAGACAGACAGAGATACACAGATGGGACAGAGAGGGAGACAGACAGAATCAATGATAGAGAATGTAAATGTTAGAAAGATGGAGTAAATGAGAGCTTTCACAGCTCTTGATCATTGTGATTTTAGTTCGTATCCATGCCCAACACACTTTCTATAGATTTACCCAGCACCAGCTGTACATCATGTTAAAAAAAAAAAAAGATTTTTGAGCACGAAGCCTCACGTCTGGTCCAGTTTCTGTTGTTGATCATCTGCTACAGCTGAACAAGCACACTTTGCATTTTCTCTGCGGAAATGCACTCTAGTTTTGTTTGAATCTGGTGTCAATATTAAAATACTTTCATGGCATTTATCTGTTTAGCTCTATGTCACTAGAACAGACAAGAAAAACTAGACAGAGACTGTGACTAAAGTCACAGTAATTTGTGCTAGCTCTTACGAACCGGGACGTCTGATCGCCGAACCTTGTTGTACCCAAAGAGATAGAGAATGATGCTTAGTGAGGAAAATATCCCATATTTCACAGATCATTCCGGATCAGTGATCCGGATCAGCACCCAAAGTCATAATGTAATTCAGCCAGAAGTATTCTTCATGTGAAAACTGGTGGTGATTGGCTGAACACTGAGGGCCAAATAGTGTCCTAAAAAACATTATGAGAATAATAATAATAATAATAATAATAATAATAATAATAATAATAAAGTAGAAAGATCCTGAGTGAGAGTGATAATTTGCACGACAGCTGCTAACGTAAATTAAATAGATAGACATGATAGACATGGCTCGCCCAATAAAGCGTAGGTTTTCCTCAGGCTGTCAGTGTCAGAGTCTGAGCATCAGGTCTGCTGTCTATGGGGTGCCAAAAGATATACACACACACACACTCCGAGCGCACTTCCATCCACACACACACACACACACACACACATACACACATCCTAGACGTGCTACTTAATTAACCTGTAGTGACAATGATGATGATGCTAAAGAGCCACACACACACACACACACACACACACACACACACAAGCAGCACAGAAGAGATGCATTTTCACTTCTCATCCCAGTTTATTTTCAACTGCAGAAACAACAGAAAAAAAATCCCCACAAAAAAAAAATGCTGAATGCTTTCATCAACGAATCCTACAACGTTTTATCCTGGAGGGGCTTCTGGAGCAACGTCTCATTTTAATGTCAATGAAATGCAAATGGGGCTAATCTGCATTCAGCAGTCTTGGTGACCGGTGAGGTCAAAGGTTACAGGAGTCCTGCTGTGTGCGTGTGTGTAATTGCTGAAGAACCAAACAAAAACGCACAGCTCCTCTTTACTGGGAGATCACTGAGAAGCGAACGTAGATGTCAATTAAATAAAAGCCTAAAATTATACAAATACAAAATAAAATAATCATATCTGAAGACAAGCATGAGGTTTGATGTGTGAGCGTGCTACAGTTTTCTCCTCACACACACACACACCCACGTGCTCATCTTCAAGTCTTCAATTCTTGATGCAAGACAGAAATTATACGAACACAAACCTGCCAACAGAGATTCAGATACAGAAACCTTGGAGGTTGTGTATATATGTGTGTGTGTGAGTGAGAGAATGAGTATATACACATTCTCTATATATGCGTACGTGAGATGTGAGTCACAAGTGAATGTATTTCCCCCAATTTTATAAAAAAAAAAAAAAGCAACTGAAGGCTATACACTACTCACCCCGTCCCTGAAATGAAATGCTTCCTAATCTTCCCCTTGTTGGCGTAATATTCATATACGCTGTATATACGACTACATGCAGGCCGTGAACAAATAGACGACTGGGTCGTGTTAATCCGATATCGTAATACACACGTTTGCGAAGCCCAGATTAACAGATGATTATTATTAGCTATATATACTGTTAAAACATCTTATCAACTGCAGAGAAACCCAATCAACCTCAAATCGTTATTTTTTTTAAAATAAATGTTTGAATAAAAGATCCACTGCAAAATGCCGAAACACAGTTTTTTTTTTTTTGTTAAGCCATGCTATTATTTTTTTCTCCTCAAACTTATTAGGAAGCTGCACTGCAGGGCAATATGAGGAAAAAAAAAATCAAACCCAAATTGCTAAATCTTTTTAAAAAGTAGTAATTTGGTGGGAAAAAAAAAAAAAAATCAACGCACACAATTTTGCTCTTACCGCAAGCTAGCTTAGTGCACTCTCGATGAATTCTCGATTCCGATTGGTCAGAAGGTTTCGATTACGTTCTGGCTTTAAGGTTTATATTAATGTGTGCATGGACTTATGACGGATATGCGACATAAACACATGTAATCGTTGATATGGTGAAGGTTTCTGTCGGGAGATGTTTATGTATGGTACGTTATAACATTCTTGGAAGGAGTCTCCAGTGTCAGCGCTTTTGTAACAATAATAGATAAAGCTTGACTTTAAATATTCAGGATACAGGAGGCTACGGTTTCTAAGTAACAAGTCAAGCTGCATTACAAAGATATAAACTTTACCTTCGAGTCGTGAAGGTATATTTCACGAGTGAGCAAAGTGAATGAGTGAAAATATTTCCAACATGAGAAGATAAACTTCATATCTTCGCGCCATTGTGTAATGTTCTTTATATTATACGGACACATCCACACACACACACACAAAAAAAAATATGCAAGTTAATCAAAAGAATTTTAATTTCGAACCGGTTCGCTATTTTGACAACGTGCGTCTAGTCAGTGTGAAAACACTGAGAGTGACGTCATTGGAGTGAAATATCGGGAAATGTTATACATACAGGACACGTAAAAACGTGTGTTCTATTCCCTTCTCGCAGGTTTCATTCATTTGGTTTGATAGCATGCAATATTGTTAGCATATCCTACATGTATTACGTCACTCTACACAATGGAGAATGAGCGTTGAATATGGTTTACGATATTGCATGGTTGTCAAGACAACATGACGTCACATGTCGGAGACGTAAAACTGAGCGACTGGGACGATTTGTAAACAAACATGGCTGCCAGGTTTGCTTCGTTAAATACGGAAGATTCTGAGAGAATTTTGAAAGACAAAGACGCGTCGAACACCCGAAAGGAATGTGTATGTATAATAATAATAATGGCTGCCTTTTTTCATGGTATATCAGATACATTCCTTTCAGCTACTCGTCTTTGACTCGGCTAATCATGTCACTCAGATCTGTGATGTATTTCATATGAAAAATACAGTTTTTCAACACGAGAAGATAAACTTCATATCTTCAAGCCATAATCTGATTTTCTTTTTTATTATATCGACACATTCACAAAAGTACCCAAATTTATCAAAACAATTCATCGATTTCCTCATGAGTGACGTATAGGAGATTTATGTCACGGTTTTGGTTCTCCATGTCCCGGATGGAGCTCATATGAAAAATACAAGTGCCGTATTTCCCAGTAAAACACTCGTGTCTATGTAATAAATACATGTATACGGAATATGGTGATTTATCGCTGCTATAACGTTCATAAGAACAGGAATGTTTAACTCTAAACGGATAAAAAGTATGCTCTTTTGATCTTAAAACAATTCTAGTCGTAGTCAAATTGCTGTGGTGTAAGCGCACTAAAACATCGTTTTATTCCTTACACAGCCGATGAAATCGAACAAAGTTTGGTGTGCGTTCATTTTTTTCACCAAATTATTTAACTGTTGCATTCGCCAGACAATAAGACGCCCTCTAGTGGTCACATGACTGCTATCATTATTTCAGTCCTAAACAGACGGAATTTAGCGGCGTGCATGTGTGCGTCTTAGAGTCTGGAAAACACCACACGTCCTCCAAGGCTGTTCCTTTCTCCTAAACCATTAAAACTAAATTCAAAATCTGCTTTTAGCTGACGGAGCTCTGCACCGCGACCCAACTCATCCAGCCAACCTCCTCCATCAACATTCCTTCTGGGTTTTTTTTTTTTCTTTTGCCTTAAAACAGTGCAAAATATTTCAAACCTGTGCAATAGGTCTAGCCCTAAAACATCATGTCATGTCACACATACTGTATATACTGCTTTTAAACATACATTAAAAAAAAAATCAACAATATATAATACATTACATTACAATAACATTACAGTAAGCTTTATACACGGGGATAATAAACGCCGAGCAGTGGACGAGCACTGCAGTGGGAAATAAAAACCTGAAGAGGAAATAAAAAGTTCGCGCAACAACAAAGAAGCCGGGTGCAGCACGCCTGATGCTTTTATCTGAAACCTTCTCAACACACACACACACACACACACACACTCCCATTGGGCTGGACAAGAGGACGAGGGCTGTGTGTCTGGCCTTATAGTCTCCAGCGGCCATCTGCCATCCAGAGTCAGGCCGTGGCGCGTGCGCATGTGTGTGTGTGAGAGACAAAAGCAGGCTAAGCCCTCTGCAGTCTGTCTGCTTGACCTCGACTAGACAGCATTGATGGGCGACAGTGTGCTTCAGGGACACGATTCGCCAAACAATGATACACACACACACAGAGGTCTGGAGAGGGGGATGGAGAGAGGGATGAGGACAGAGAGGAAAGCTGGATGGTTGGCACACGAGCACAAAAGAAACTGAAGAGGACCACACTGCTACCCCCTGCGTGTCAGCGTTAAAGTCTCTCTTTTAAAGCTCGCTCATCGGCTCTTTAAGCGCTTACACGCACCTACATGTGTTTAGTGTGTGTTTACTTCTTGACTTAATGCTGCTGATGTTTATGCATGTCGCATGTTTACTAATGTAACAGCGGTCTGGCTTCACGTCTGAAAGCGGATCATTAACATGCGGCTTATGGAACGACGAGCTCATACATATTCACTCAAATCTGCATAGCATTGACCTTTAACCTTCGACCCACAGGACAGGAGCTAGATAGAGCTGCAGCAACATTATCCACCCTTCCCCTCATCTATGTATTTACCCGTCCATCCTTCCAGGTAGCCACACATTCACACATACATCATTCACCCATTTATCTCTCCATCCATCCATCGGCGCAGACCTTGCCTTCTTACACAAACAAGTGTTAGTTTGATCACATGGTCAGTTTGTTTCCTGTAGCACTGAGTGATGAGGACCTCCAGGGGGCTCCACCACTGCGCCCGTGTGCGTGCGTGCGTGTGTGTGTGTATGGGGAGGCGGGGGGGGAATCATGCGGTGAGTTTCTGGATGGTTCTGTTGTAGTACTGCGTGGTGAGGGCCTCCAGGGGCCTCCACTGATGAGCGTGCAGCTCGATGACCTCCATGAGCAGCGAGCGTGTGAGCGGAGACTCGGATGGACTCAGCATCTTATCCCTCACTGCGGCCAACAGCTCCATCATCATCTCCGGCAACTGCTCCTCCAACAGCCGCCCGGCACTCTGCAGCTGATACACACACACACACACACACACACACACACACACACACACACACACACACACACACACGGAAGAGAGTCATTAGGCCTAACCATGGGGAGACAGAGACAGAAAGTACAGCAGAAGAGTGGGAAGGTAAGTGAGAGCGAAAGCGAGAGAGAGAAATTAACAAAAAGGATCACAAAAAACATGTGATAAATAAAGAATCTGAAAGGAGAGAGAGAGAAAGAGGAAAAAAATCTAAAAAATAACCCCCCCTGAAACAAACAAACAAACAAACAAACAAAAAAGTGTGAGGAGTGAGAGAGAGACGGGGATCCTGTGTGCTAGAAAGGGGAAAAAGAAAAAAAGAAAAAATGGAATGAGGCTCAGGGATGAACAGAAAGGGAAGGGAAAGGTTGGGGTGAAAGGTCAGAGGTCATGCCTGCATGACGGATAAGAGGGAGCGATGGGGATGAGAGGGGTAGACTGGAGGAGGGAGAGAGAGAGAGAGAAGCAGGATGAATGAGGGTCAGATGTCAGCACGGCAGGAGGAAAAGAAAGCGAGTGTCAGTAACAGACGCCTGTCTAAGAGAAAGACAGAGAGCAGCAGATGTTAGTCTACAAGTGAGAGATGGAAGCGAGAGAGAGAGAGGGTTAGGGAACGAGAGAATGAGAGAAAGCTCTAGCCTCCTGTTAGCCAGACTGTCTGTCTCCTTTTGATCCAGTTTACTGGCTTTCTTTCTCCTGTGAGAAGGAGGGATGAGAAGACGCTCCTCTGTCTGGAGCCACACACACTGCATTCACCCACACGCTAATGGCTCATCCTTATTATCTTCTTCTGGGTGTGTATCAGTGTGCATCATTGTGTGTGTGTGTGTGTGTGTGTGTTAGTTAGAGTGAAAGTGCACATCTACAGTTATATAATGGCTAATTTGTAGATTAACCTTTGGGCATGTGGACAGATTCATCACCGCCAGCGCGAGATACAGCATCATGACCGTATACACACGAGGAATAGAACACACAAGGGTGTGCTTTTATTGGAAAATAATCATCAACCGAACAGAAGCAGCCTTCTGTCAATCCATGAAGTTGGTTATTTTCCAATAATAATTGGCCAGTAAGAATGATGTGTCACACTTTTTAATAACGATAAAGGGCCGTTCCTTCACTGGCATCTTCTTTATCGAGACAGGAATAAGACAAAAGGTACTTTCAGGCTGGAGGAACTTTTTCATAGTTCTTAAACCTGTTGGAGGAACTTCCTCCTTTTTGCATGTCCACGCTGCAGGAAGTGAGGATGGACGGCGATAGCTCCTACTGCACGGTGGGTTCTCTCCCAGCACAAGAGGAACCAGGAATGATGTAAGTGTACGGTGATTGGTTGAACACATGAGCCAATGTGTGCAGCACTGGCAACCTCCATGTTTAAAAATCTGTGTAAAGCGTTAACCATTTAAACAACAGCTTTTAACGTTAGCATTATAAACCACAGCGTCAGCGGCGCAGTAGCTCACACGGCCGTACCACGACAAACCAGACTCGTTTGTAATTAGCCAAGTTGTTCTTCATGAGAGCAGTTAAAACAATTTGATCTTCCAAACAAAACAATCAGAATCAAAATCCATTGAAAACTCAGGGAGGAGTAACGATCTTCCTGAAAGTTGATTAACCGGCCTAATTAGCAACTCGTTAATGAGAAATCACAAAACCAGGGAGTAACTTTTGTGCGGGCTGATTAGATCTTCCAAACAAAACAATCTGAATCAAAATCTGTTGAGAACTCAGGGAGGAACAGTCATTTTTGTGAATTGTGATCAGACGATGGACGCCACATGATGGCAATCGCCCATTGGCTACGGACAGTAAGCTAAAAATAAACAAATAAATAAATAAGCAAGCAAACAAACCTTAAAAATAGATAAATAAATAAATAAATAAATAAATATCAATCACCAGCTATGGCCAGTGAGCTAAAAACAAACACAAATAAATAAAACAAATAAAAAATCATCAGCTATGACCAGCAAGCTAAA
>JANZLB010000004.1:4286242-4298318 GCA_026167865.1 Notarius quadriscutis | reverse complement strand
ATTTCATGATTTATCATGTTAACACTCCAACAGAAAGATTTAACTTTAAATATAACTTTATCATGAGTGGCCTGAGATAAGGCCAGAGATTCAGGGTTATATCTTTCTGACATATTTTTACAACTCATCACTACAAGCACCTAAGGAACCCTTGACGGCAGCACTGTTATAAAACTGACACTGTTTGGCGTTTGTTGTGCTTTATTACAGGTGTATAATACTGTTATAAATCATCAAACTACAGGACTCACCATAAACAGGTCAAAAGACAAAGCTGAACCCTAAACCCCTAAAACCCAACACTTTATTGTGTCCTCGTTACACCCAAACGTGTCGAACTGTGTGTGAAATTATCACCAGCCACATAAAGAGTGAAAAACTACACAACACTGAGGAGTGTATTCAAGATCTTAACTGTTCTAACCAATTCATAAAATCATCACGACCCCAATTTGTAGTGAGAGAGAGAGAGAGAGAGAGAGAGAGAGAGAGAGAGAGAGAGAGAGACACCGCTGAGAATATGACCAAGACATTTTTCCCAAAGTTCGTAGCCAGAGTTTCCCCAAACGAGGCCAGTTTAAATTCATCTGCTGATCCTGAACCGTGACGGAGGCGCTCATTACTCGTGTCACACCTGTCATTACCGCAGCGCTTCCGTCTCCTCTGGCTGAGAGACACATCACCCAAATCCAAATTCAGAACCATCTGTTCAATTATTGCAGGGCCATTGCTAAGACGCCGACGAGCGCCGGTGTGTGTAAACAGGCTAAATAAGTAGCTGTGCTAACGGCTAACAGCCTGAACCTACAGGTCGCCCTCCAGCTCAGCCTTTGGAAAGGCCCTCAAATGATCTCCCTTAGGACCCACTAACCCAGCACTGGATTGAGCCAATTTACCACCACCTATTCCTCACGTACAGCTCCTTCTTAACCTCTCTCTCTCTCTCTCTCTCTCTCTCTCTCTCTCAGTCTATCTTCCATGTCTGTCTGTAACACTGTCTCTCTCCTGCTCTTCTCTGTTGACACCTCTGTGTCCCCGGCACCATGAGATATGATGAAATATGTCTGAGAGATGTGAACTGTTTTAACTTTTCTCAAAGTTGTGTCTTAACTTTATTCCTAGCTGATGAACGATGCTTCACCTCATACCTATTACAGTGCATATATATATATATACACACACACACACACACACATATATATATATATACAGTGCATATATATACACACACACACACACACACACACACACACACACACACACACTCATCAACAATAGAGGAAACATAAATACGTGTTTATTCAGTGACTCAACCTTCAAACATGTTGTTTGCCGCTCTGTGGAGCTTTGTCCTCAATAAGTAAAGCAGGAACGGAGAGTGTGTGTTCGTTTAAAGATCAAAGGTACTTCTGTTTTGACTCAATTAAGAAACATCTAGGTTTCTGAGGTAAACTCTAAAGGTTCGCGTTTCATCGTTCCAGAATAAGAACTAGACCTTTTCGTATCTTATAGAGTCCTACTGTAAAATCAAAACCAAAACCTCAAAAGAAAATGTGCTTCAACTGAATTTACAGTGAAACCAAATGATGCATGAAGATTAAAAGCTCACACACACACGCGAATATTTACAGTATAATATCCTTACCAGTACCAGTAACCAGTGTGGTTCACAAGTATGACACTGATACGATATGGTACCAGTCAAAAGTTTGGACACACCTTCAAAATCAATGTTTTTAATTGTTATTAATTAACTAAAAGTCACTTCATGTCTTAAAGTAATGATGGTTGTCGTTTCTCTTTACTCAGCTGAGCGGTTCTTGACACAATATGGATTACTACAGTTGTGGTGTGGCATAGGAGTATTTACTGTTTTTTTTTTAAGTTTTTATTTATTTATTACTATTATTATAATATAATACTACTGCTATTGTTATTTATTTATTACTATTTGATCTCAAACACAGTAATAAGGCAAGAAACTCGTCCACTCATTAACTTTTGACGAGACACACCCGTTAATTGCATTCGAAGCTGGTTAAGATAATACCAAAAGCGTCATCAAGGTAAACGCTGGTTACTTTGAAAAACCTAAAATATCAAACATTTTATTTTTGAACATAATTCCATATCTGTTCCAGATGTTATTTCATAGTTTTGATGTCTTCAGTATTGTTCTCCAATGTAAAAGATACAACTCACAGAAAAACTCAATATGAATGAATGAGCCGGGGGTGTACAAACTTTTGACTGGTCCTGTATACAATTGCGCAGTAGGTGTGCTGTGATAAGAAAATAATCCATGATGCAGTGGTGTGTCGGAACAAGACGCCAAGCACGTCCTGAAGAGTTTTATTCGTCTTACACCACAACGATTTGCTAACGATAGGTTTTAATTTATGAACAAGCGAACGAGAAATGTTTATTGATTAATGACACTGGAGACTCCGTCCATAAATGTTAAATAAACATAAATGTCTCCTTGCAGAAATCATTACCAGCATGTCTTAACATGTTATTGTTCTTCGGTTTGCCATATAAAGCGTTTGCGATACAACTTCCTGTGGGCGAGTTGGTACTATAGAAATGAGAACCTACAGTATAACAATAACAAGTGCATTAATAGGAAACGATCATTTAAACGACTGCCAGAGAAGCGAGACTTAAATATTGTATTGGGTTAGGACCAGGAAGTTGCAGGTGTTGTGTCTTTACGTAGCTAGAAACATTTTTACGATGAACCAGACCTCGTCCTGAGAAGTCGTCACGTCTCATAACATGCAACGTTTTTTTCCTCAATATTGATTACTTTCCTGTAAAAGACAGACTCTTTTTTTCTAGCACTGTTGTCTAATCAAATTCTATACAATGCCTGTATGCACATATTTGTTATTATTAGTGTTTTTTCCCATTTTATTTAAAATCTACAGCAGCATCCGAGAGAACGCGCAAACTTCACTTGAAAGCTTTAAGAAACTGATCCAAATCTCTTTACGGCACAGGCACATAAATAATTTTCGAAGAGATTGTTCAGGTCTGAAGAGTTAAAGAAGTGTGTGTGCGTGTGTGTGTGTGTGTGTGTGTGTGTGTACTTGTGATCCTGTGGTGGTAGCCATGTAGGACGTTACAGTGGGAAAGCAGTGCCCTCCTTCCCGCTCTGAGCATGTGTCACATCCTGCTCCTATCCTACACACACACACACATGCACACACACACATGCACACACACACACTATAATTATGGGAGTGTATCTGTGAGGACAGGGGAGGGGAAGAGCACAGAGTTAGGCAGCTACAGAAGTTGCACGTGTTCCCAGAGTGGGTGGGATCGACTGTTGTTTTTAGCTCTAAATGCCTGTTTGACTTGGCTGGATTTTCCAGGGAGGGGCACTGTCTTTTTTTTTTTCCTCCTTCTTCTTTTCTTCTTCTTTTTTTTTTGTGCGTAACCTGTCAGGGAACTTCTGGGGACATCAGATCCCCCTTCTTCTTCTCTCTCGTTCTGTGTTGCACTGTCATGTTTAAACAATACAAGTGCACTTTTAATCCATCTCTATAATGCCAAGTGCGCGCGAAGACTTGACATAAAGGTTCTTCTGTGAAGGAACGTCCTGTTGCCCCACCTCGAGCCATTCTACCCTAGACATTCTTGTGCAAGGTCGAAACAAATCAAGGGGATTTTTTAAAAAGTTCAATAAACACCCACGGTATTTCTTAATTACTGTGTGTACGCCTTAGAGTTGCGATAAATCATATTGACTTATAAGAGCTTTCATAGAAGAGTGGTTCTCGACAGTTCTCTGAGGAGCTCTGTGAGAGGGTCTGTGATTCGTAGCCATGGGGGGTGGCGTTTGGGGGTAATTTTGTTTGTATGACAGTAGTGGAACTCACAACCCGTTTGCGCACTGTAAGAAACAGGAATACAGTAGGAGTTCATTTCTGTCTCCCAAGGTACAATGGACACTCATGTACTGTACGCACTAGGACTCGTTATTAGACCTCAAGGTGACTATGTGTAGTTTTTCAGGGCCAATATGTTCCCAAGCAGTATATAAAGGGTACAAATAAGTACTTTAGAGGGTACTGATCCAATAATAATAATGTATTTTATTTTTTGAGAGTGCATTATTAAGTTATTATTCAATGAGTTTGATTGCTCACTTGACATGAATTGGCCTAATCTGCAAATCAATCAAGTTGATTTATGCTGATGAATAAAAATGATTTATAGAATTAAATAATCCGTCCTGTGAATGTAAAACTCAAAGCCATGGTAATATTCTACACATTCAAAATAACGAGCCTAATATTCAAATAGTTCGATTAGATTCATAAAAGAAATGCATGGAATTTATTTTGCCATTAAAGGTGCCACTGCTTGCAAGAAGCTTGAGAACCCTTGGCACAGAACATGGACTGAGACTCACGCATACTGTTTGTTCTTTGTTTCATTCCCATGTAGTGTTTCTTTGCTCTCTGTAAATGATGTCCCCGCCCCCTCTCAGACCCACTCATCGTGTTCAGTAGGCACTTCTCTTCATTTAAAGACATGTTGTTTCTTCTTTATTAGACTATATGTCTAATAAACTGGTAATTATAGCAACTGTCTCCTAGCAACAGTGCAAGAAACGTTCAATACTTGATTGGTAAGCGCTCAGATGTGATCATGAACAAATAGATTCAAAATAGAAGAGAAAGAAAGAAAGAAAGAAAGAAAGAAAGAAAGAAAGAAAGATTGGCCTGTAGATGCCGGCAAGAACTGCTCATTTACTTTAAAGTCACTCAACAAGGCTGGTTTGGATTTGGGAATCTCAAAGCATCCATCTAAATGTCTGCACTGACCGCGTGGAGTACAAGCACTGAGATTATGCTCTATTCATAGCTGTGAATGAAGGGCGATGGTGCCAAACGTCTCTGTGTAAAAGGCAGCGAAAACATTTTAGGGAATCCACAGGTACAATTCAGTTGCCGTTCACCCGTGTGCTGAAACCAGCTGAACACACGACTCCTCACAGTGACTCTGGATGTGATTTCTCTTTATGCAACAGAAGGTGTATTTGGATTCGAGCATCATTTCTGAAATGCAAGTAAATCGTAAAGGCGACCAATTTACAGGTATTAAAAAAGAAGCTAAAGAATATTAGAACAGTTGAGTGGGTGGTGCTATGCATAAAAAAACCCTCTTGCCCTCCAAACTTCTTTGCTTTAGTCTAGAAACTAGTGTCTGACCCCCTTTGCCTTCCTGTGTTTTGTTTCCAAATGTCACATAGACAGTGTGTGTGTGTGTGTGTGTGTGTGTGTGTGTGTGTGTGTGTGTGTGTGTGTGTGTGTGTGTGTGAGAGAGAGAGAGAGAGACTCTTGTCTATCTTATTTTATCAAACTTCAGACATCATGCTTGGGTCGTGAAAACTCCGAAGTAGAAGATAAGAAAGAGAGAGCTAAAAAGGGGTGGTGAGGCTGCCAAGTCTTGTTTGATGGATTCATTATACATCTCAAAAAATGACATTCAAGCATCCTCTGGAGGAGCTACTCTCTCATTCTCTGTCACGCACATACAATCTGGCTGGTGCCTATGCCTGTATAACATTCTCTTCCTTTTTCTACTTTCTTCCCTTCTTCCTTTCTTTGTGCAGATTACTGTAAGACTATGGCACACAGTGAGGAGGACCTCATTGGGATCCCCTTCCCCAATCACAGCAGCGATGTCCTGTGCAGTCTCAATGAACAACGGCGTGATGGCTTCCTCTGTGATGTGGTCCTGGTGGTGAAGGACCAGGAGTACCGCACACACCGCTCTGTGCTGGCTGCATGCAGTCAGTACTTCAAAAAACTCTTTACCGTGGCCACGGGCGATGGCGACCCCAGCCACCATGGTGTTTACGAGCTGGACTTTATAGCACCCAAGTCACTGACGGCCATTTTGGAGTTTGCGTACACATCGACGCTGACGGTGACACCCTCCAACGTCAAGGAGATCCTGGGTGCAGCACGGCTTTTGGAGATCCCGTGTATCATTAACGTATGCTTGGAGATCATGGACACCGGAGGAGGGGGAGGTACTGGTGGTGGAGAAGGAGAAGAAGAGGAGGATGAAGAAGAAGATGAGGAAGAAGAGGAAGACGAGGAAGAAGAGGAGATGGCGGAAGAGGCAGAGGATGACTTGAAAGATGGTGAGGTTGAGGAACGTGATGAGGACAATGTCAGTGAAAGATCTGTTCAAGCAGATGCTTCTGAAAACCTGGAGAACCGAATCACTGGGGGAGATCGAGGAGCAGACAGTCCTGCATGCAGCTCTCAGCAGAAGGTACACTCAGAAAGAGACTTGCTAAACTCTCAGAGATGCCAATCGCGTACCCCGGAAAAACCCAGAGAGCAAGAAGGACTGGAAGGCAGAGTGCTGAAAGATTTTTCCATCGAGTCCCTGCTGCAGGAAGGGCTGTACCCAAAGATGCCAGGACTGGAGAGAGGGTCAGGCTTCACCTCTCTTCTTCCTGGATTCTATCCTCCAATTTGGGCTACAGAGTTTCCAGGCTTCCCACAACTCCTGGATCCCCAGTGCCCACCTCACCCTTACCCAACTGGTTCATTGGACAGCGGGCCCTTGGATCTCGCCATCAAGAAAGAAGTCATCAAAGAGGAACTAAAAGATGAGCTCCCCAGTGCTCTGCTCCACAGAGAATTCCTCAAAGACTTTGTCAGCCCAAGTGTTGGTGTGGCCCCTGAATCCCACCTTGGCCAGATTAAGGATGAAGCAGACCTGCGGAACTACTTGAGTTTCCTCTCAGCATCCCATCTAGGGTCACTGTTTCCACCGTGGCAGCTAGAGGAAGAGCGGAAGCTGAAACCAAAAGCATCGCAGCAGTGTCCCATCTGCAACAAGGTCATCCAGGGTGCAGGCAAACTACCTCGGCACATGAGGACGCACACAGGCGAGAAGCCCTACATGTGTACCATCTGCGAGGTCCGCTTCACAAGGTAAGGCAGAGACTGGGCATAGCATACATTAAATCCAACCCAGATAGCACCCAGGTGGGCGCACTTTAGAGCCAGTGTGCCAAAGGCCTCCTCCAGGGGGGCACTGAGAGCAAGTCTTGAGAACACACACTTGGCAGGGGGGTGAGATCCACACTGTTTAGGTGTGAAAGTTGAGGTGCTGGTCATACCTGCTAACCTGAGACCATATTAGCCTTTTAAATCATGATGAACAGAAGGTTATCACTTGGCGAAACAAACAATCCACCTGCCAAATCAGCACAACTGGAAGACTGGAAGATTTCACTTCCTCAGCTTAAATCTTTCAAAGGGTTTTTTTTTCTGGAAAACATTTCAGCATGCTTATTAGCTGTACATCAAAGATTTCTAAAGGTGTTTGAAGGTCACATAGTCATAAAACATAACAACACTGAAGTGTCATGAATAACAGGAAGGTTGGGGAGTTGACTAGGCCAGACCAGATCAGTCACACAAAGAGAAGTTGCAAAAGCAATCCAGTGTCTGTCATATCACATCACCTCAGTCATGCAAATGTATTTGTGAAACAGTTTGTGCGATTTTGTGGTCAGAGCTTCACAGTGGTTTCCATATTGTAATAACATAAGAAAATACAACCTAGATTTCACTTCTTAACTAGCACACACTATCACTGAAGAACAGAAAGCTAGAAGAGAGAAGTTTCGACTAAAAAGCACTTAAGAGAAAAAACAAAACAGGAACATTGATACGACTTTAGTGCACCACAAGAAGACGAGACAAATCCTAAAAACCCACTGGCATGTCCATCCGTTTTCACCTATCTAGGGCAAGTTTCATTCGCATGATTGTCAACCACTATGAATGTGTGTGTGTGTATGGGTAGCTGCTTTCGGCTTTAGCAGTTACTGAGGTTTAAAGGGGATTTTTATGGTCATGAAAAATGCATAAAGCTGCACAATCTTTCGCAACTGTTGAAGGATAACCCTAAATCCCACCCGCTCGATTTTTTATCTCTCAGGCAAGACAAGCTCAAGATCCACATGCGCAAGCACACAGGCGAGCGACCCTATATGTGCCTGCACTGCAACTCCAAGTTTGTGCACAACTATGACCTGAAGAACCATCTGCGTATCCATACGGGCGTGCGGCCCTACCAGTGTGAGCACTGCTACAAAAGCTTTACCCGTTCTGACCACCTGCACCGGCACATCAAGCGTCAGAGCTGCCGGGTGTCACGCCCACGCCGGGGACGCAAACCTTCTTCCTCCTGGCGCTCTTCCTCTGGCTTCTTCTACCCTCCAGATGCGCACCCACTACAAGGAGAACAAACATTGCGTTTGCCATCCCTTGGAGCACCGGTGCCCGCTCAACTACCCGAAAGACGGCAGGATTTAGACGGTGGCAGCAGCAGAGAGAATCTGACCGACAGGAAGCTCATCTCAGAGGATGTGGACAGGAAGAGGGGGGTGTTTGCCTTTGCCCTGGCAAGGGAGGACGTTCTACCGCACCCAGCCTTTTACCCTCCGACCCCTGATCCCTGGACCGTGAGACTGGAGCGAGCGCCACCCGTTCCTGAAGCTGCAAACTGACCACAGAGAATTTTTCGGTCATGCACAACTCTTTGGTTATTTTTTTTTTTCCTTAAATGTGACTGAGAAGAATACACAAGCTCAAGTCCGGAACTTTCCACGCAAAACTTTGGGTTGCACTTGAGCGGAAAATGCTTTTCAGAATTTCTGAGACTTTGCAAATCATATTGGCAAATTGCTGATTTTAAATGATGTCTTTTTTGTTGTTGTTATTGTTGTTGTTGTTTAATTGTCAGCTTTCTAATGTGATGCCAGGGATTTTAAAAGGATTTAAAAATGGTTAATATCTTGAACATGTATTTGTATTTATGATTATGATTATGATGATTATGATTCTTCTGGTTGTTTTATGCTTCTGTATTTGCTAACAAGGGTAAATTAAAGTGGGACTAAAACCTACCCACAGACTGTTAAGTGCAATTCATTTTTTTTTTTTTTCATTCCAAAGTTTCACAAGTAAGTCAGGTATCTAAAAGGGACAAGTAACTTCCATAACCTCTGTCAGAAATAAGCTGCAGGCGTAGTGTATCAGTGCATCTAGAAAGTAAGTACCCCTTCTACCCCAGCTAGGATTACACATACCACTATGCAAAGATGACATATATGAATAAATGTTTAGCTGTTAGAAATTTTATCACAAATAATTAACACCGTAAAACACAAAAGAAACAAGTCGTCAAGGTTTTCATGACGAAACAGATTCAAAGCATTATAGTAAGCAATATGATGACTAGTTGCATTTTACATGTAAAAAAAAAAAAGCCTAGATTAACTTTTATCACAATAACCAGTGCAAAAAAAAAATAATCATATGATTTTTATTTGGATTTACTTTCAGATTCAGCTTTCATATCTAGTTTACCCTTGATTAGTGTCCAACGCTTCGTATGCACTATTGTACATATTTTATATCATGTTTTATATAATCTTATGGTGAAGTTGCTAATTGTTGTAAAGTATTTAGACTTTTGAACATTGAAAACACCCAAAGATGTGTTGTACGAGAACAAACTTGAAAGTCTTTTTAAAATTCACATTTTTAAATCACTTTAAATCTCTTCAATGGCTTAATTAAAGTTGTTTAGTCTTTTTTGTATTAATTTCTTTTTTTTTTTTCTAGCTATAAGTTGCTGGTTGAAAGTGTCTTGCAGGTGCTTGTCATGTACAGAAATTAAAACAGGGACTGTGTCCATCATCCATCATTTTGATATTATCGTTCCTCTTTTTAGCTAAATGACTATTGTACGTCACCGGTGTTTGAACTGCAACGGAGAAAATATTTTCAAGCTATTTATGCATATTTAAATAGGCCTTGGCTATATTTTGCTAAGATGTTTTTATAAAGACACTAAAATGTCCGTGTCCTTGTTTGTCTATACAAAAAAAAAGGGAACATTTTTCTTTTCTAAACAACAGAAAGTGTGCTTCTGTGATGTTTCTGTCATTAATGATCTGATTTTTTTCATACATATGAAGTGGAAAGAAGTCGCTTGAGAGGAAAAAAAAAAGCTTTCGTTTTCTCACTTCCTCTGTGAAAGTACAGCAAAGTAAAGGCAACTTTCATAACCTTTATGAGCAAAACAGTAACCTTTTTCATCTAAATCATAGTCTGAGCTGTGCAAAAGTCCTGTTTTCTATATCCGATATAAATACAAAATCAAAATAATAATGAACGTATAAAAGAGCTCTCTGTATTTGATAACGCTCTGTATTTGGTATCTGTAATTAAGAAATTATACACACAGCTCCATGTCTAGAGGGTGAATGAATATGTAAATCTTGAGAACATTGAGGCGACGAGTGATGGAAATATACTTGCACTATGTGTTTATGAAAGAACCAACCATAAACATTTTTTAAGAAGTTAAAAAAAAAAAGTCACAATATTCGAGAGATGCACTTTACTTTATATGAGAATGCTCTCCACCAGAGTTACCAGAATAAATGTGTTTTATTTGTACATTTAAATTTCATCCCTGGAGCAAAATTGATGAATGGACTCAATCAAGATGTGGAACAATGAATAAAAACAATGATTTTTTTTTCCCAAAGTTTCATGTTGCCTTTGATTATTTTGTCACACAATTTTACATATTGTACATTTGTATGTTTTCAAAACTATATGCTTATATACAGTATTTATATCTAAGGTTTTGGTTTTGTTTTGTTTTTTTCCTTGTATACGAGTATAGAAAAAAAACTCAGACAATGAGGATGATTGTGTGTTGAGTGTTTGTGTCCGGAGTGTGTGTCAGTCCTTCCTGGCCTTTGTAGGCGTCCTTTGAGTTCATCAGTTTCACACTAAATATGAATCACCAACATCAGAGCAGAAATCTCACACCATTGAACAGCCGAAAAAGATCAAAAACTAACAAGTTCAAATACCGTACAACAAAGTGAGTTCTGAGTTGAAAATCAGGTCTGACTTTCATTTTTGTCACCACTCGGAGTATTTCTATCGACTAATAAACAAAAGTCTGGTCAGTCTTGCCTAATAATGGTTCACCCTGAACAAGATGTCAGTCTATTACAGGGCTAACACAGAGAGACAGACAGCCACTCACACACACACACACACACACACACACACATTTAGAGTAGCCAGGTGTCTTTGGACTGTGGGAGGAAACCAGAGCACCGTGAGGAAACCCACATAGGCATGAGGAGAAGATGCAAACTCCACACAGAAAGTCCCCAATCGACTGGCAAATTCAAACCCAGAACCTTCTTGCTATGAAGCAACATTGCTAACCACTACACCACCGTGACGCCCAATGCAAGTTCAGAATGAGTGAAAGAAATCAAGCGGAAATACTTTGAAGTGACGCTTCATATTTTAATCTCAGCACACCGAACATACTTTGTCTCCAAGACATATTCGCACACGGACCGGATAAATGCATTCAACTTGAAGAGCTGCCTCCCTATTGAGTCGTCAGATCTTAAAATGTTAAATATGTTAATTTTATCGTGCAAGTTAGCTCGAACCATAATCACCCAGAAAAAGGGTGGAAATGAAACAAGAAGTGAAATGATACAGTTGAACGATTGAGAAAGATTCACTTACAACACCAGCTCTCAAAGAGGGCTCTAAGTACCCAGGTATCCTCAGGAATCCATGGGGTGTATGGACTTAAAAAAAAAAAAATTTACACATGAATTGAACAATTTTCATTCACACCTCAATAACTCAAAAACAATAACGTCACCTATAAATAACGTAAAATAGTTTGACCTAAAGTGTGTTGTTTGTCAGGAATAAGAAGCTCCATGGCTCTAATAAATAGGTAAAATATTATTAGACACGTTTACACAATGTTCATGAAGTAAGTCTGTTCTGAGGGTGAGTGGAATTTCCCTGCACTTGATACACACATGATAGACATTCAAGAACCTCCATCTTACTGAACCGCCAGATGTTCTCATCTCATCTCATCCGCTTTACAGGGTCGCAGGCAAACTGGAGCCTATCCCAGCTGACTACGGGCGAAAGGCGGGGTACACCCTGGACAAGTCGCC
>JANZLB010000004.1:4239610-4249676 GCA_026167865.1 Notarius quadriscutis | reverse complement strand
TTTTATTTTTTTCTGCTGTAGACAGATGGCCTTGTGCAAAATTACCCTTCTGGATGAGTGTGTAAAGGGACATACTTAAATATATATATAAAAAAAAACGAAATTGGTCTAGGATATGCACTTTAATAGTCTGATATCTGACTTTGGAGCAGGAACTAAACTTCTTTTGCTGATGCATCTCCACTTCTTTCATCCGTGCTCCCCAAGCAGATAGTAATGTTGGCCTTCCATGCATGGAGCATGTTCATTCTGAAACATCAGTGGGGATTATATTTAAAACAATAATTAAATAATGTGGTGTTTATCAGGGCTACTTCACGATACAAATGTCTTTGCTGCTCCTCAACACGGCACATGCAGGCACGGTTTATTGCGAAGCAGAGCCCCATACTTGAGAGAATATGGTAATGCATTGGCCTGATGGCTTGACCATACAACGAATGATGTGTCTCTCCCACCACGGGGAACTTTATCGTCAGTGCAAGACAATGTATCTCAAACACTTGACCATCAGACAACAAAATTTGTATCTTTATTTACACAAGGTGGTTTTTATCCAGCACTTATTTTTAATTTGCTTTTGAAAAATGTGGGATTATTCACTAACGCATTTTAAAGAAAATATTTGACAGTTTCATATAAAACTAGTTAAGCTTTAATCCACTAGATTGTTGGACAGTTGACGGTTTCTGTCATGTAAGGGTGAAAGATGGGTGCAAGTGCAGGAAGAGACTTTATTGAAATCGTGCTAGCAAACAGATCCAAAATGGAGATGCAGGCAGTGATCGAATGAGGTAGAGACAGGATATCAGAGATAATAAAATACTCACAGTCCAAAAACACAAATGGGGTCAAAACCAGAAAAGCGAGACAAAAAGCATATGGCATTAAAAAGTCTTATTGCAGTGGGGACAAAGGATCTCCTGAACTGCTCAGATCTGCAGCGTAGTGAAAGGAGCCGCCTGCCACTGCTGCTCCTCTGCCCAACAAGGAGGCTGAGGAAGGTGGAGGCAACTCCTACTGCACCAGCCCCTGAAGCCCTCCACAAGGTCCCTGTATTCCTGTCCACTCCTGATGCATGCCACAATAGCTCTATCATCAGAGTATTTTTGCATGTGGCAGGATTTTGAGCTGTATTTAAAGTCCGCCGTGTAGTGTGTGAACAGGAATGGTGCTAAGACAGTCCCTTGTGGGGTCCCTATGCTGCACCTCACTATGCCAGAGAGACAGTTCCCCAACCTGACAAACTGAGGTCGTTCTGTCAAGTAGCCTGTTACCCAGGACGTCGGGGGGGACCCACACCCATACTCTCCAGCTTGTCTCTCAATATGAGGGGCTGGATTGTATTTAAAAGCACTTGAGAAATAAAAAAAAATAATAAGATTCTCACATAGCATCCTGGCTCCTCCAGGTATGTGTAGGTCCTGTGCAGCATATAAAGGACCGCATCCTCCACTCCAATGTGCTCCTGGTAGGCAAACTGGAGGGGTCCAGTGCATGAGTGACCTCTGGCCTCATGAGGTGGAGAACCAGACGCTCCAGGGTCTTCATAATATGGGACGTTAAGGCCACCGGGCGGTAATTGTTTATCTCAACCGTTCACCTTACTTTGGGCACCAGTATGAGACAGGATGCTTTCCACTGCACCGGAACCTTGCCTAGTCGTAGACTCACGTTGAAGAGCCATCGGAGGGGTTCAGTTAGCTGGGCTGCACAGTCCTTCAGGAGTCTTGGACACACACCATCTGGGCCTGGTGCTTTCCCTGGATGCAGCCTCCCAAGCTCCTCCTTCACCTCATCAACTGTGAAGGATGGGGGCAGGTAACCAGATGTGATGGGTGCTGCAGCTGCAGTGATAGGGGAACTATGGCATGCAGGAGACAGTAGAGTAGACAGAGCAGCATCTGAAGTGATGATGGGAAAGCCGTTGTCTACAGGAGTCAGTGAAGTAGGAGCAGCAGATTTAGTGGTGGGCGGGAGGACAGATGACAAAGCAGGGCGGACATTGGCCATTCCATCAAACCTGTTATAAAACAGGTTGAATTCATTGGTCTTGATCTCATCACCATTAAAGACCTGGCTGTTCTTAATCAGGGTTAAGGGAGGAAAATACCAGTTCCATCTGACAAAGAGGTCTGCCTGTGTTCTGCCAAACCTTTCCCATATCTGAGACATCAAAAAGAGTGTAGATGCCACCTTGCCAAATGGACATGGGTCTGAGAGCCTCACTGTGGAATGTCCCATCTGCAGTGTTTTCAGGTAGTACTGGGTACACCCACTGGATCTCATGCCACCCTGATGATGTTCTCCAAGTGGACCAACAATTGGGGACATCTCAGAACTGGTAACAGAAACCTGAGGGCCAGATCACATGGCACCACACTGCTTCCAAAGTGTCAATGGTGAATATCTCTCCCAGATATGGCACTGCTCCCAATATTAAGCCTTTAGATCATGCTTTCCCCATTATTAAACCTGTACACTATAAGAACAAAGAAACTTTCAAGGGTTCCTTGGATGGTTAAGGCCCTTAGCGTCCTTAGGTTCTATTTGGAACCATTTCTGATATGGAAATATTCAAGCGTACTATTCCACAAATGACCATTGTATACAGTACAATATTTACCTGGAAGCACAACTTTAAAGTGCTAGTCTTATGAAAATGGTGTCACTCCTGGAAATTATACCTTATAAAACTGGACATGTTAAACAGTTTATTGTCTAAATTGTATTTTAATACAAGACTGGGAACACGTTCTATTTAGACGGTAAAGTTGGGCTCTTTGAGTCCACCATTACACAAATGCATTCCTGGTAAGTTATTGTTAATTCAAAAGAAGTGACATCATACACACAGCACTTGAAAGTTCGCAGCATTTCTGGCTTCGTCTGCTTTGCAAAGCGTAGCACGTTTTTATTTTTATTTTTTTTATTCCAAAACAAAGTTAAAACCAAAGCATGCCTCCGAAGAGGTGTGTTGTTCAAGTGTAGCTGATAAAAAAAAACCCGCGGAATTTCAATCCACTATAGCCCAAAGTTGGCAGGACACTTATGGAATGAATGGGTTCTATTTGTACGAATAAGAAAAAGAGGTCACTTCAAGCCAGCAGGACAGTTTGGTGTCTGCTCCATACATTTTGAAAAAGATAAATTTGTGAAGGAAATTCACATAGAAGGATTTGAGTGATGTCTGGAGCAGTTCCTACGATCTGGAAACAAAAGTCGGAAGCGCCATCCTAAAGAGCTCACCGCACAGGAAGTATCAAGCTTGTGCTTAGCTTGTTGCTTGAATTTATTAGTTGTCTGTAGTCAGATAAATCAATAGCGTTCTAAAGTAGTTTCTATGCGGCCAAATATAATACTTAGATGGATGACAGACAATTAGTGATCTAAAAGCAAACCAAAACATGCTTACTCTGAGTCACTTCTTCATCCTTGTTGTCGTAAAGGTGCGTAGAGAGCTTTACAAAAGAAGGCAGTTGCGCATATGACGTCACACATGCAGTGCCGCTGACCAATAAATCGCTGTGACCTAATGGCGGACAAGCTTTTAGTGATTTTTGGAACAGAATTCAAATGCAAAAAAATTCTTTTCCGAACTAATTTTTTATTTAATCGGTGAACTTTACAACCCATTCAAGCATATCACACACAGAAAACCCGGGATATTTTGATGTCATTTTCGTAAGACGAGCACTTTAAAGTTCTAAATTTAACCTAATCTTTTTGAAAGCTTGTTTTTAAGGTTTGTACTGCAAACAGGTTTCCTGCAGGGCTGAGTCCGGTTTGATTGTAATAGATAAAATCCCCCAATTGTCAGTGCAGTTGTTACCACTGGCCACAATACCAAGATGCTGTTTCAGTTTCTGAGAACTGAATAATCTTCCCCCATACGCCTACTTCCTTTATCTACGTCTGGAGTCTTACTAATATGTCTCAATGTTTCATACTTTTCTGTGGGGAAAAAATTAGAAACCTCACACAAGCCTTTCACAAGAAGTGTTACACTGGAGTCAAACATGACATCATTACCTATCAGAAAGAAAGAGAATATATTTTATTCATTTCTACCTACTTTTTTAAAAGAAAATAACTCAAAAGGTACAGAAACTCTCTTTGTTTTAACAGGTCATTTAAGTCACAGACTTTATAGGTCACACCATACACTTCCTGCAATGGACATACCATACAGAGCAAGTAAGACGCAGGCTATACATATCAAACCACATTCAAAATGATACTAGCACTCTGCTATATGAAGGAACAAAATAACAGTGTATTCTTAAACTAATATGACTTTTGGTATTTTCCCACACACATCCAGTAAACTAACTTTGACAAATGCTTCTTGCTTTGTTCAGCATGCTGTTAGTTATGCGAATGTTATCTCGATGATTCCTCGACAATTTGATCTGTTTCTTCTTCGTATTTTGCTTCACTTTCAAGCAAAAGTATTTTCAAGAATATTTCTTTGATATTGTCAGTATTTGACCACAAGTTGGCCTAGTCGTTAACTTGCCCGCCTCTTGACCAGGAGATTGCGAGTTTCACTTGTGGTCAGGTCATACCAGAAACCATCATAAAAATGGTACCTACTGTCATCTGGTGAGGCGCTGCAATACAGGTGCGAGTAGGGGGTCAAACTTTTGCGGTTCCCAGAGGACTGGCCCCACACTATAACCCCAGCTATGTAATAGGTGAGAGGTTAAGGGCTAGAGAAATGGAGATCGGCGCCCTTAGTACTTGGATGGGAGATGGCTTGGGAAGACCAGGTCCTGTTACGAGACGGACTTTGACTATCAGTATGCCCTTCACCTGTGAAAGTGAATCTAATGTACGTTTAAAATTCAATTAAGGTATGTAATTGGAACTTAAGTGGACCCATAAGGCTGACCCTGACTATTCAGTATTCTCCTTCAATAGTGTGATGTCTTGCTAACTTTAACGTTCAAGGCTTGTATTTTGTCATTGCTATTTCTGTTTTTCGACCCTTACCTTCAACAATTCTTTTGATTTCTGCTTTGTCTTGTCTATTTGTGAACTTTTAAACGAATGTGTTTGACTATCGTCCTCTGATTTTGGATTCTGTCTTGGATTTTGTAAACCAGAACGTCAAGGACGTAGTCGCTCATCTGGCCTGCCATCAAAACAAACATGACGACCAAAACATGAAACAGAACTGAAATGTGACAATGTGAGAGAGGACCAACCTTCACGATAAATTGTTTACAACAGGAAAATCAACAAAGGACTAAATTTTGTTCTCCAAGCGAAGATCGACCCAAAACATCAATCAGAACTGAATTGGCTTGATAAATGAGAGAGGAGATACAATTCTAGTCAGAAGAACATTTGTAAAGTTGACCTAATAACTAGCCAAAAATTGACAATACGTACAACGACCAAGTGTTGTACAGGTTGAGTTCTTTCAAATAAAACAATCAGAACTGAAATCCATTGAGAACTGACGGAGGAGACATGATTTAACTGAAAATAAACAAATTGTTTACAACAAGAAAATCAACAAATAAATGGCCGAGTTTTGTTCCTCAAGGGAAGATTGACCCAAAACATCGACCAGAACTGAAATTGGATGAGAAATCAGAGAGGAGATAAAAGTCTAGTGAGAGGCCTGGAAAATTTGTTAATTTGGCCTAATTACTAACTCGTTAGCAAATATTTTGACAAAACAACAACCAAGTTTTGTGAGGAGTGATGAGTTCTTTCAAACAATCAGAACAGAAACCTGTGGAGAACTGACAGAGGAGATACGATTTAACTGAATTGTAGTTAACATTAAAATAAAGTTCTTTCGATCTTGATGGGTTCATACTTTTCGCTCATGGACTCAAGGACCGGAGTCTGAAGCTGGTATGGACTGACACCAAGCTACATGTTGGGATAGACGCTGATTGATGGAGCTACGACTTAAAACTCTTAATCAAATCTGTTGGACTTTACATAGCAGCTTGAAGAACCTGTTTGAGGTGAACATCTAAAGATTTAGATATGCAATTTGCACAAGTTCAGCTCTTGTGATGAACAGAACCATATTCTGGACACCAAACACGTCTTGGCTGATTGACAACAATTGTAGTAAAGACGAAATGTGCGCAATTTTTTTTGGCCAGAAAGAATTTGGCAAAATAATCTCTGTAAAACGTGAATTTAAGGCCCTTGAGCAAGACTCTTATAGTACTTTTCTACCAGATGGAGTGACTCGGCTTAGCAGATTACCCATAATCCTCCACATTGTCACTGCGATGTACTGAAATTTGGTTACTTTTCTTTCCCGGGTAATACAAATTAATTTGTATTTTCACTACAAAGTAAAGTACTGGCACCCTATCGATTTCAGAGCATGGAGAGCCAAGTGAAAGTTTGCTCTTCTTCATTTTCATTTAAAAAATTAAACCGTCATAATATTTAAACAAATGTTTACCTTAGGAGATAAAATTCCGTTTCAGGATAATTTATTTCTATGATGAGTAATGTAATATTTTGCTAGTTCTGCCTAACAAATCACTACTCAGTAATCAAATGTCCAGAGAAGCTTTTTTTTTTTTTCCAACTCATGGGTTTGTTCTTCATCTCAGCTCACTGCTCAGCCTGACATACGTAGATGTGTGGATTGCATTGTGCCTCGTTTGTAATGTCCTTTGGATAAATATAAATTTTCTCCTCTACAAAGCACAGTAATTAGCCAAAATATAAGTGCTGTATGCTGTTCTCACACACAGCGTGAGCTTATTTTAGAAGCTGTGGTGAAACCACAACACTGCTCAGAGGTTAGAGAGAGAGAGCGGTACATGAAAAGCTCCATTTTATCATGATTACATCAAACTTTACGGTCAAGTAAACAGTTAGCATGTTATACATTCCTTTAAAATAAAAACACTCCGCAAAAAAACCGCAAGTCCAAATTCAAGACCTTCAGGACATGTGATAGCTTGCTGAAATCATTTCATGAATTGTTTAAATTATCTATGCCATCACCCACAGTCTATCTTGCAAATTCACACACACCCACACCCACACAAATTATAGCCTTCACTGCAGCATGCTCATATAGGATCTGAAAGTTTCTTAGCTGCACAGCATGATGGTAGCCTACTGCAAACATCATGATGCAAATAAATTACATATTCACCCACACAGTAACACAACCACTACAGATTTGGCAGAAAATTAAATGTGAGTTCCACAGCGAGAACATGAGTCACAGTGAGACGGTAACCGGAGCTCAGGATGTTGCTGGGGAACTGGACCTGAGAGGCAGTAACGCTACTCACCGCATCACTGTGCCACCCTAAGTCTTAAAGAAAATATCTCACAAATATCTCTGTGGGTGTGACCTGTACAGCTGGATTTCATCCTTTCTATCTGATAGAAAGCAGTCTGTTGTTCTGGATGGAGCTACTTCTTCACCAAGGCCTATATCTGCTGGAGTCCCCCAGGGGAATATACTTGGCCCTGTGCTATTCTTGATGTTCATAGATTATCTGGCTTCTCACTTAGAGAATGATCTACATCAATTTGCTGATGACTCAACGCTTCACATTGTAATCAAGAACTCATGTGACAGGACTCTCTGTGCTGGAAGCCTCCAATGCGATTTGCATAAGATCGATTCTTGGGCAGATAGCTGGCGCGTTACCTTTAATGCCAGTAAAACTGAGGTGATGATCATCAGCAGAAAGAGAACACAGAATCACCCACCACTCTTCTTCATGAACAATGAGTTGATTGCTACAAACAACATAACTCTCCTGGGTATCGCCATTACTAACACCCTATCTTGGGCTCTGCACATCAATGGCATTGCAAAGAAGACAGCAAAGCGCCTTTACAGGTACATCCTGGGACGAACTAGTGACCTTCTCCCCCAGCAAGCACGCATTACTGTGTATAAGGCCTACATCCACCCTCTCATGGAATATGCTTCTCCAATTTGGAGTGGGGCTGGCACTACATCCTTGGCATTACTGGATAGACTTCAGAATAGAGCACTCTGTCTACTCAGGATAGACAAACCTTTGAAAGCTGGCATTGTACCACTAGATCACAGAAGAAATGTCACCTCACTGTCTGTTTTCTACCGTCACCTGTTTCTGCAGCCATCCACTGAATTGACCAACATTTTTCCCAGGAAGACACCTAGTATAAGAAGTACTAGATCCTCCATGAGTAGTCATCCCTTTGCTGTGAGTATTCCAATATCACATACAAATCTTCATCTCTCATCAAACATTCCCAGGGCCAGCCATTTGTGGAATTCACGTCCATCAACTGTATTCGCCACCACTCCAGATGTGGATGTATTCAAGTCAGCAACAAATGCATACCTCCTGGATCAGGGTTTTTAAAACATCTTTTTTTGTGTTCACATTTGTCTGGTGGTCATGGTATTGACTGGAGTTCATACCTGGCTGGGACATGGTGACCTGTGAACCTTAGCCTACGGGGCGTGGACCCTTAAACTGCGGGCAAACGGCACACCCATCCAGGTGCTGTTTTATTTTATTTTTTTTCCCAGTAGGGCTCAGTGTAGGTCTTCTGGCTTACCATGACCACCTTATGAACCATATCTTGTTTGTTGTCTAACTGTCCCTGTTTATTTATTTATTGCCATTTATCTTTTGCAATGTAACTGTATACTTTGGCATTGGGTCGCGTTTCACCTTTCTTGATGGTTCCACCAGGCCCAGATGAAAAATGAGATCAAATAAGTAAATAAAGAAAGAAAGAAAAACTTTTGAGAAGACATTAGACACAGAGACAGAGAATGAGATGTTTTTAAGACAGTAGGAAGTATAGAAAATGATGACTTTCAAATGAATATTTAATTGACATTTAAAGCAAATAGCCCTATGTTTAGAAATAATACACTGCAACCATACTACTCCGAACTCGTTGGGTGATGTCCAAATAGTTTGTGATACCGAAAAGTTTGTAATACTGAAATTGACCAACTTGTCACACCTAACACTGACTCTTACATAAAACAAGAAAACTGTCTTCAATTTATAGTCAGACTTAATTCACTTACATGTTTATGAAGGAAAGGAAATAAGTCACTCTTTTCTATGTGTCATGTAAAAGAGGTGGATGGATGTAAAGGAGGTGGATGGATGTAATAGCAGAAAGGGTGCTTATTTACAAACAGGTGCTCAAACAAATCCAACATGTTATGCAAAAGCAGACTGAGGAAACAGGCCAGGGTCATGCAAGGCACAAACAGAATAGCTGAGGCAAGAAGAAAAGGCAGAATCCAAATCTAAAAAAACAAGTCAAAACCAGAAGGGCAATACATAGATATAAAGTACAGCGCATATACTTTGCAAAATGTATGCACTGTGTTTTCAGAGTCCTTTTAAGCATGTATTGGGATTATACTCTGGACTCTTCCAAGAAAAGTCAAATTCCTCCAGGGAAATTTAATAAGGCCAAAGCCAAGTGAATCATGTTCAGAATGCTTTTGTGTGTGTGTGTGTGTGTGTGTGTGTGTGTTTGGATCTCATTCATACCTTCATATAACAGCACCTCAGGAGAATATACAGTAGCCATGGAGACATTCGCCATCCTGGCCTACACTTTTGGCTTGCTTTTCTGTATCTTTGTTCTTAAATGTTACATTATTCTGAGATAGCCTGAACTTAACAACACAAAGGCATGATTGGAGAAACATAAAAATTCACATTATTCTGTTTGGAGTTGAATAAAAATACACTTGGTTGTGCTGCCCTATTTACTGAGCAATGATTCTATGCCATCATAGAGTTTATCATAGGATATTCAATCACAGGATCACAAACAGTAATGAGGAACACTCAATCTAGTATTTCACTGGATTGGAATTCCCAATAATATAATACTATACATTCAGCTTTAATGATATTTATGTCCAGTCAGCGTAAACTAATGTACAATAAAGTTTATTTTATTAAATGAAATGACTAACACATGGACAAGCAGTATATTTTTCTATTTTAAATGTTATTGATAGCTTTATTATAAACAGAGTCAGAAAGAGTTGTAAAGAAGTGTGTGTGTGTGTGTGTGTGTG
>JANZLB010000004.1:4194989-4206392 GCA_026167865.1 Notarius quadriscutis | reverse complement strand
CCAAGTATAATATTTTTGTCTCATTTGTTTAACTGGGTTCTCTTTATCTACTTTTAGGACTTGTGTGAAAATCTGACTGATGTTTTAGGTCATATTTATGCAGAAATATAGAAAATTCTAAAGGGTTCACAAACTTTCAAACACCACCGTATTTACATATCAGATTGCAAGAGGTCATAGAAGAATCCTTTGTGAAAACAGCCCCATGGATTTGACCAGGAGTCAAACACGTCCTGCTAGGTGACAATGTCTGTAAAAGGCACGCGTGCGTCCTCCTCTTCCACCAATGCACTTCTTCCATTAGATGTCTTTGGACAAAACAGCCACCTGAGCACAGCCAGTGCCACTCGCACCATCAGCCTCAGCAGCAGGAATGCAAACGGAACAGCGATCTGCATTAGGTGGAAGATGGGCGAGCTAAAGCGGCTGAGGATACACGTCGAGAAAAAAGTCCCGAGTGCCACACAGGGGTAGAGCAGGAGCTTAGCAAGCATGAAGGCGTGCTCTCGGCCTCCGTGACGCACGTATGGGTGGAGCGTCTCACGCTCTGTGAAGAGAGCTGTAACCCACATAGCCAGCTGAAAGAGACCGGCAAAGAAAATGATGACGCAGCTGATCTGGATGGCCTCGAGTTCGTTTTGAGAGCCGCGAGGAAACTCATGCGTTAGCTGGTAGGCCAGTGGCAGGCCACCTACAAAAGCTAGGGAGAAAGTGTTGAAGAGACCCATTAAACGTGTCGCACGAGTGACGTGCAGGAAGAGTGAATGGTGCACGAACCACAAGAGGCCCACTGTGACGAAGGAGCCGAAGTAGGCCAGGTACTCAGGGCCGTACTCGTGCAGAGCAGTGATAAGACTGTCGTTAAACTGCTTCGTCACAACAGATGGGTCCGGCACGTTGTCCTCACTATAGGGACCATGAACGGACATTTATTAGCAACTGTTTATTAAATGTGCAGGAAGACTTGGGTCAAGTGCATGACTATATGCTACAATAGAAGATGATTATACCTTAGTTTGACTCAACAGGACTAACGATTACCACTTTAATTAATAATAATTAGGACGTTGATTTTTTTTTTTAAAGCATTTCAGAAACTGCTCATCTGTGATTTTCACACACAAATCTCTAGAATTTACAAAAATTAACCCATCCCAGTGAGAATGTTCCAGAAGAATGATCAGACTGGTCTGAGCTGACGGAAAGACCACAGCAACTCAAATGAGACCGTCAGTGACGGCGTAGCTCACTCCGGCTCCGTCTGGTCCAGAAGGAACGATCTAAAGTGGGCCACCTTGCGCAATAAATGTTGCAAGCTATATACAAATTATATCCACCCTAGGAATACCGACCTATTTGCCATAAAGAATCCAAAACGGCGAGGAATTGACCGAGAGGAAGTGATTTTTGTTGAACTGCTCATTAAGGCTTAATTAGTCCATAACTTTATTAATAATTGTAATTAAGCAAATCTGGGTAGAAATTATATGCATCCTAGGTCCCCCTACCTTCATACCAGAAAGAATCAAAACTGGTGAAGAACTGAAGAAGAAGCAATTTGTGTGGAAACTGCTCGTTAGGGCCTAATTACTCCATATCTTCATTATTAATTGCAATTATGCAACTTTGGGTAGAAGCCATAATGCATCCCAGGCAGAAGTACCTTCCTGCCAAAAAGAATAAAAATCGGTGAAGAACTGAGAGAGAAGAAGCGATTTTCGTGAAATGCGGACAACGGCAGACAGACATCGGACGATGGACGGATGACAGACAACACGTGATGACATACGCTCGTTGCCTGTCGGCCAGATAAGCTAATAACCATGATTTTAAACATTATCATTACATGGAACAGTAACAGGCAACAGAGTTGCTTTAAAACTTATTATTATTATTATTATTATTATTATTATTATTATTATTATTATTATAATACGTGGTATCTTATCAAATCAGTCAAACTATAAATTTCACAACCCAAAATTTACCATACTGCTTTAATCATACACTCTTTACTCAATATAGCATTAAAGCCTTTTGGAAACATGGCTGTAAATGGTAAAAATAAATCCTTATCAGACTAAAGATCCATCAAACAGACCTGTCAATTTCACATTTGCAATTTAATCACAGGTAAACAGAACAGAAACGCAATTTTCCAGGTCAAAATTAACCACATGCGTGTCAGTTTGCGTAATTAATGTAGTGGCGTCTTTTTTGAAGTGGTGCAAAAAAAAAAAAGAGACAGAAAAAAACAAACTTGTTTGGTTTCAAGGAAACTTTCTAAGTCAAAAGTAACACAAGCATATTGGTGCATTTTTTAATTTATTTTTACACAGTGTCCAAAAAGTCAGGAACCAATGGGAAAATGTTGGGCATATATGCAGATCTGAATATGTCGAGGTAAAAACATTAAAACATCATACATCGGCTGAGGAAGCACATAAAGCCTCAGGGTGAACATTCAGAGTATATGTTTGAAATAATGAATAAAAATAAATCATCTTCATTTAATAAACTAATAGTCTTATTAGTTCCTGATTTCTGAACACCCTGTAGACACATGGTCCATCTTAAAAAAGGATGATTTAAAAGGAATGAAGTGGCTCGTTTGTGGAAGTATATTTCCACCCCTCTCAAAGTGGCCAGATTTTTTTTTTATCTAAAAATATCAGCTGGAAAACTCCAACATGGTTTAAATATCTGGAAATGGTGGCCTGCTGGCTAGATTCGGCCCGTGAGCGAGTCTTCTCAGGCCTCCTCCTCTATCTACAGCATTTTACAATCATGTCAAAATTATGCACGATATGCAGAAAAGGTAAAGTATTAAATACTGTCCTACCACCAAGACCTGATATAATGTATAACTTCATACAGGCAATAGGCTTTTTTTTTTTTTACACTGGTGTGTGCGCGCACATGTGTGTTTGTCTCAAAAACAGAGCGCAGTCCATTTCGGTCGCTGTCCTTTTACTGCATCATAGCGTGATACATACGTGAACACACATGGGCTGTCATTAGCACAACTGTGACCAGCAACACGTTGAAATCAGTATGTGACGGCCGCTTGCATGGACACACACACACACAAACACACATTACTCTCCATCTGAGGACCTTCCACTGACATAATTATTAATGCACCTAATGAATGCTATGCTACACTTAAATCTAACCCTAACTGTGCATGTAGGGACAAAATTGTAGACAATTCCTATACCAAGCTATAAACACGTCCACACGGCAAAAAAAAAAAAAAACCCCGCAATCATCTCAAACATTCCCTGTCTGCGTTTTCTATCCCGCATTCATTTCTTACTTTTCAATTCATACAGCTCAAAGGACCCTACTTCCTTTACACTACCTCCCTCTCTCTCTCTCTCTCTCTGCATGTTAAGCATACAGTGCTCCAGTGCTTTGGCTGTAGCTGCGGGTGATTCACTCTGAGAACATAAAAAAAAAAACGAACAAGGGTATGAGGCATGAATCATCCTGTAGATATCGAAGTCACCTTTACCTCAGTGCCTCTCTAATGACACATTGTACAATGAAGTGATGAAGCCGGAAACACACTGCACTACCTGTTCTCAAAATACGCTCGGGATATGTTCGGTGTCTAAAATTATGATACAAGGATTGGATTCTTTAAAACGTTTAACATGAATTTATTCACACCTGATGATGTAGGATGATACGGTATCATTATGTAGTTTACATTACTGATGCTTTTCTTTTTACAAAACTCGTTCAAGCTGCTCCGGCTTGGTTTGTGTTGCACATATTCCTGTAAAAAAAAAAAAAATCAAGATGACATGATTTTAGATTTATAATAAAGATTCTTATTAGATAGATTTCAGATTCATTTTTGTTCTTTAATCCTGAAGAGCTTTAAAAAAAAAAAATCATTTTGCCTTGAACTTATACCAGGGACACCATTACGTTTTATGAATGTAAGTGATAGGAGAGCAGCTCTGCCGCTTTCGCTCCGGTCACCGTGGTTACACTATTTGCATCCCGCTTCTGCTTGATGAGATAAACTTGGTGTTCGTTTGAATAGATTGACTGGCGTGGTAAAAATAGCCTGTCGCTTGGAGAACCTGTATGGTGCAAATGCAGCAGATAAAAAGAGAGAGAAAGAAAAAGAGAGAGAGAGAGAGAGAGAGAGCAGCTAAAGCTAACAGTACATGGAAACAGTTTTTGAGATAGTAAAACGACATCTGAGCTCAAAAGCTTCATAACTGTCTGAGAGCACGGAGTATAAAGGATATAAAAATGAACAAAATCCTGAACTGCTTATAAACCACAGCTTTGTTCAGCATCCTGCTCATTTATTTCCTCCCTAAAGGTAGTTTGCCTGACTGAGCCTGTATTATTTAATGCCTATTTTCATCCCTCGCCATTGCTTCTCTTTCTGCGACTGCAAAGAAACAAGCACAGCTGTAGCTGTTTGCTCTCCTTTTTTTTTCAGAAGCTCAGAAGAGGTTAAAATCAGGGGATGGACAGATATAAAGAAAGGACAAAAAAAAACAGAAGTGTTAGGAATGTTATGGAGAAGGATGAAGGAGAAGAGAGAGGCTATACCTTTACGACGTACGTCACTCCAGGTCCAGCAATCTTGTCGCTGGAGTGCAGCCATCCTCGTGAGGGTTTATTCACCAGGCCTGCGCATTCTCCACCAGTGCCACCCACACCACCTGTGTGCCAGTCCTCTGCGCCAGGCTGCACTTCCTCCATCCTTCCCTTCTTCCCGGTGCTCATGGAGCCTGACTCGTGGTGGCCAGAGGTGGCGGAAGCACACGAGATGCCCCCAGTGGCCGCTGAGAGGCTGAAGGAAGACGCCGGGCTACCCGAGGACCCTCCTCCTCCTCCCCCTCCTCCCTGAAGTTTGGACACAGCCAGGTCCTTGACAGCCGACGGCAGGCCTTTGATGCCCAGCAGGCCAGAGGAGTTGGTGAATTTAAGACTGGACACCTTGTTGATGAGGGTGCACAGGGCGGTGCCTGAGTCCTCAACTGTTTCAGGGGGCGTGGCCTCGGCAGCAGGCGCGTACGGCGGCTCTGGAGCAGGCACCGGGGTGCCAGCAGGCACCTTGGCGTTCATGGGAAGGCCGTGGAGCAGCAGCTCGTCGACAGATGTCACCGACTCATTGCGGAAGCGGTTGTACTTGGCGCGCTGCAGCATGCCCCCGGCTCCGTGTGCCTATGCACGCACGGGCACAAGCGACGCCGTGCTCGCTGGCCGCTCCTCTAGCATGTCTGAGCCGAAAAAGCCTCACGGATGGAAAAATACAAGTACGCCTGTATTCGTCTTTCTACTTCGCTCCCTTTTGGTGACGCGCTGTAGCTATGGTACCAGTGATGGTGGCGGCGACTATGGTGAATATCTGCTCAAGCAAAAGCTACAAAACCGCACACACACTAGCCCACCTCAGGGGCCAGAAATACACCACAACTCAAACAATCCATGGGAGGAAGGGGGGAAGAAAAAAAACAAAAAAACAGAGGAACAATCGAGGGAAGTTGATGCTCCTGTTCAGCGATGGCGTTCGGGCGATAGAGGAGAAAAGAGCTTTATGAAGGAGATGTCTCTCTCTCGCTCTGCAGCCTGGCAGATCTGTGCACACGCATGACTCACTCGCAGAGAGAGAGAGAGAGAGAGAGAGAGAGAGAGAGAGAGAGAGAACCCTTCTCAACAAAAGACTCACTCAACACCGCAGATCACTTCCTGTTGCAGGAAAAAAAAAAAAAAACTCCCACTTGCAGCACATCAGAACCGATCGATTCCGAAATTTCCTTATGATGATATTTTGTCACTGTCAAACAGAAATGCCTTACTTTAATTCGGACTGAAAAATAGACGGAAGGAAAATAGTTATCAAAGGATAATTCTGAATAGTGAACAACAGGTATTATGTCCTTGCTGGTTGGATCTTAATCGTCACAATTGAACATAAATGTCCTTAAGAAGAAGAACAATAAGTGAAAAAAAAATTTAAAACAGCAAGCAAAGGAAGAACATTAATAAATAAGTGAATGAATGAATGAACGAACGAACAAACGAACAAGCGAACACAACCTAAATAAAAATCATGACATGAAAAAAAAAATGCGTCTTTCAAATGACAACATTGAACGGTATTGTGACAGAGGTAGCGCTGAAATGTCGGTTTCTATGTCCACGACAAAGAAGCAAAGTTGAGCTGCTCTCCATGATGACGACTAATTTTCCAGACACCTGACAGAAAGGCAAAGCTCAGTGATGGTGTGCCATAAAGACGGTCCATCAGAAGCTCACATTCAGCGTTAAGGGCAAACCGCAATCTCTTACTGAGAAAAACATATGATCACTTTGGTTCCAGTTTTGGAAGAATATGAGGACCGATAAATACAGATATATATATATATATTTTTTTTTTAAATCTAAAATGAAAAATTAATCTGCGTCTGAGCCTCTGTCGTGTTGATGTGCCTCATTCTAAAAAGCGCTTATATCACCGCATTCTCCATGGTTACCAAATTCTCTAAATCACAGCATAAAGCGAGAGAGGTTTTCCCCTCTTTGTTCAACAGTTCGTCTCCATGTTTTTCCCCCTACATATTCAAATACATCACAGAAATGACAGCCCTTGCTACCTAATCACAAATTCCCTTAGGTAACGATCACCTTTAATCATAAATTCATCTAAGACAAGCTTAGTTTTGTTTGCCTTGCTGATTAATTGATCGTCATATCAAAAAAGCACAAAGCTAAGAAGTAATCAGAGTCCGGAATCTGAATGAACGGCGTGATAAATCAGAAGATCCGATCTTTCTCTGCTTCATTGAGAGCCAGCTGGCAGAGTGAAGCCCGCGGCGTTAATCCAGGGTGGAGGAAAAAAAAAAAAAAAAAACGCCATTCATGTAAAAACCGTCCACAGGAAGTGTGCATCAGGAGAGCGTCAGTCATTCATAAGCTTCCTCTTCTGTGTTCACTGCTGCAGCATTCGCACTGCGGTCCCTCCCAATGTCTTGCCTTCCTGCCTGCCTACGAATAAAAAAAAAAAAAAAGGGGAGAGAGAGAGAGAGAGAGAGAGAGAGAGAGAAAACGTTTCTGTTCTCTAGAGACAACACAAAAAGAGAGGCGATGCTGCCTGGCGTGTGAGGGAGGTGAGGAGGGAGATGAGTTGAAGAAAGGATGCTGAAGAGAGGATGCTAGAGAGTGCAGGAGATGGCGAACGGCACCGTGGCTGTGAATGAGGCGGCAGACGAGCGCAGCCTCGTTTTCTGTGAATGGAGTCGGGCCTCGGCTTCCTTCTGCAAGGCGATCCCTTGGGATGGAGAGCGTCCGGCCAATCAGAGGCAGGCAGGATGACTCATTCAGGGTAGGCTGGCTGAATAGTGGGCTGAACCATTCTCAGCTCAGGTGATGGGAGAAACCATTATCACACTGCACACAACCGGGGCAAAAGAAAAGAACCAGACTGCTTTGTTCTAACAGCGTTGTTTTTTCTCAATCGCTGTGTTCCCTCTGAAGGTTCTCTGGACTATTTCCGTCTGTGTTTTCTTAAGCGCAAGAACTGGCAAAAGAGGCAAATTGAAGCTCCCCTCCCCATCCAGGGGCTAATTCTGTCTCATTCAGATGTCCCGCCTGGGCATCGACAGTATGAATGTCATAGAGTACGCTATTCTGCAGATGATTCATCTTCAAGGGTGCTAAAATAATTGTGTTTATCAAGTATTTGACAAAATAATAGCCAGAATAAGGTTATAAATATCCAGAACATTTAGATCTTAAAGAAAGCTACATTTCCTAGATATAAGACAATGCCTGGGTGTGAATTTCTAAGTACGACAAATTTGTTTTAAAAAATAGCCAAAAAACATATTAATACCTGTTTTAAGGAAAAATTTTAAATAAAGACTATAAAAATCACCTGACATCTTTATGTATTATATAGACACGAGTGTTTTACTGGGAAATACGCCACTCATATTTTTCATACGAGTTCCATCCAGGACATGGAGAACCAAAACCGTGACATAAATCTCTATATGTCATTTGTGAGGAAATCAATGAGTGAGTTGTTTTGATAAATTTGGAGACTTTTTGTTTGTGAATGTGTCAATATATTACTGTAAAAAGGAAAAATCACACATCGGCTTGAAGATATGAAGTTTATCTTCTCGTGTTGAAAAACTCGCATTTCTCATACAAAATACATCACGGATCTGAGTGACAGATTTAAATAATATTGGCTGGCTTTTTTTGTGGTAGATCAGATATATTCCATGAGTCAAAGACGAGTAGCTGAATGGAATATATCTGATATACCACGAGAAAAGGTCAGCCAATATTATTATTACTATAATATATACACATTTCTTTCGGGTGTTCAACGTGTCTTTCTCTTTCAAAATTCTCTCAAAATCTTCTGTATTTAACGACGCAAACCTGGCAGCCATGTTTGTTTACAAATTGTCCCAGTCGCTCACTCGCTAGCATGGAAGGTTTACGTCTCTGACATGTGACGTCATGTTGTCTTGACAATCATGCAATGTCAAACCATATTCAACGCTCATTCTCCATTGGGTAGAGTGACGTAATACACATAGGATAAGCGATATGCTAACAATATTGCATGCTATCAAACCAAAGAATGGAACATGCTAGAAGGGAATAGAACCCATGTTTTTATTCCATCGAAAAAGTGTCCTGTATGTATAATAATTCCCGATATTTCACTCCGATGATGTCACTCCCAGTGTTTAGACACATGTTGTCAAAATGATGAACTGGTTCAAAATAAAAATTCTTTTGATTAACTTGTGGATTTTTTTTTTCTGGATGTGTCCATATAATATAAAGAACATTACACAGTGGTGCTTCGCTCACTCGTGATATATACAGTCACCACTCAAACTTCATATCTTCACGCCACAGTGTAATATCCTCTATATATTAGACTTGATGCGTGTTAATATGAACCACAACATGTAAAATACTCATACCATTAACACCATGAAGCACCCATCTTTAGCAATTTATAAAAATAAAATAATTATTAAATCCTATATCACAGCTTTGATATTGGCATATCCACAACAGGTCAGTCATCTCACCCCGCACCCAGACACAATGCCCGTCTATAATCCAGATGAATTTTTAGGTCACTATTGTTTGTTAAATCTTTCATTTTAAGGCCCAGTATTATGATATTTATCTATCTTGTTTGTACTTGCACACGATTTCCCACTGCAAGTGTTAAAGCATTGAGACTCAGACCCTGAATGACTCAGCGAGGTCATGACGCTCTGAAATACATCAGCACCCCGAAATTGAATTATCAAAGCATGTTTATATCGGCTGTGACATTCCAAATGTTCTATTTATATTTTATTTGTCTGCTGTAGACATGATGCTGACGAACGAATAAAAAAGTGACTGCTGGTACGAGATTGGTTTTTGAGCTCATATTGAATTCGACACGCTGTTGAATTCTCAATTCTGACTGGTCAAAAGTGTTGAATATTTTTTTTCTAACAGCAGCTCAACAGGTTTCTATTCACTGTGATATTACTGTTCGTATAGTAACAATAATAAATGTTGCTATTTAAGAAGGAGCCTCCAGTGCCAACGTTTTGCAGCAGGATGTTTTCAGACATGAAATTTTGTAATTTGCATTTTCTCAGCGATATGACAAGTTGTGTTTTGGGTTATTGGTTTGTTTGTTTTTTTGTCTTATTAATATTACAAAAGAGAAGATGGTCAAGGAGCAACTGTTTTTACTCTATCCACATTCACTGGATATGAGCAATCGTGTGCTCTGATAGCCTAGTAGTAGAGTAGCCAATCAGCTCATATACTGTGGGTAGAGAAAAACAAAATGACGGCGCATGTTGCTGAACCAACCGAGGACAAAATAAAAATTCTACTCGAAAACAACCCCCCCCAAAAAAAAACAATAAAAAAAGCAACAAAATATGGAATAAAAAGTATTTGATGGTAAGAACATTTCTTTTTGTATTTTTCAAGATCTATTATTATTGCATTTTTCACAAATTGCTCCTGTCATTTCGCCAGTTTGTTTACATTCTTCATCTTTAAGCATTAAAATTTGTTGAATTTTTTTTAGACTGGTACAAAAGCTCAAAGAAGTTTGAAAAGGACATAACTGAAATGTCCAAGGAAGAATTAAATAAATATCTAAAGCCTATATGTCTATACCTTGGCATGACAGCAAGACGGCACTTTCTACAAAAACACAACACTTTGCACAAAGTCAATTTGTGCAGCCATCGATAGGTTTTTAAGTAGTCTGCCTCAGCGGAAATTATTTTGTTGGACATTTTGTATAAAGTTTTTATTTATCAAATTTGCAAAAAAAAATGTCCTGTTTCTCAAAATCCAGTGAATATGGATAGAATAAAACAATTATTCCACTCAGTCTCGTCATACATGGTTCATCGGGTATCAGCTCATGTACGACTTGATTTCGTGGAATAATTGTTAAATAGTTTGCTAACGAATTAATCAGAAGTTCAAATATCCTTCAGCTATTTGATTTGCTGCCTATTCAAATATGTTAACTAGGAATCAATGCTAGACTAACCTGGCATTAGCAAAGAAATCAGGCTAGCTTAGTTAAATATAGCCATTTACAGCAAATTAGTAAAACTTGCCTTACAAATTAGATGGAGTTCATGCCTTTCTAGGGTGGCAAAGAAGACATAATTTTTCACGAGTCATTGCTTGCTCTAGCATGTAGAAATATTTTACTGAGGTAGGGCTAGGGGTGCCCATCCTCAAGTTCAACACTGCAGTCCAGTGGCTGATCCACATTCAGAAGCACACAGATACAGTAGCTATGACATTAATTCTGTTGTGTAGTATGAGAAGGTCACAGCTGATGATGAACTGGCAGGATTTTTGATCGTTTCTATGGATTTGATGATATACTGATCGTATGCTAAACTGAGCCCGTTTGTTTGATATACTGCATACAGTCACTGGCTGGATTGGATGAGAGAAAATACATTTGAGATTTGCAACAAGTACTTTGAAGATCTGAATGAAAATGTAAGGACTAAATTTTTTTTTCTTCTTGGAATTGGACTTAAGAGTACAGGTATTCAATACGGCAATGATGTATAATTACACAAATATTTTTCACCTCTCCTAAAAGGAATGTTTTAATCTTCAGTAAATTAAAAAAAAAAATCCATCTATTATCTGTAGCTGCTTATCCTGTGCAGGGTCACAGGCAAGCTGGAGCCTATCCCAGTTGACTAAGGGTGAGAGGCAGGGTACACCCTGGACAAGTCACCAGGTTATCGCAGGGCTGACACACAGAGACAAACAACAATTCACACTCACATTCACACCTACGGTCAATTTAGAGCCACCAATTAGCCTAACCTGCATGTC
>JANZLB010000004.1:4022097-4036112 GCA_026167865.1 Notarius quadriscutis | reverse complement strand
TCAAATTAAATAACTTCCCAGCCACAGAATGGCCTGATATTTTGTGAGATACTACAGAAATAAACATATCTCACAATGACCAAATTTCAAAAGGAACTGAATTTCACCAATTTATGAAATCGAAAGACCGTCTAGCTTTAAATTAAAATCATTGTGATTAGTAATTAGTCGTTTGATTTAGATGTTACGTGCTAAGCCTCATGCTAACTTCCTTGGCAGATCATCAAAGCATGCTAACCAGCTATGTCCACTCACTCAAGGCACTGCTGCTAGTTTCTTCTAAACCTTATTTATCTTAATAATGTCTCAATACACATCTAATGAGAAATTGTATTTTATGACAGGAAACCATAGTTAGGCGTTTTCTTCCATTTTGTATATCAGACAGTAAACTGGAACTAACTGCAGAAAGGAACTCAAGTTGTGAATGTAGAACTGAAGAAATGGCAGACCATATGCGCCATAGAATTGGTCTGAGGAATCATTTGAGCCAGTCGTTTGGATTTGTTGCTTTACTGTGTCATAATGCTTTTTAAAAGTGGCTGCCTGCTTTGAGGCCAATTCCTGTAGGATCACATGCTAAATGTGGGCTGGCAGTTGAGAAGAACCACCGAGCTGTTCTCCTCAGAAGGTGAGCTTAGAATGAACAGCTGTAAATTGTTTCTGGTTCCTTGCCAGTTTCCACCCATTTATCTATTTATATGAAATCTAAATAATAAAGCTGTTCTGTCTTTTCAATGTCACAGGACAGCTAAATGTGGCTGGAGGAGACACTACCCTCCACTTCTTTACTCGAATAGCCATTCAGTCATGATTGCCCAGTATCACACAGTATCACGCTTATTACTGTCAAAGTGAGAGGGAAATAGGCCAATTTTGCCACCCAAAGAGCCAGGTCAATTATGCTCTCTTCTGTTGACAGCTGTGGCATGGCCGGGTTTCAAACTGACAATCAGTCAATGACAGACAGGATAACGCCAATGCTGGTCATGTTGTACTCAGTGATGTAAGGAAGTGCAAAAAAATAAAAAAAGAAGAATGATTGATTGATTGATTGATTGATTGATTACAACAGTGGGTGTAAAATGAACTTCGATGGAAGTCATTGGAGATCTTACCTACAATTATATACAAGCTTCATTTGACTAGATTTGAGTTATAAGATGCCAATCCTTTCAATTTCAGCAGAGCGAATATCAGTATATAGATGACATTTTTTGGCTGATATCTGGCTCAAACCATAGCTATTTACCAGCATTAAACCTCTTCACTGATTGTTTTATAGCCTCCATATGAAATAATTTGTCTTGAATAAACCAAATTTTGGTCACAATTAGACCTAAATTTGGCATATGCACTGTTCTTTAACCAAAAATTAGTAAAAATTTGAGCCATAACCAAATTTTCGCTGGTGCCCCAAAACCAAATTTTGATTTACAACCTCACTCAGTTGACCAAATTTTGGTTTAGCTTCTACTCTTAGACTGCGAGTTGGCTTAGTGGTTAATGTGTCCGCCTCTCGACCGGGAGATCGTGAGTTCTGCTCACGGTTGGGTCATACCAAAGACCATCATAAAAATGGTACCATCTGGCAAGGCACACTGCAATACAGATGTGATTAGGGAAGTCAAACTCTCATGGTTACCAGAGGACCAGCCCCCCACTGTAACCCTAGCTGTATAGGCAAGAGGCTGAGGGCTATGGAAACGGAGATCGGTGCTGCACCCGTGCACCTCAAAAGAGCTGGTTAGTACTGGGACAGGAGACTGCCTGGGAAGACCAGCTCCTGGCATGGAAGGGACTTTGACTTTTTTCTACTCTAAGGAATGAAAATCAATCCCTTCACCAAATTTTGGTCAAGGGAATTCTCCAGTCTGAGGTGAATAATTACAAGTCCAGAGTTGGCGAATGCTTAAGTTTGAAAATTTTCTAAGTGCCACCACATGAGAAATTGAGAAGTTTTGTTGATCAAAATCAAGCCAAAATTTTGCGAAAACTAGACCAAAATTTGGCCAAACTTTCATCTAAAATGTGTTGAAGGACTTGACCAAAAGTTAAACCAAATGTCAAACTCATTTAAATATTTTGGCTTATTTTTAAGGTTTAATTTTGGTCAACAAACCAAGTCAAAATCAGGTCCAATTTTGGTTAACAGTTTGGGTTAATTTTGGTCAGACCTTCGCCAAAATATTTTGTAAGGACCTTACTAGAGTGTAAATAGAAGCCTGGTATTATATCATTCCATTATGCACCACTGACATACAACTGCGATAACACGTTTGACCATATCTACATTAGCACCCTGATTTAACAAGCTAAAAAAACACCAAGTACTAATTTACATGTGGAATAGGATCAATTTCACATACAAATTATTATGATTCATACAGAATTATCGCATGAATTACATAATGTTAAACTGCATCGTGTTGATTAACAGGAGAGGCGTGTATCAAAAACACTGCGTAATATGAGTAAATGAATAAAAGGGTGTCGACATGAGTGTATATCATGTTAATAGGGTAAATAGGAATGAAAACCTTTTCACAGGCTCTGTTTCAATGAGGTGAATATATAAAAAAGAACTCAGTACTTTGAGAACATTTCTGATTAGCCATAACTTTCTAATTGTTAAGACTTAGTTACCTTCGTCAAGGAGGTTATGTTTTCAGTACGGTTTGCTTGTTTGTTTGTCTGACTGTAAGCAGGATTGCGCAAAACCTACCCACCTGATTTCCATGAAACTTGGTGGAAGGGTGTAGCATGGGCGAAAGAAGAACCCATTCAATTTTGGAGCGGATCCAAGTCACGGGGCGGATCCACAAATTTAATTTTACTTCTGCTATCAATGCAGGATACGCAATTTGGCCATGGCAGAGGTCTGTGTTCTCCAAGTGTCCTTCTAGTTAATGTATAATTGTGTCTTCAACTGGCAGAAGCAGGTTTTCGCAAATTTAATACATGCCCTTCAGATGTTTTCATTTGCATTCACGATCATGACTTCCAAGCTGAATCGAATCATAATGACGGTGGGGCATTGACTCTGTCCCTGCATGTTAGACTTTCAGGTAGAAATAACATTCACATTTGCTTGTGCGAAGGACACAATCTTCCACAGGTCTTGTTTTTGCAAGTGTTCTGCATGCGTTTTTGGGCATTATGACCCCCCCCCCCCCCAAAAAAAAAGCCACATGAAGGCACCAAGCATTTTTATGAGTATGATAATTATTTTAATAGATAAATTCACTTGATATGAAAGTTAGTGTACCCTGCCTCTCCTCCAGCTTGCCTGCGACCCTGTAGAAGGTTAAAGCAGCTAGAGATAGTGATATGAAAGTTAGTTTTTGTTAACATTAATGTGTTAGAAAAATAAGCATACAACATTATTACAACAATGATAGCATACTGTATACCCTATATCAATTTGCTTGCTATAAATCTGACTAGTGTTAAATAGTACAGAAAATTATTCCAATTTTCTGCTTATTTTTAGTGTTTTAAAGGTCAGTGCCTGTTAGTCGTTTTAGCCTGTTGTTGGCTCTTGCTTACCTTTTTAGCGGCCACAGTCAAGTTCCGTTTGTGCTTGAATTGAATAAGGGGACACTGTTAGAGGTGTATTCAAAAGAAAGCGTTTATAACGCATCAATGTGATCTGTCACATCTTTTAAAAAGACTTAAGACAAGACATGGTTAAGACAGCTGCTCCGAATATTTTAGTGGTTAATTAAACAAGCGAGATGGAGGACTGTAGGTTTATTTTACACTGGACAGGGTTGAATTAATGGGAGTGGGTACAGTTTAGTGAGAACCTCAGTCTTCACTGGTGTTAATCACATAAGGAAGGTTTAGTTTGATGGTAAATGGCTCAGGTGGATGTTTTATGTTGAAGGTCAGCGTGTGTGAAGGTTCTGAGCAGACGTTCTGAGTGTTCTGATGGAGGTAGGGGGTTGGGCAGAAATGCTTTGGGTTGGTTACTGCAGGGAGAACGGAGGTATTCAGTACCATCACACCAACGCCATCCTTACCTTCGAAGACACCAAAGCCAGTTTGCGCTTGGAAGAATTAGATGATGATGTTAGAAGATGTTCAAAGAGTATGTTAAACAGAAAATGAAAGAAGAAAGCAAAAGGAATGTCTGATACTTTAATAGAGAGGTGTGTGTTCAGAGATTTACCTGTGAGGGAGTGCTAGTGAGCTCCATCTTCTCCTGAGATTTCTCCTTTGCTAACCGTGCAGCTTCCTTAAACTCCGCAAATTTTTCCGCAAACTAGGAAAAAAACAGAGAGACGTGAAGTGAAGTGAAGTGAAGTGAAGTGAAGTGAAGTGAAAACCCAAGTTCAACCCCCAGGAAAGAAATTCTTCTGCTGACTTTCTCAAAACAAAAGTTGTAATTTGTTGTGTGGGTTTCAACTTAACAAGCTATTTGTTATTTCTGAATCCCAAGGATTCAGGAGCTATGCGACCTTCAGGACAATGATTTGTATGAGGTGGATTACTTAGCGTAAATAGATGATCTTTCAGAATCAGGAACACGGTTTAGTGGAAACTGACAAAACCAAGCAAAATAAAGCACATCGTAAAGCTGTCATATAACGTTCCTGCGTACTACATGCAGTCACCTCACAGCAAAACTTCAAGAGAAAATAAAGACACTGTGTGACGCTGCGTGATCATGTGTCGTGTTCGACATTTTGAGCTTCAAAAATGATTTATTTTCTCAAAACTGTAGGTCAGATCTAGAGATTCAACCATTTATTTAATTTGTCGATGTTAACTGACTTAAAATATTTTAACAGTTATTCCATGAAATTGAGTCGTACATGAGCTGATAGCCGACGAGGTGCGTAGCACCGAGTTGTCTATAAGCCATGTACGTCAAGATTGAGTGGAATAACTGTTTTATTCTATCCACATACACTGGATTTTGAGAAACAGATCATTTTTATTTTTTGCAAATTCAATTAATAAAATCTTTATACAGAACGTCCAATAAAATAATTTCTGCTTTGAATGTAAACAAACCAGCGAAATGACAGAAGCAATTTGTGAAAAATGCTACAATAATAATAATTCTTGAAAAATAAAAAAAAGATATGTTCTTACCATCAAATATTTTCATTGCATATTTTGTTGCTTTTTTGTATTTTGGGGGATTTTGTTCTTCTTCTTTAGGTTTTTTTTTTGGCAGTTAGCAAACCAACTTAAAGGTGCATTACTGCCACCAACTGGGCTGGTGTGTGGAATATTCGGTGGGAAACAAACAATATTCTTTTAGCTATTTCTATTTCTTTTAAATACTTGGTCATTTTTGGGGTTTTATTTACAAGTAGAGTTTTTATTTTGTCCTCAGTTAGTTCAGCAACACGCTCTGCCATTTTGTTTTTCTCTATTCACGGTATATGAGCTGATAGCCTAGTAGCAGAGTAGAGTAGCCAATCAGAGTGTGCAATTGCTCATATCCAGTGAATGTGGATAGAATAAATACAAATATATTTTCTTTTAAAGGAGATAAGTGATATTTTATTTTATATTATTTACTGTTCACAGTGTGAGCAGCCATGTCAACATGTTGAGCAGACCTTCCCAACTTTCCAAATGGGAATCCAGAATTCAGGGTGCATTTTCTTTGGTTTTTCCAAGTTGGAGATTGGAAATTCAAAGTTACAAGCGGAATGCAGCACTATCCTCATCCATCCTCGTCCTGAGTTATTGCACTTGACTAGATTTCTAGCTCACAATACATTATTATGTTCCATTCGACCAAAGGCTGTATAAAGGTAACTTTTCATTTCCAACCTCCAACTTGGAAAAACTAAAGAAAACATCCCCTCAATTCGGAATTCCTACTCAGTAACTCAGGATGGACTCATCAAGTCTGAGTTCAGCAAGTGACGCCAAAGAAACATGGCTGCTCACAGGATGAAACTTAAACAAGTAGCACTTCTTACCTTTAACTGAGTTATACTGCACAGTGTATGCAAGATGTATTCAAACATGGAGGTGTCCATGTTGTTCTTTTGTTTGGTTTGGTTTTTGGTCTCACTTTGCTCAGGTGACTCTCGGATGAGAAGCCGAGGCCGTAGACGGTGTTGGCCCTGCTGTCTGCCCACTGGCCGAATTTCTGCGAAGTCTTCGTGAACGTCATGTTGGGGGTGATGGTGCTGTTGATGATGGCCTGAGGAGAACAAACAGCAGCAGCAGCACAAATTATTCAAACAAAACATATACATATAAGAGTATAAAAAAAAACATGAGGCAGCTTTAAAGCTTCTGAAGACGTTATTTGTCACAAACATACGTGTGTGAACGAGTTTGAAATTTTCACCATATGGTTATGAGAGAATTTACTATGAGAAGCATGAGAAGAGAATTGAAACACGTCTCTTGAGATGATGACTGTATTTATCATGAAATACATGACTGCAGGGTTTTAGTTGTGTGTGTGTGTGTGTGTGTGTGTGTGTGTGTGTGTGTGTGTGTGTGTGTGTGTTGCTCCGAGGCTGTGGTTGCATTCCAATTGATTAGACAAGAGGAAGCAGTCAATAAGGTGAGAACATCTATGGAACTATTGACTCTACTGTGTGTGTGTGTGTGTGTGTGTGTGTGTGTAGAGTAGGTTTTGTATAATAAGCTGCCCATTTTTGGCATTTTGCTTAGTGTGCATATTGGGTACTCGCTCTCTCTCTCCCTCTCCCACACACACACACACACACACACACACACACACACACACAGACACACACACACTCTCTAGCTCCTATGTAGACTTTTAGACAATTTGGATTTTCTGTAAGAGCTTGTTTACCCACCCAGAGAAGGTGGTGTGTGTGTGTGTGTGTAAACACACATGTCTGTTATGCAAGCATGCTTTCCAAAATATCTTCTCCTCTTATCCCAGCCTAGAGTCCAAAATAACTTCCATGCCACCCCCATGGAACTCTCTAGTGCATATGTAAGTGTGTGTGTGTGTGTGTATATGAGTGAGGCAGAATGGAACAGAGCTTCATCTAATGCTGCTTTTCTGACTGGACAATGTGGTACTATACAGTAAGAAAAACATATGGTACCGTATCTAAGTACCCAAACTGAATTTGGTTCCACTCCTTGTTCAGGAATAAACAGTAGCAAACAGGGACTTGTAGGTGGAGCCTACTGATTAGCCAAACACAGTCATGATTCAAGTTAAACATCTGAGATTCTGCAAAAAAGATTACAGCACAATCAACGATTTTATCACACCACCCCGCTGTTGTTTACTTTCCTATAAATTCATACCCTCAAGTGATGTATTTATTACTTTTTGGATTACATGCATAGTTATAATAACAAATGAATGACTAATTAACTCCACCAAGAAGCTTATGGTTTTTGGTGCAGTTTGTTTCTCTGACTATTTGCAGGATTGCTCAAAACCTACCAACCCGATTTCAGTGAAACTTGGTGGAAGGGAGTAGCTTGGGTCAAGGAAGAACCAAATAAATTTTGGAGTGGATCTGAGTCACGGAGCAGATCCACAAATTTAGTTTCACTTTCGCTAATGTTGCAAGATGTGGCACTTGGCTTTGGCACTTGGAAGTCTGTGCATAACAATGCCATACATCTTAAAATCCAGTAGATGGCAGTAAAATTCAACAGTGACAAAACATAACCAATGTAGAAATACGATGACTCCATATTCATGGTTACCAGTAATACTCTCGGATACACATGTGGACACATACTTCTAATAATTTTAGAAATATATCCAGACATATCAAGTGGTTGCATTTGTAGATTTACACGTCGTAGAAGATTCGACTATGTCCTTGGCGGACGCCTGCGCTATCCGAGCGCCCTTCTAGTTAATGTTCTTATTATGTGATTTCTAACCTAATGGCTTTGCGTTTGTATTGTATATGAAGCTCTGACCTTGGATCCATCCAGGCTGATGATGCGATAGACGTTGCGAGTGCTGTCGTAGAAGTAGGACACGGTGACAGCATGCTTGCTGGTGGGGACCCAGTTCTTTTTGGTGTTGGGGTCGATCTGGAAGACGTGGGCTCTGGTGCTAAAGATGGGCTGCTCTCTGTTGAGGCAGAGAGAAAAGAATGAAAGCGTCGTTATTAAAGACAGAAAAGTAATAGAAAGTAAAAAAGTTTTTTTTAGGCAAAATCGACTTATTCTATCATGTGCAAAAGTATTGGCGCCCCTTTTTGAGTACAAACTTTATCGATTTTTAAAATGTTTGTATTGTATGCAGAAGAATGGTGTCCTAGAAAATAAAAACATTTTATATAGACAAACGCAATACTGTACAAAAGTATTTTTTATAGTGAAAACTTTATTATAGATATTTATTTACAATACAATGTTTGTATTGTATGTCTGTAAGCAGCAGCATATTACATCAGAGACACTTTTCAGACAACAAACATAATGAAGGCTGCTGGGTTTTGGTGCAAAGTGAAGATGCGAGTGTGACAGTCAAAGTGTCCAGAAGAACTGTGGCTGGTTCTGTCAGATGCTCAGTAAAACCTACAGATCATTTCCTTATAAAAGTCAAGTCAAGTCAAGTGTATTTGTATAGCGCTTTTAACAATAAACATTGTCGCCTAGCAACTTTACAGAATTTGGACAACTTAAAATATGAGCTAATTTTATCCCTAATCTATCCCCAACGAGCATGTCTGTGGTGATGGTGGCAAGGAAAAACTCCCTCAGACGACATGAGGGAATCTGCACTCATTGTACCTGATATTATATTTCTATTGTTTTTAAGCAAAGGGTCGTCGCACACCAAACATTGACTTTGTTTCATTTATTACTGTTTCTTGCTCTTTATAGTACTTTTTTAAAATCTAACAACATTACATTTCATTCCAGTATTTTTGAAGGCGTCTTTGCTCTACAGCATTTCGTAGCATGTGCCTAAGACTTTTGCACAGAACTGTATTTCTTTATATTGGATTATTTTTACTCATTTCAAGCTTTCAATTTTGTCTTAAAAAGAGTAAACACATCTACGAAGAGACACAATGGTCCCGATCCAGTACTCAAGACTGCTAAGATCTGTTTTTTTTTTTGCAGTGTATGTGAATGGCAGCTGTGTCGCTCGGCATGAAGCAGAAACAGTGAGTTCATCATTGCACTCTGTGCCAATATGGCAGTCTAAACTGACCAGAAAGTACCATGTGACACAACATGCAGTGAGTGAGATGATGCGAATGATCTCTAAAAGCACTGTGTATACACCGACTCAGACTCTTTCGACTTCTGAGTCTTCTGAGCAGGACTTTCATACAGTACATACTTATATATGGGTCATTCTAGAATTCGGGGTACATTTCGCACCTCTGAGATAAACCTTTTGTTATTTTCGACAAAAGAAATCTTTATTGAATCAGTTTTGAACAGCAATGCAAATTATGACAAACTTTCACCAATAGCGATGCTTGATGTACATTTTAGACCCAATTTATCCATAAAACATTAACTAAATAACTCACACCCCTCCCTCCACATTATTGGCTGTCTTCAACTCCTGATTCATCCATTCGACTTGAATAAACATGAAGTGATTCAGTCTAACAATCTGTTTTTTGAGCGCTTATTCTATTAACAGTTATAAAATCAATTGCATATAAAGTCTATTTTCTGTATTATGTGAAATTTCAGTAATAAAAAAGATATTTTTTATCTGTCCCAATGTTCTTGTCAAGTCTGTTATAAAACTGCATAAAATCCACAAAGACTTTTAATGATACACATGACACCTGCACCGACAGAGGTCACTTCCTCTGGCGGGAAACTTCAGAAAGGCAGTGAGGTGCGTTATGTTTCTTCTCTCATTAATTTGAACAAAATGTTGAGGATACTACACCAACAGTAGATTCATTCTTCGTCAACTCCGTTATTGTGATATTGGAGTGAATCTCTCGCTCGTTTTTTTTTAAAACAATAATGTGATTAAAATCCATAAAATTTTGTTTTTATACTTGCCATGTGGTCACTAGTTTAAGGTTAGCATGTGGAGTCAAGACACAAAATGGTGGGAAATGGCAACTCTGTTGTCGTCAATTCTGTTAATGGATCGCCCAGTTTAGTGACAACAGAGTTGACGATGACTAACAGAGTCGATACTTGAAATGTACCTGCAATTATAGAATGGGCCATATACTTATTATGGGTGATATTTAAAGCCCCCTGTGCACTCTATGGGTGTTTAATTAGACCTCAAGAAGGTCTATACAATTGCAGGGATTTGACTTCATGGTCTGGTACCAAAAGGACAAATTTTAATGTAGTGCCTGAGACCTTCTCATACATTCCAGATGTCAAACATTTGTCTGTAGACCTCTAGAACTACACACTGACATCACTAAAGAATGAAAGGTTGACAGACATCAGGCTGCTGTGACTCATCAGCTGATAATGCCCATTGAGTGGTCAGACTTCACTAAACATCATGATACAGGTTAAAGCTTCCTTGATAGTGAAGCCAGAGGGGAACCAGCACCCAGACAGAATTGGATTTGTGTATAGACATCTGTTCTCTGGTGCCTAACAAGCATCAAGCACAGACAAACCTCATCTGTTGAAATTATCTGCCCTAATGCAATCCACACCACAATTTGAACCAGGGTACATGTACGGGATAGTTATTATGGGTCCTCTACCTAATCATAGATAATTACAGTAAATAGGTTGAGCATTTTCAAATGCAGACTGCATAAAATAACCAGCACGCTCATTAGAGAGATGTTCGCACATTCAGGTATTCCTAGGTATTTGGCCTCTGATTGAGGGTTCAGGTTATAGCCCATCTCCTCAACTTGTCTGTCAGATAGACAACAGTCTTTAATTCCTAAATCAATCTCAATTATGGACAGCAATCGCCCAAGTGCTCTATGGTTACGTGAAGTTCATTTTATTAAAATATTTGCTTGGGGGAAAAAAAAAAAAGCTGCTCGTGCAAAAAACCCCAACATAGTAATGGGAAGATAATGAAATGCTTCATCTTCAAACCGTGGCGCTTATAAAGTGATACAAAGACAACAAGAAGTTCACTCTCAGGCAAATGTCACAAAGGTGCAGATTAAACTAGCCAATTACAAAAGGTCAACATAACTCATCAAGAGTGATAGTTTGGGTAAAGACTTGTCTCATACCTTACCACATGCGAGCGTGACTTGTATTGCAAACATGGCAAAAAGCGCAAGGTTTTAGAGCATAATATCGACCCACTGGTTCTCTAAACATTATTTTGCTATCCTTTGAAATAGATCGTATTTGTAACCTGCAGGGACACAATAGATGCTTTAAAATACTGTATGTCCATTAGTTATGTTATGAGTAATGTTTTGTTTGTTTGCTACTATGAGATATGAATCTACTTAAAGGCTCAACACTGATATGAATAAGTCTAAGAAGGCTTTATTTGTCACATGTACACTCAAGCACCTCCTCTGCATTTAACATACGCATGCACACATAAGGGAGCAATGAGCACACACACATCCCCAGAGCACTGGGCAGCTATGCTACAGCACCCAGAGAGCAGTTGGGGGTTAGATGCCTTGTTCAAGGGCCTTTCAGCCATGATATGGGGGGATAGTGCTGTTCATTCACTCAACTCCCCCTCACATTTTTCCTGCCAGTCTCAGGAATCAAACCAGCAACCCTTTGGGCCCAAGGCTGCTTCTCTAACCTTCAAGCCATCTTGCTTCTACTCTTCTAAAGTCCACCGCACACCTTCCCGATTTGCTTACGATTTTGTCGGGCTGATTAAATCGCTTGCGAATCGTGAATGTGTGTGGGGGCACCTCGTAGCTGATTTAATCGGTTCTCGGTTCAGATCAAACTGGTCTTGATATTTTCAGACGCAATCTCCAACACAATCGGTAGTGTGTGCATTGTTACTACGATCTCATCGGTTACAATCATTTTAAACAGCCAATTGGAGTGCCAGGATTGATCACATGGTGTTAATAAGGCAAAATGGCAACTTACGACAATCACACATGGACTGCAGACTGGGAAGCACCACTTGTGTCACTTTGGGAAGCGTCCACCTGTCTTTATGACATTCAGTTCACCTGATTACAGCAAACGGGAAAAGAGGAACGAGGCTATGGCTGTAATCATGTTAGCTTTGAAAATGCCTGGTAAAATATTATAGCATTGTCAGTGGTACAGAAATCGCTTGTCCGGAATCCCGGAACAAGTAGAATTTTAAGAACGACTGAACAAATTTGAATCAATTCTTATTATTGATTTGTCTAGTTGGGATTATTATCCCTTTTTGATTCTAATATTCAAAATTTAATTCTTCTCTATGTATGTACGTATGTATATATTATATATATATTTTGTACTATCACGTGATATCTTGAACACGTGACCATCTATTCGGGCTGAACATGTACGATGTCTTGCAAATGTGTGCGGGGAATTTTGAACTGATCAAATCGGGCCCTTATACTCGTAACCGATCGCCCAACACACGAAGCCCTGATGAAATCGGGAAGGTGTGCACTGGGCTTAACCTCTTGATTCTAGCTGGTAGAAGCAAGAACATTGCTGATCAAACGTTTGTTCTAATAGGCAACTATGTAAATGTGCCAATATTGTAATGGATAAGGAGAAATACTGCATTTGTCCAACTTGTAAATAAAACATATATTTTATGTGTTCCCTAAATATATATATTTTTTTGTGCTCAAATATGTGCCTGTAAAAATCTGTAAAGCACAGAAGCACATCTTTTATAGGGATTTTTAATGAACTTTGAGGCAATGATATTTGAGACAAGGAATATTTTTGTGCTTTAAAGCCAGTGGACTAATACAGCATTAGTCTACTTGAGTCAGAGTAAACACCACTGATGACTACACTGTCAGAAATAGGGGTACAGTAGGAGTCCATTCCTGTCCCCCAAGGTACAATGTACACTAATGTATCCCCTACGGCTCATTATTAGACCTCAAGGTAATTATGTGTACCTCTATAGGGCCAAAAAGGTACATTTATGGTCCCAAGCAGTATATAAAAAGTACAAATAATTACCTCAGAGGGTACTGCACCAGTGACAAGCCACTGTACAGTGAAAGGTAGAATAATATGACTTCTCTATCCCCATGGTTTTACAAGTCTGAGGAAGAGGTAAAGGCACCTACAGATAGGTGCACCTGCAAAGTGCTAGCCTTTGTGAATGAAACACAGATACAGTTAGCCTTCTGTTCCAAGTGCATTAGGAATCAGTGGAGCAAAACTGTTTTTTTTTTTTTTTTGCTGCCACTGACCAGTGGTTTACTGCCCACTTACTCTATAGAGACAAATAAATATTTGGGTAAGTTGAAGGATGTAAACGGTTACTGGAAATCCTGGATATGAAGAGTTCCCGGTGGAATTCCTACGCAGGTTTTGTTGCTGTGAACAAGTTTTGGGGTCAAACTGAGTATTACAAAAATAAAGTGTAAAAACTGTGCAGTTCATTAGAGTGTAGGTGATATCTTCGTTTAGATACTGGTCTTCATTCAACAGATGGACAGTCATCTGGTGACTTCCTGAAGCTGGGCTCTTATATCAGTGAAACATCACTAATAAGTCTATTAAGACTGAATGAACAGAAGGTGCATGACTAAGCTGGTAATCTTGTGCACTCTGCCTGATCCTTCAGTCATTCTCAGTTAATTAGTTGAAAATAGAGGGCCAGGATAATATTTATTTCAAAAATTTGTATAGAATAAACAAGTCTAAATGGACTTTTTGAGGTCAAATGAAACCTTAATTTACTATGGACAACCTTGTGACAAGAATTCACCTGCCTTTCATTCTTTCACTGTGGACATCTTCAATCAATCAATCAACCATAGCTTTATTTATCTTCGATATGTACAATGAGTCAAAGACTCGGAACAAACACATTTGAACTAATAAAAGATCTCATCTCATTCTCTCTAGCTGCTTTATCCTGTCCTACAGGGTCGCAGGCAAGCTGGAGCCTATCCCAGCTGACTATGGGCGAAAGGCGGGGT
>JANZLB010000004.1:3860721-3872872 GCA_026167865.1 Notarius quadriscutis | reverse complement strand
GTGAGCAGAAAAGCATCTCAGCATGCAACAGGAGAAAGAAGAACACATTGGGTTCCACTCCTGCAGCCAAGAACAGGAATCTTAGAATCAAGGACAAGAACAATCCCAACAGGATTTAAATCTATTTATCAAACCATAATGCTAAAAACAATGCATTAGAATGAGCGTATTAATTAATACAAACCTGTTTATAACAGCCAGAGATGATTTTGAAGCCTTAGCTGAACCCTATAAAGTAAAGAATAAGTCGTCAGACATCATTTCAAACACAGCTACAGACGTTTCTTCTATTTCCTGATTGCTTATGTGCAAAATGGTATTTCTTAGCCAAATAACTTTTCCTGGTCTTTTTTTTCTTCCGAATCTTTCTTTCACTATGTTAACATGATGGAAAAATATTACTGAAAACCCCATGTATTTAATTTAATACTCTACATTGCATGAGCAAACCATTACAAAGTGAATGAACCTCTTTTGACTCTTTTATGTGGAGCAGACGGAGGATGAAATAGAAATCAACCTGACAGGGATTTGCCACATAATTATAGATCGAAGGCTGTGAGTTGATCTATCTTCCAAAAGCGGATGGAAAAAGTCTGGAAAAAGTAGAATCCTGACAATAATCCTTCTGAAGATCCCATTTTATTTAATGTGTCATATGACGTGTAACCAGGTCATACACGTCATGGGATGTTTTTAATTTTTTTATCCAAATCATTCCTTGACATCTGTAATGAAATAAAACATACTGTCTCATTTATTTCAAAGTTTATAGTCTAATATGGACTTATTGTGTATGTTCAAATATCAGAAATGTTGTTTCAGGTTCATGTCATACTATCCTGCTCCATTCAGCGATCAAAATCAGCCTTAGGACTAATTTCTGTAGGAGTTCTTATTGATTAATGTTTATCATTTCTTTCGAAACAACAAAAAGTCAAAACAATTTGGTCACGGAAATAGAGACAGTGTCCTATATCACAAATCTGTGTGTGTGAGAGAGAGAGAGAGAGAGAGAGAGAGAGAGAGAGAGAAGGCAAATAAACATTGGTCCTTTTCTACAACTGAAAACAGGCAAGCCATGAAGAGCGCTTTGTCCTGAAGGTCAAAGGTTATGTGATATTTCTGCTAATGGTGAAGTGAATCAAAACCACAGCAGTGGAGGGCAGACGAGACAGAGCCGGCTTTGTCTCACCATCCAGAGAGACAGAAAGAGAGAAGAATGAATCCTTAGACTGAGAGAGAGAGAGAGAGAGAGAGAGAGAGAGAGAGAGAGGGAAGGGAAACAGACTTCTTCGAGTGGCTGTGACGAAACAGTTATACGTACAGATGTTGACCGAATCCTGTTGAACTCTTGGAGAAACCACACCAAAAATGTAGAGCAAAAAATGTAGTTAGCCTTATTTTTAATTATTTCTACAACTAAGCTAACTAAAACTGGAGATTATAGCCAGTCCTGATGTGGTGATAGTAATCCAATGACTTCAAGGTCAAGGTCAAGGCTATTTTATTTGTCATTTCAACCATATACAGTTGGTACAGTACACAGTTAAAACGAAACGTTTCTCCAAGACCATGGTGCTACATCAAACAAATGTCACAGGACTACAATCTACAATACCGGCAAGTGGCCTAGTGGTTAGCGTGTCCGCCTCTCGACCGGGAGATCGTGAGTTCGATTCACGGTCGGGTCATACCAAAGACCATCATAAAAATGGTACCAACTACCATCTGGCAAGGCACGCTGCAGTACAGATGTGAGTGGGGAGTTAAAATATGTCCATGATCTTTCCACCATGCTTACCTGCGATGACAACATCCGGGTTTTCCTCAAATTACTGATCGTGCTAAAAAAAATTCCATCTCAGGTAACGAGCTGCGTCATCAGACGACAAGGTCAAAGGACGAGGTGGGTTTTCTGATTGATTAATTAACCAATAATAACTATTGGAACTGAAACTCACCTTTTGTAAAAAAAAATGTATTGGTAAATCTGAAAAGGTGTCGATAGTTATGGACTGTTGATAATTGTAGCCACCGCTCTAGTTTTTTTTTTGTTTGTTTGTTTTTGTAAGCTTGACTATCATTACATGACACTGTCTTGTATGGCTGATACTTAATAATAAAAGTTCTGTTTAATTTTTTATTCAGGGAAAAAGAAGTACAATAGCCAACTCTCTATTTTTTTTCTATTGGCTCATTTTTACAAGGTTAAGCTTGTCTTGTGTGTTTTGTACACTTTTCTGACAACAAGCTTCAGAATATTCAGAAGGTTGTAATGTGATTTTTTTCCTGGAGGAAAATAAACATTTGAACCCTGAAAGATGGTGAGATTTATAGAGCAAGATGCAATCAACGGACAAAAAAAAAAATTGCAGACGTTATTAATTTGTGTACTATGTATTGTATATCAGTAAAAATTTTATATGAGTACATCAGTAAAACTTTACATGAAAGGATGCAGCTCTTGGTCATGTTTATTGATGAAATAGACCAGACTGTAGATAAACGTATTGCAACATATTGTAAGTGAAACATTATGTTATATTACATTATAAGCCCATCCAATTTCCAATTTGTACAACTGTTTATACTTGCACTAGCCATACCCACAGACTTTTATCTGTTAGGTGCCTATGTCACTTTATTGTTCTGATGTCAATATCAGAGACTTTTATATTTATCTTATATATGTCTTTTATATATTTTATATATCTCATAATAATCTTTATGATTATTCGTGTGTATTAGTCCTATATTTTATGCTTAGTGTTTATTTAATGTTTAATGTTTATTGCTGCATCATAGGTTTGAGAGTAACGTAATTTCAATCTTCTGTATGTCCTGTACATATTGCAGTATTGACAATAAGGTAGACTTTGACTTGACTTTGATGTTCAACATTTTGCTTTTACATTTACATTTCTGCATAACATCTATAAACGTTCTTACAACGTTGATATAATCTTTTTTGTTGTAAGAACATTCATTCATTCATTCACGTGAGTGATGTTCTAATAGCATTCTACAAAGCAAACAATTATATGGCCTTTTCAGAACAAGTTCTTTTTGCAACGTTGAACCTTCAAACTTGTATACAAACACTTTACAAAACGTTCTAGGAATGTTCTATGACCAGGAAGCAGGATTTAAGCCTGGTGAGTACTCATACATAGCAGTAGCACAGATTTCACCCACTGCTCATTATTAAACTATGCCAGTGGCTTTATCATGACAACCTCAAAGCTCCAGTTAATCGCAACCTCAACTTTACTGCCAATCGGCCCCTTGTGTTAGCCGTTAGCGCTGATAGCATCTCCATAGGATCGCATCAGAGAGAGAGAGAGAGAGAGAGAGAGAGAGAGAGAGAGAACAGCTGGTGTATAGTATGTGTGTGTTAGTAAGAGGAAACAGGTGACTGAGGAATGTCCTATGAGACCAGACTTGATTTAACTCCTGCTGCTGGCTTTATCATAATTAGACTTGCGGTTCTCAGACTCACATTTGCTGCATTATTTTCATGTTTGTTCCACACTGACATCTGATATTTGATTTTGCTTCATAATAATGAGCTAACGAGCCAAATACGGCATCTTAGAGCAGGGAAATTAGACTGCACAGAGACTACAAGGCCACAACCAGGAATTAAATTGATAAATCGAATTTTTCTATTTCTAGTACAATGCAAATCTACGGGAAAGTCAAATGTCAAAATACAGGAACATCTCAGAAAAAACAGCCAATCTTTTGATGCATCAAATCATGTTGACACAAATCAAGAGCTTCAGTTAATGTTCACAATGTTTAAACATTGGAATGTGAAAAATTGTGATCTCAATTTTTGTGTGACTTTCTTTCACTGTGGCATGGGTGTTGGTTTGAGCCAGATGGGCTGCTGGTTTGAGTATTTCAGAAACTGCTGATCTCCTGTGGTTTTCACACACAACCGTCTCTAGAGTTTACATAGAATGGTGTGAAAAACAGGTGTGAATGAGTTCTATGGATGGAAACAAACGCCTTGTTAATAAGAGAAGTCAGAGTTGATAAAATGGTCAGATTGGTTCTTTTTTGCCAGGAAGGAACTCATACATATAGTAACTCATATAATCACTCTTTCAACTGTGGTGAGCAGAAAAGCATCTCCGCATGCAACAGAGAAAGAAGAACACATTGGGTTCCAGTCCTGCAGTCAAGAACAGGAATCTTAGAATCAAGAACAAGTTCCTATTAAAGTAGCCGGTGAGTGTATGTGTTATTGTTTCCATAGTACAGCTTACGCAAGATGGACACTTAACGTAAACAGCTTAAAAAAAAGTGTAATCATCAATATGGTGTGGTTTTCTGTAAGGAGATGTTTATTTGGGTGGCACAGTGGTGTAGTGGTTAGCACTGTCACCTCACAGCAAAGAGGTTCTGGGTTTGAGCCCAGCAGCCGACAGAGGCCTTTCTGTGTGTAGTTTGCATGTTCTCACCGTGTCTGCATGGGTTCTCCGGTTTCCTCCACAGTCCAAAGACATGCAGTTAGGTTAACCTGGGGCAGTCATGGCCTGAGGTTGGGCTGAAGTGCCCTTGAGCAAGGCACCTAATCCCCAACTGCTCCCCGGGCGCTGTAGCATAGCTGCCCACTGCTCTGGGTATGTGTGTGTGTGTGTGTGTGTGTGTGTGCTCATTGCTCACTTGTGTGTGCATGTGTGTGTTCACTGCTTCAGATGGGTTCAATGCAGAGGTTAAATTTCACTGTGTGCTTAAGTCTGTGCTTGAGTGTACATGTGACACATAAAGGCTTCTTCTTTGCTTAACATGTATGGAAGGAGTCTCCAGTGTCAGCACTTTAGCAATTGTAGTTTGCAACGGTTTCATCAACATTTATCCCTTGACTAACATTTCAATTTACAATAACATGCATGTGTACAGAGCTAAAGGAAATGTGCAAGCAAGTAGCTTCTGTTTCCCTCCCTCACTTCATAGTGTGTGTGTGTGTGTGTGTGTGTGTTATGCCGATGAGCTAATTTTAGTACTACTTGTCTACACGTATTCAAGGTGTTGAAAGGAGGACTGTAAATCACAGCCAGTTCCGAGCAGGAGATCGTGTATAAACATGTGTATATGTATGTGTGTGTGTGTGCATGCATGTGTGTTTTCCCCCCTTACCCATTTCCTGATCACATGATGCTTTGTGTTGCTTTTTGTTAAATTCCATTCAGACCTGATTTTCTTTCTAGTTTTAATAATAATAATAATAATAATAATAATAATAATAATAATAATAATAAACCTTTGCTCCCATTTAAACCCCTGACAAAGACGTCTGGAGCTGCAGTTTGTTTCATTTGGGCTTCAGGTTTCAACAGTTGCAGCATGAATGTTTTTTTTTATTCATAATTTTTAATATTCTTTTGTTCTGTTTTGATATTAATTAGTATGCATTAAACAAAAAAAAGGAATTTAAAATACATGGAACGGTATTCTAATTTTAATTTATTTTAAATAATTTATTTTAAATTATAATTACATTTATTTAAATTTATTCCCAACTAAAATTCAATTGCAGTAATATTATTCTATCCACATTCACTGGATATGAGCAATCGCGCGCTCTGATTGGCTACTCTACTACTAGGCTATCAGCTCATATACCGTGAGTAGACAAAAACAAAATGGTGGAGCATGTTGCTGAACCAACCAAGGACGAAATAAAAACTCTCCCTGAAAACAGAACTGCAAAAAAAAATCCAAAAAGGCAACAAAATATGGAATGAAAGTATTTGATTTAAAGAACGCATCTTTTTTTTTTCCAATTCAAGAATTATCGCATTTTTCACAAATTACTACCGTCATTTCATCGGTTTGTTTACATTCTTCATCTTTAAGCATTAAAATTCGTTGATTTAAAAAAAAAAAAACTGGTTCAAAAGCTCAAAGAAGTTTGAAAATTACAGAACTGAAATGTCCAAGGAATAATTTTAAAAAATGTCTAAAGCTATTCTATACCTCGGCACGAAAGCAAGATGGCACTTTCTACGAAAAACAAACAAACAAAGTCAATTCGTGCAGCCATCGATAGGTTTTTAAGAAGTCCTCCTAAGTGAAAATGATTTTGTCGGATAGTTTGTATAAAATTTTCATTTTTATCGAATTTGCAATAAATAAATAAATAAATAAATAAAGCTCCGTTTCTCAAAATCCAGTGAATGTGAATATAATAAAACTGTTATTCCACTCGATCCCGGCGTACATGGCTTATAGCCGATTCGGCGTTATGCACCTCATCGGCTGTCAGTTCATGTACGACTCGATTTCGTGGAATAACTGGTAAATATCTCATGATATCTAATCCATCAAAGTTGAATATTTCACTCACTTACTCTGAGTGCTATACAGTGTTCTGGGGTGATCAGAAAGGCACGATCTTAGCGACTGGTGAGTCTGTTCTACATGAGCAGAGGAGGAAGATGAGGAGTGTTTTTGTAGGCAGGTGGATAGAAAGATGCAGGGTGTAGGGGGACAGAGGGGTTGAGTTTTGGGGGCTCTGGCCCTTACCTTGCCTGCTCCGGATGCCGGGCAGGGGGGAGGGCATGGCATGGCGGCTTGGGCAGGAGAAGCCGCGCGGGGCAGCAGTACTGGTGCTGGCTCGAGTGGCTGTTTGCGCTCAGACTGGTGTGGAGAGAGGTAGTAGTAGTAGCAGGAGGAGAAGTAGCAGAAGTGGTGGTGGTAGGATTGGTACAACTAGTAGTACAGGTGGAATAGGGTGGTGACCTGACAGAGAGAGAGAAGAGAAAGAGAGAGGGGAGAGTACAGAGGAGATGATAGACACCGGAGAAGAGAGAGAGAAAAAAAGAGAGAGAAAAAAGTCAAGAAAGAAACAAAAGGAAACAGACAACAAAGACAGCCACATGCATACAATACAAACACTTTAGCAGCAGCAGTAGAAGCACAGTTAGGCAGCATTATGTTGAGTTATGTCGTATTATGTCTAATGTTTTAATGGAGTTATACAGACGCAAAGTCACAGTTATGAAGTAATTATGTATGGTTATGTAGGATTTTGACCTGGAGTTATTGCAATTAATAGACTTTACATACTTACTTTATATACTTACAGTCACCACTACTGAGCACAACAGAGCAAGTTAACAAAACTCTACAACGGTTAAAATTATCATCAAATCGTGCATTCGATGATAAACAGTGGATGGAGGTGCAGCGTGGGATAAGCAATAATCCAATAATGAATCAATTCACTGAGCAAACTAATGACCTATTTCTCCTGAAACACTTCTATGAACTGTATGACACATGTCAAAGAGCCGACACCGATAAAAAAAAAAGGCACAAAAAAATATCAAAGCAAAAAAAAAAAAACAGCATTCATAACTGCAATAAGGAAAATAAAAATAACTCGGTATTAATAAATCATGAAGAAAAGTATGGTATTAAGCGTTAACCAAGGCTCAGGTTGAGCAATGTAATTACATGTTTATTTAAGGTGCACAGTAATTACATTCAGACACATGCACCCGCACCTCCATGCAATTATGCATGAGCTCAGTTCGATATACGCAGTGCTGCCTACAGGGATTAAGTAACATATTTCTCATTTCAATAAGCTATTTCTCACATAAATCACAGAAGCATCTAGAAAGCGTGGAGAAATTATTTACTTAAAATTATCAATAAAACCGACTAATTTACATAATAATAATAATAATAATAACTGCTTTTGGGTAGGATTTCGAAGAAAACCTCGACTTGGTGAAATCAAACCTCTAGCGGCTGACCAGTGTGTGGGTTTATTTTGACCAGCTGTTCGCTGGTGTAAAATTAGACCATTAGCCAGAGCCAGTGTGTGTAACTTTCTTGCAAAGTGACAATTTGCCTGTCAGATCGACCATTCGATATACACAACTGCGAACCAAACGAACTTCCATCCTTTTCTTCATCTTCTTTTGAAGAAACCTACTGGTTGTAGATTATCTAATATCTATTAGGCTCACACTGAACAAGGACACATCAAATACAGCGACAGCGGCATCAATAGCTAAAGCAGACACAAAAGACACACAACACAGGAGGGGGGAGAGGAAGAGAAAGGGATGCCAACTTAAACCTGGGACAGAAGCAACAGAAATATAAACTAATAAAAAAGAGAGAGAGAGAGAGAGAGAGAGAGAACTGTCGGGGACAAGAGTGAAGAGAGAGAGAGAGAGAAAGGAATGGAGGAGTGAATGGACGCAAGTTACAGGGAGGGAGTGATGACTGGGTGGCCAGAGGGGAGAGATGGAGAGATGCAGGAAATGAGTGTTCGAGTGTGTCCAGGCTGGAGAACATCCTTGGTTCAGCTTGTGGAGAGAACAGGCAGGAGGCGTCAGGTGAATAAACAAAGGGATCTAAGTGGAAACTAACTGCACGTCTCATGGAAATGGTTTCGTGTTATTTGCCACAGGCAGCAAGTGGAAAACAGCTTCCTCAAACATCTACAGTCCTGCCCTGGCCATTCAGCATGTTCTCAGTTCAAGGCATGACATCGTCTCTTGTGGATTTACATTCGAGGACAGTCATGAAGAAATGAATACCGGCGGTACTTGATCAAAGTGAACTTGGGAGGAAAGATTTATGGAAGCAATTCTTTTTTTCTTAAATAATCTGCCTTTACATAACATCTAACAAATGTTCTGACCACACACACAAATCTGTTCGTCTCCCCCAGGGAGTTCTCCTCATGACCTCGCAAAATGAGAAGTTTGGACTTCAGACAACTGCAGTGCTCAGGCATAAAAACTCTTCATCATTTGACGCGCACATCAGAAAACGTTCTTCAAAAAGTGAGCTATCCGTGAGAGACCGCCAGATGTCACACTTTACTATGAATCAAACGTGTTTTGAAAAGGCTTCACTGCTTTCAATAAACGCAGCCTTTCCTACAAGTGCCGCCTTTTGAACACAGGTTTTGACGGCAACAGGTGTAGCTCCTTACAGCCCACACACAAACATTCACAAGCAGCGCATTTAAGATCTAGAAACACTCGCTCTGAAAAGCCAGGGAATGATGTTGTGACAATAACGGTGTACAGATGTTGCGTAGAAATGCCTAGTTGCTGCTGTGTATACACGTGTGCACCTTCTTTTCATTTTGTCAAACTGTCCTTATCCTCCTTCAGTCTCGTTCTCCCACTCTTCCCTGCCCCTAAACATGCAGGATTCGTTGCCCATTTTTCTCTCATCACTCGCTACCGTTCCCTTCCTTCTCTTCTTCCTCTCCCTCTCTCTCTCTCTCTCTCCATCGCCCACTCGCTCCTTCACGTAAACGCACTTGTGATAACTCTCCACGTTCCCACAGCAACCATTCTCTAGCTGAAACCCAGGAGAGAGCGAGAGGCAGAGGAAGCCAGAGAGGGAGGGAGAAGGTGAAGTAGAGAAAGGGGAGGCAAAGGAGAACTAGAAAGATAGGGAAGGGAGAACAATACCGGTTCCAGATCTCAAATATGGGCGCGTTATTCAACTCCGTTAATGTGGAATTGATCTGACTCCCTTTTGCTGATGGCATCATCACCACTGAAATGAAAGACAGCGGCCGTTTAAACCTGGTACGATACCAGAATGCGTGATGCCATACTCTCCAGACCGCCTCCTAAATCGGCTAGGGCCAATCAAAATGATTTCACGCCAATCCATAATCCACGGCCTCTTTACCGCTCAGACACATCGTCAAACCAGGCTATGTGAAAACGTCAACACTGCTCAGTCGACGTGTCTCCGGCAAATTTAGTTGATGAACGACTGGAAGTGTTTATCTACCATTTTATCTCTATTCTGCTGATCATCTTTGTTCTACATGCACATCACACATATGCCCATCATTTATTTATGCAATGCTTACTGAAGTAATCTGATTAAATTGCAGAAATGCACAAACTCACCAAAGTATACGTATATTACAAAATACATGTCTATTGGTACCTGAGTAGCTATAGCTCTTATAGGGGGGGGAAATTCAGACATGCACGTGCTTTACAAAGTTGTCATGTCCTTATTTAGAAAGATTAGCTAAGCTGGTAAGTTACCGAAACACATCCGTACTATACTAATGCTACAATGCTTAAATAATATTACTAATATAGATCTAAAATGTATGGGATCTCATTGCTGAAAGGTATTGTTCAGCAGAGAGGGACAAAATTATTTTTCAAAATATTAGCTGTACCATGGGACAACGTAAAGGCCATCAGCAAGGAGTGGAGAAACTGGGGAACCACAGGGACATTACTAAGAACAAGATGTCACTTCAAAATTGATTAAAAGGACAAGATGAAAATATCGGGGAGGCTGCCAAAAGATAAACCGCATCATTCAAGGACCTGCAGGAAGACTTGGCAAGTACTGGTCACTCCCTGCATGTGCCTGGACTATGGGGTCAGATGATGAAATGGAGGACATCACGGGTATTTCAAATCCAAGCATGCTTAAATCCCCTATACCATGTGCGGAAAAAAAAAAATTATAGTCTGATGAGACCAAGGTAGAACTTTTGGGGCATAATTTTAAAAGATATATTTGACAGAAAAACAAGACAGCATATCATCCATGGAGAAGCACGGTGGTGGCAGCATCAACCTATGCCTTCCCAGCTGGGTCTGGGCCTCTAGTCATGACTGACAGAATCATGGATATCCCCATATACCAATCTACTTTGGTGCAAACCTACATTTGTGTTATACAACTGAAAAAACAAGAAGGCATGGTCATCACTATCCCCCACCATGAGCATTTTATGAACTCTTAACACATACAACCTTATAAGCCCATTGCCTTAATATTGTCTTGTGCATGTTACCAGCCATAACTCCATCCATCCATCCATCCATCCATCATCTGTGGCCGCTTATCCTGTTCTACAGGGTCGTGGGCAAGCTGGAGCCTATCCCAGCTGACTATGGGTGAGGTGTGCACCTTGGACAAGTCACCAGGTTATCGCAGGGCTGACACAGAGACAAACAACCACTCACATTCACACCTACGGTCAATTTAGCGCCACCGATTAGCCTAACCTGCATGTCTTTGGACGAGTGGGGGGGGGAAACCGGAGCACCCGGAGGAAACCCACGCAGACACGGGGAAAACATGCAAACTCCACACAGAAAGGCCCTCGCCAGCTGCTGGGTTCGAACCCAGAAGCTTCTTGCTGTGAGGCGACAGTGCTAACCACTACACCACCATGCTGCCCATTGTGCATGGATGTAACAAATACTTCACCACCAGACAACAAAATTTGTATCTTTAGTCATATAAAAAAAATTAAAAAAAAGAGGTTTTTTTTAATCTAGCACTTATTTTTAATTTGCTTAAAAAACCCCCAAAACAATTATTTTGTAACATTTTACGGAAATACTTACAATAGTTTCATATAAAACTAGTTTAAACAGTTTTATTAGTCCACTAACTTGTTGAGCAACTGAGTTTTGCTGTGATTGAGCTCTCATCAGGAACAGGTGCATGGTACTTAATCCTAATGGTGTGAGTGCACTTTGCAGTTCGCTGCTGCACACAATGCGCATGGACGGGAAAGATGTAACCAAACAACTGTTTGACATAACAAGCTTGATATTCGATCGTAACTATACAGTAATGATGTAAAGTGAAAGTGCTGGTTCACTGCTGTCCACCAGGCACCCAGCAGAGTAACACCATCATAAATGTCTTGGTGTTGTTTCTGGCACATGGCATGCGGTGTCAAAGAAAGGAATAAATATGTATTCGTAACTTTGATGCGTCTGTCATTACTGGGATCACAGTCACATGACAATGCAGCAATTTATTGATGCAAAATACGCTACACAATTTGATGGTTCATCCATGCTGCTACAGTGGATATAAAATTGTACATGCCCCTTTAAAATGATAGGTTTTTCTGATGTAAAAAAATGAGACCATGATAAATAATTGAAAAACTTTTCCCACCTTTAATGTGACCTATAACCTGTACAATTCAATTGAAAAACAAATCTGTTCGGAAGAAAACAAACAAAAACAAAAAGTACAATAAGCTGGTTGCGTAAGTGTGCACACCCTTAAACTAATACTTTCTTGAAGCACCTTTTGATTTAATTACAGCATTCAGTCTTTTTGGGTCGGAGTCTATCAGCCTGCCACATCT
>JANZLB010000004.1:3395668-3407294 GCA_026167865.1 Notarius quadriscutis | reverse complement strand
TCCTTCCTTCCTGGGATATAAAGCATGCTATAACTTTTTTTTTTTTTTTCTTTCCTTTCTTTTCTTTTAATAAACTTACAGCATGCTTTGCATTCCAGGGAGGGAGGAGGGAATACCAATTGGATTCTGAAGCTTGTGGCCAGAAATTATTATTATTATTATTATTATTATTATTTATTTTTTTAAAGTGCTTTTCTGGCCACAAGCTTCAGAATCCGATTGGTTCTCCTCATTTCTTTCCTTCCTTCCTTCTTCCCTGGGATACAAAGCATACTGTAACTTTTTATTTATTTTTAAACACTTTTCTGGCCACAAGCTTCAGAATCCAATTTGTTCTCTCCTTCCTTCCTTCCTTGGATACAAAACATGCGATTAACTTATTATTTTTTTTTTAAACACTTCCTTTTTTTTTTTTTTTCTGGCCACAAGCTTCAGAATCTGATTGGTTCTCCCCATTTCCTTCCTTCCTGGGATATAAAGCATGCTAACTTTTTTTTTTTTCTTTCTTTCCTTTCTTTTCTTTTAATAAACTTACAGCATGCTTTGCATCCCAGGGAGGGAGGAAGGAGAACCAATTGGATTCTGAAGCTTGTGGCCAGAAGTTTTTTATTTTTATTTTTTTAAAAGCGCTTTTCTGGCCACAAGCTTCAGAATCCGATTGGTTCTCCCCATTTCCTTCCTTCCTTCCTCCCTGGGATACAAAGCATACTGTAACTTTTTATTTATTTATTTTTAAACACTTTTCTGGCCACAAGCTTCAGAATCCAATTAGTTCTCCCAATTTCTTTCCTTCCTGGGATATAAAGCATGCTATAACTATTTTTTTTTTTTTTCCCTTTCCTTTCTTTTCTTAAAATAAACTTACAGCATGCTTTGCATCCCAGGGAGGGAGGAGAACCAATCAGATTCTGAAGCTTGTGGCCATGAAAGTATAGTGTAGGGTGTTTGATTATTTATTTATTTAAACCACTTTTCTGTCCACAAGCTTCAGAATCTGATTTGGTTCTCCTCACGTCCTTCCCTTGAGGCCAACAGAAAAACTAACTTTTGATCTCCTTATCAAACCGAATTCTGGTTCTTGAAGGTTCCTAGACAGATCTGAGGTTGTACGAAGCAGGTAATGATGAGTGAAAAGACGTGCGATTGATCATCAGCCATGTCCGTCAAACACGGTCTTTCTGTGACTGTCGGCAGGTCTCAGCTACACTTACGAGATGTTGTCAGGAGCGGCGAGCTGAGCTGAGCTGAGGTGAAGTGAGGACCCAAGAGCAGACTCAGAAAACAGGCAGTGTAAAGAGGAAACTTCTTTAATGAAGTAGATGGTAGAAAGGCAAAGGTACAGCAGGGCTCAGGCAAAAACCGGGAGTCAAAAAACAGGCCAGGAGGTCAAAAACGCAGAGGAACAGGTAGACACGATCAGGGACAAAAAACAGGACAGAAAAACCTTCACAAAAACTGATGAACACCGGGACACGGGAAATCCAGGCAGAGGGAGCAAAGGACACAATTCAAAAGAACAGGCAGCAAAAACGGGGACAAAAAACTAAGGAGAAATTCAGGCAGGGGGATCAAGAAGACACGAGGCGAGGAAAGTCTACAAGAGACAGTCTGGCAAATGGAGCCGCTCCAAACAGTTCTGAAAAAGCCCGGCTGATGGGAGAGGAGTGGGAGCAGGCGTGGGAGTGCCGCTTCAGGAAATGGCCTTCAGCAAGGCAGGACTGAATTCCTGTCCTGGAGCCGGCATGGAAGTCCCACAATCGAAGGCATGGATGGACTGGACCGGACTGTGACAGATAGAGCAGATGGAGGTCTAGTTTGCGCGACTAATCAGATGGAAGTGTGGTAGGGCATCTCAATCATTTCTGATTTATTTTTTTTTTGAGTAAGTTGTATGGAATTTCAAAAACTGCAAATTCTAGCTCCGAGAAACATCAGATCTGTGGGACCTCGACAGCAAACATAGAATCAGTTTTCTTGATGGTGCGGTTTAATTTCTGAAGTGGCTTATAGTCCAGAGAACACAGTAAACACGTGTTTATTGAATCAACAGAAAAAAATGGCTAGTTGTTAATAACTGTATTGGGGATGGAGACGGGCACCTGATACTGCTCAAGTCTCACGTCTTTCTTTGTTTCTTTGTTTGTCCGTTCCCCCTCCCCTGATGTTTGGGTTTTTATATATATAACACTATAACATTATTGGAGGTGTGTGTGTGTGTGTGTGTGTGTGTGTGTGTGTGTGTGTGTGTGTGTGTGTGTGTGCACTTTCAGCACCAGATATAAACTGATTGGTGGAACTTTGCACTGTACTCAAGGCCACACTGAATGCCTTGAGGATCCTCCATGATCTGATGCGATATGATGGAGCAGACGTATTCGCTCTCATATCCAGCCACGTCATAAACAAACACGCTGAGTCAGGAATAAAACACGAGCAGGCATGCGCTTATAGAAAAATAATCAACAACCAAAGTGGGCTTACTGTTACCACAAAGAAGTTGATTATTTTCCCATAACTGCACGTCAGGATGTTTGATTCCTGTTATGCCACAGCAATCCGCCAACACAACTTTTCATGAAGTAAAGAACGACACGTCAGACTTTTTATCCGTTTATACTTGCATTTAATGTTCGTCCGGGTTTATACGCGATAGTGGCTGCACACAGCCGTTTCCACGCCAGTCTCGCTCTCAAAGTCAGGAAGACCGAAAAAAAGATTGCAGCTTGTCGTGTTCCAGAGGAACCTGAACACGTCCCTGTGGCTGTTGGAAAGCGTGACACCGGAGAGCTTTCTAACAAAGTTAAATAACATCCTCTCCGAGAAAACGTCACCACGTCAGCGCTGTAAAACCTGAAAAAAATTAAAATAACAGCCACGTTTCCATCTTCAATTCTTTGATATTTTTGCCGCCTTTTAAAATACTGCTATTTTTCTTTCTTTCTGTCTCATTTTCTTTTTCTTTCTTTCTTTCTTTCTCATTTTCTTTCTTTCTTTGTCTCATTTTCTTTCTTTCTTTCTGTCTCATTTTCTTTCTTTCTTTTTCTTTGTCTCATTTTCTTTCTTTCTTTCTTTCTTTCTTTCTTTCTTTCTTTCTCATTTTCTTTCTTTGTCTTGCACTCTTTCTGCCTTGTATGCTCTTTTTCTGTTCTGCACTTTTTTCTGTCTTTCTTTGTCTCGCAGTCTTTCTTTCTTTTTGTCTTGTACTTCTTTCTTTCTTGCACTCTTTCCACCATTCTTTGTGTCTTGTGATCTTTCTTTCCTTCCTTCCATCTTTTTCTTTGTGATTAAAAGACGTCGTTATTTCTGTTTATTCTCAGGCTGAGCGTCTGTAATGCGAGCTGCTTTGGAAGTTGTTTCTATAGAAATGATAACGTATTAAATGGAGTGTATTTCGCCTGAATAGACCTGCTGTTCAAGAAAATTAATCAACAAATTCTGACCAATCAGAATCCTGACTCCATCGGCGCTGTGGTTTAAACTGTAATTAAGGCACCGACATCACACTGTTTATAAAAATGGGATGTACAGCGATGTGTGAGCGAAACTAAACACCGAGACAATCACTTCCTGTGATTAATGAATATGGGGGTGTGTTAGCTGACAGGAAGTTCGTTTAAAAATGCATCCGAAACCCTCTGCAGTTCCCATAGTAACCAGCACACCTGTAACATCATTCAGATCAAATGGCTGATGCTTTTCACAATATTAAACACACCCTCACTAACACACTGGTCATGTGTCAACCTGCATGAGCTGGAAATGCTTTGAAGACGCGTGTTTATAACTCTGTTATAACCTCTGTGTTCCACAAACGTTAGGGTTCAGGATGTAGACGTAAACTCTGCTGCTCCACTTCCTTCCCCACACACGCGCACTCCCCGGGTTTCCTTTTGGACACGTGATGTGATGAATGCAGTGTGGCTTGCTTTCACCAAAGAGAGTGCTGCTTGCTGTGCAGTGAAAAGAAAATCCTTTCTTTAGATTGGAAACTAAAGTGTGGTGTGTGTGTGTGTGTGTGTGTGTGTTACAGTTACTGATCTGTCCTCCAGTGACGCGGTTCTTTTACGGACGTAGAGAGCCGTTCCATAAGCTGCTGGTTCAGGGCGACTCAGCGGGCAGGCTGACGCTGTGGAGCATTCCGGACACTTCACCGCTGCAGCCGCTGTCCTCAGCCGCAGGTACGCAACTCTACACCCTGGTGCACGCCTCCTGCTCCCCTGAACACGCCTCCCGCTCTCCTGAACACCCCTGTACACGCCTCCTCTCCCCTGTACACACCTCCCACTTCCCTGAACATGTCTCCCGCTCCCCTCCGCTCCCCTGTACACGGCCCCCGCTCCCCTCTACATGTCTCTACATGCCCCCGTTCCCCTGTACACGCCCCCCGCTCCCCTCTACATGCCTCCAGTCTTTTCCACAACACCACTTGGTTATCTGTGGGTGGTATGACCTGGATGACTGAGAATCTTCACAGACCACTTGGTTATCTCCTGCACCACAAGTCATGTAAAATGATGTATTCTATATTAAATTAATATAATTGGCTTGGATTTTATTTGTGTAATTTAAAAAACAAGGTAAATTAAGCAAAATGGCTATTTGTCTCCCTCTGGTGTTCACTTTGAGAACTTCACATAAAAGTCCAGCCTCACCCCTCTGGTGGCTGGGTCGGGTACTGAAAAAGGCCTTCAGCACTGAAACCACTTCCTCCTCCTCCTCCTAACTACAGAGCTGCAGGTTTCCTCCACTATCAGCCTGCAGGAGGCGTTCGATAAGCTCACGCCGCTCCCCGCGGGCATCATCGACCAGCTGAGCGTGCTGCCAGGCTCTGAGGAACCCATAAAGGTGACCGCGAGCGTGTACATCCCGTCTCAGGGCCGCCTGGTATGCGGCAGGGAAGACGGCAGCATCGTCCTGGTGCCCGCCACGCAGACCGCCATCGTCCAGCTGCTGCAGGGAGAGCACATGCTGCGTCGAGGTGAGACTCTGTGGGGGCGAAATGGGGAAGTGTCTTCTGGATTTGCTGAATAAATGCGATGAAGCTTTTACTCTCCACTCACTCTAATACAGCAGTGAAATGGGAGGAAGCTGTAGATTTAAAAAAACGTTTATTGAAGCAGATTCCTGTGGAAACGTGCAGCTTTGCTGAAAAATACAGCTGGACGATGAAAAATGAAAGCGATAGATTTCCATCTTCAGAGGTTTTTTTTTTGTAGGATTTTTGCCTTATTTTATTTTAAAATATTGCCATTTCTTTCTTGCTCTCTCTGTCTGACTGTCTCTTTCTTTTTCTCGCTCTGTCTCTGCCTTTTCTTTCTTTCTTTCTTTCTTTCTTTCTTTTTCTTTCACTTGCTCCCTCTTTGGCTACCTGCCTTTCTTTCTTTCTTGCTCTGTCTCTACCTGTCTGTCTTTCTTTCTTTTTGCACTCTTGCTCCTTTTTTTCTTTTTCTGGCTCTGTCTGTCTTTCTTTTTGTGCTTTCTTTCTTTTTCTTGCTGTCTGTCTTTCTTTCTTTCACTTGCTCCTTCTTTTGGCTACCTGTTTGCTTTCTTTCTTTCTTTCTTTCTTTCTTTCTTTCTTTCTTTCTGGCTCTGTCTGTCTCTTTCTTTTTGTGCTTTCTTTCTTTTTCTTGCTGTGTCTCTACCTGTCTTTCTTTCTTTCTTTCTTTCTTTCTTTCTTTCTTTCTTTCTTTCACTTGCTCCCTCTTTGGCTACCTGCCTCTTTCTTTTTCTTTCTTTCTTTCTTTCACTCCCTCATTCTTTTTTTCTTTCTTTTTTGTGCTCTCACACTTTTCTTTCTCTCCCTAATTATTACTGTCTTTTTAATCTCCATGTTCTTCCTTTTTTCTCTGTCATTTTTATCTTCATTCAATCATTCTTTCTGCCTCTTTTGTTCTTCTGTTTTTCTTCTCTTTGACCTCCTGTTTTTTCTTTTCTATCATTCTTTATTTCTCCCCCAGGCTGGCCTCCACACCGCACCCTGAGAGGACACAGGAATAAGGTGACGTGTCTGCTGTACCCTCACCAGGTGTCCCCGCGTTACGATCAGCGCGCTCTGGTGTCCGGCGGTGTGGATTTCTCCGTCATCGTGTGGGACATTTTCACCGGAGAGATGAAACACATCTTCTGTGTGCACGGAGGAGAGATCACCCAGCTCCTCGTCCCGCCAGAGAACTGCAGCGTGAGTCCCCCCGCCACTGCCGCCACGTTAAAGGGCCCTCGTCGTTAATGTCTCGCTGACCAATCAGAAGGGAGAATTCAGCTGTATTGTGCTGTAACTGTCAAGATCCTGTTTTAAAAATGTTTGTAATGTAAATATTCATAAACGTACAGGATACAGAAACCCCAAATTTCACTGGCCATAAATGTGGGATTTTTGCCGTGCCCTGATTGGCTGATAAACCTCAAGTCCCACCCCTTCTAGAGCAGCCTATACCAATGATGACATTAATCCCGGTTGAAAAATTTTCCTGTGTGTTTGTGTGAGAATAAGATTCTCTCTCTCTCACACACACACACACACACACACACACACACACACACACACTCTTAATAACCTCCTGTCACGTATCTCTGATTTACTGCACATCAATAACGTTGTTTAAGCGCCAAAGCTTTTAATGATGCTCCAAAGTGCTTCTCAGTCTGTAGCTTCCTGTTTGTAATTGTTTGTGTTTTATTGTTATAATTGTAAGTGATTTATATACAAAAACGATATACGCAGTCCCCCAGGAAGCCGGGAATTTTGCTTAGAAGCCCAGTATGTTGTCTCGTTTCCTGAAAACGTGTTGCGTTTCTAATTTTAGAAGTTGAAGCAGGTTGTAGATCATATGAAAATCCAGCCCAAGATTTTTTTAAGTTTTGGTGAGGTGTAAAGTTTATTGTGATGATGTGGACAGAATGAGTTGTGTTGATGCGGTTGTCGTGGCGATGGTGATGGAGAGCAGGCGAGCGATGGACTGAAGGCTGTTCATGGTCAAGGCTTCCTGAGCCTCTCCATCAACACTTAAGAACATTAGCTGTCAACACACAGCCTTGCTGCAATTTACTGTCTACTGGCCTTCTTCCAGACACACACACATGCAAGCACACGCGTATACACGCACACACACACGCGCACACACACACATATGCACGCTCAGTGTCTCTTTGTCAGAAATGAAGTGCTGCTATCATTTATTGCTTATTTATTTCCTTTCAGAGGCTTTTTTTTGGTAGGAAATTTGTCTTACATTTTCTTTTTCTTTCTGTCTTTTAAAGTCAAACTGTGTGTGTGTGTGTGTGTGTGTGTGTGTGAGAGAGAGACTGCTTTATTTCAAGGTTTTTCATTTCAGATTCGTTCAAGGATGAAGCTTGTCAAGGTTCAGTGCCGATCATTCATCTTACTGAGAGACAGAGACAGTTTAGTGGATTGTATTTTCTGGATAATAAGTCACTTCAGGTGGAAGAGATTCTTATTCTCTTCTGTCAAAAATTCAGTTCAGTTCCATCCACTTTTATTGGCATAGTGCTTTTAACAGTAGACATTGTTACAGAGCAGCTTTTGCATAAATATAGATGTAAACGTAGATCCATAATGAACAATTCAGAGGGGACAGCATTGACTAATATCTCTTGACCACAAAGACGTGACAAAAAGGTCTTGATCAAAAAACACTGGCCATAAGGTCTTGGCTGTAAAAAAAAAAAAAAATTGGCCATAAGGTCTTGGCCATAAGCTTTTGGCCGTAAACGGTTGCCCATAAGGTCTTGGCCGTAAGCTATTGGCCGTAAACGGTTGCCCATTAGGTCTTGGCCGTAAGCTATTGGCCGTAAACGGTTGCCCATTAGGTCTTGGCTGTAAACGGTTGCCCTTAAGGTCTTGGCTGTAAACGGTTGCCCATAAGGTCTTGGCCGTAAACGGTTGCCCATAAGGTCTTGGCCGTAAGCGTTTGCCCATAAGGTCTTGGCCGTAAGCGTTTGCCCTTAAGGTCTTGGCCGTAAACGGTTGCCCATAAGGTCTTGGCCGTAAACGGTTGCCCATAAGGTCTTGGCCGTAAACGTTTGCCCTTAAGGTCTTGGCCGTAAACGGTTGCCCATAAGGCCCTTGGCCGTAAACGGTTGCCCTTAAGGTCTTAGAATCATTTTGTTTAATAATTGTTGTTTGTTCTTCCACTTTGACTTTGCGATGTGTTTATTTGGTTTGAACTAATGTGGATCCTTCTCTGGTAAAAAGCATCAACCGGGGTAGAGAATATCTCATGAATCTCATGAACTTGGCTCCTGAGCAGAGGTCAAGGCTCTGTGGTCCCATCTGAAGCTCAGATAAGACGTGGCAGGATTATTAATGCAGATGTGCCATTCTGGCAAAGTACAGATGCCGTACTGGCTCTGCACACTCGCTGTCCTTTCATTGGTTTCCCGCAGCAAGACGAGCTTTTCAGAGCACGATGGCTGAAAGAACTTTCTTCAAGAGCTTTGTTTGAAACCGTTCTGAGCGAGTGATTGCGGTTGGTTGATTGCAGCGTCAGTTGAAAAGCCTTTTTCTGTGAAAGTCGGCATTTCTTGTCTGTTTGTTGACGTAGTACGTACATCATACTCTGGAGCAAAACGGCGAGGCTACAAAAATGAGTTGTTTTTAAAGTCCTGGTGGTCAGTAGCACGCCAGTTTTGCCCCACGGAGAAACTTTGGCCAAAAATAAAAGTCTCTTTCTCTGTCCGTTTGTAGACGCGTGTTCAGCACTGCGTGTGCTCCGTCGCGAGCGATCACTCGGTGGGTTTGCTGAGTCTCCGAGAGAGGAAGTGCATCATGCTGGCCTCGCGCCACCTCTTCCCCATCCAGGTTATAAAATGGCGCCCGTGCGACGATTACCTGGTAGTCGGCTGCTCTGATGGCTCCGTATACGTCTGGCAGATGGACACAGGTGAGTTGTTGACTAAAACGTTTTGTGTAAACGCATAAACAGCGTCCGTGTCTGAATGTGTAGGAGACGATGGAAGCCTGGAGGTGATGTGTATTTAAAGTGCAGTGTGAGAGTCTCTGGAGGAAGGTGTGCTATTGGACATCGATTTCCCCTGCTTTCTTTCTGTCGCTCTTTTTATCCCTCTCGCACTCTCTAAACGTCCCTCAGCAGCACCTTCCTCCCTTACTGCCCGTTGAGACACCGATGTTAAGTCATGATCTCTCTCTCTCTCTCTCTCTCTCTCTCTCTCTCGCTCCTTCCTGTTCAATATTTGATGGATGTTTGTGTTTGCTCTGTCTGTCTGCCAGCCTGCCTTTGCTGACTCTCTTAAAACGGTGCTGAAATTTTAATCACGCTTGTCTCGGTGGATGAAAGCAACGAGGATGCACTTAGTAAATCTCTCCTTAAACGCCCCCCCCGCCATCAACTTCCACACATCAGCGCAGTTTATGTTTCCTTTTAACGTTGCTTTTTATAGGACCTGAGCTAAGCAAGACAGGATATGGGATTATTATAAGCGCGCTGGTGCTCGGCTGCGGCTTTTATGTCTAGACCTCCGATATATTCAGAGACCGTTTACAGACAAGTGCGATCACAGTGCAACAAATGCGCACGAACATCACCGGACTCTTATAATTAACAGTGATTATTCAGGGGTCGGTGTGAACTCAAACCCTGGAGATAGAGTTGGTGTTATCGAGCGACTCATCACTCTCTCTACTTGGCGTTCACTGCAAGACACGCAGCATGTAATTAAACCACGTTAATCACACACAGGTGTACGCTTTCATTCAGTTACCCACTCATTCTCCGTGTCTCCGCCTCCTCCACCACCATGCTCTCGCTCCTGCGTCCATTCAAAACGATAAAATCACGCTCGACCACGATACACCAGTCCTCTGTAACGTTTCTCCACTTTCCAATCAAGAAAGCATCTTGAATTTATTGATTGATTTACTTTTTTCACTTCAGATACCGAGCCCCGGATTAAACCCGCGTTATAAACGAGACAGGACGCGAGGCGTGATTTACCACACGACTGATTTTTACCATGCGCTGGGGTGTCACGAACTGCTCGGATCACCTGAGTGTGAAATGAAAAGCTCTCGCACAGCCCGAGTACTCCATACACGCGCTCTTTTCTTCTCGCTATAAAAGGTAGAACGTGAGCAGGAAGAAGGTACGGAATTAAGAGTGGAGGCGAGGATGGAAGAAATGAAGCAGAGTGGTGGTGATGGAGTGCGGTGGATGAGAGAGAGTGATTTTGGAGGAGACGGAGTCGTCTTTGCTCGTCGAATAGGATCCCGATATCCGCACAGCTCTGTAAGAGACGGGATTCTGTTCCTTACTGCGGAGAGAAAAATCCAGTATGAAAGAGAGGAAAACGTGGAGCGGTGGATACGTTCATGGAAACACGAATGAATGAATGAACAGTGCGAGCGTGCTAATAATGACCGCAAGCTGTTACGCCCGCTAACTGTTTTCCACTCGCTTTCTTTGTCGTTATAAGGACGTTGCGTTAACCCCGTCCGCTCCGGGGCGCTGCATCGCGGCTCGTCCTGCACGCCGACCCCAGCTTCCGAACAAGCTCTCATTTTCTCATGTCAAAAATAAAGGCGGCTTCTTTACTTTTATTAATTCTGTTTACTTACTTTTATACCTTCATTTATTTATTTGCCTCTAAATGTCCAGAGCCCCCCAGTTTACCCCACTGAATATTTCTCAACAGTAAAGTAAATAAGCGAGTGGTCACCTCCAGGTTATTCTCACCGACTCGGGGAGAAACGGTGGCTCGGCTCGGCCCGTTCGTTTTAAAGATCTTTCTGTTATCTTTCTTTCTTTGTATAATTATTTACTTCTGTTGATTTTGCTTTTTTCTCAATTTGACTTCTTTTTCTTTTTTCTGCTTATCCCTACTTCCTTCCATTCATTATATATTTATTTATAATTTCTATCTGTTTTTGACATCTTATTTTTCCTTCTGTATTTTGCTGTCTTTAATTATTAATCTCCATTCTATAGTTTTTCTTTTTGTCTATTTTTTGTTTTTGCAGTATCTGACCCTTTCTCTCCCTTTGACTCCTCTCTCTCTGACTCTTTCTTTCTCTCTCTCTCCCCGTCTCTCTCCCCCCCCTTTGACTCCTTCACACTTTCTTTCTCTCTCTCTCTCACTCTCTTTCCCTCTCTCTCTGTTTGACACACACACACACACACACACACACACACACACACACACTGTCTCTCTCCCTTTGACTCTCTCACTGTCTTTCCCTCTCTCTCTGTTTGACACACTCACTCTCACTCACTCACTCTCTCTCTCACTCTTTCTCTCTCTCTCTGTCTCTCTCACACTCTCTCCCCCATTGACACTGTCTCTGACACACACTCTCTCTCCCCCTTTGACTCTCTCTCACACACTCTCTCTCCCCCCTTTGACTCTCTCTGTCTCTCTCTCTGTCTCTCACTTTCTTTCTCTCTGTCTTTCCCTCACTCTGTTTCTCACACACACACACTCTCTCTCTCTCTCTCTCTCCCCCCCTTTGACTCTCACTCTCTTTCTCTCTGTCTCTCACACTCTCTCCCCCATTGACAGTCTCTGACACACTCTCTCTCTCTCTCTCTCTCTCTCTCTCTGTCTCTCTCTCCCCCCTTTGACCCTCTCACACTTTCCCCCCTTTGACTCTCTC
>JANZLB010000004.1:2992825-3006282 GCA_026167865.1 Notarius quadriscutis | reverse complement strand
ACACTCCAGCCCAGTTGGTGGCGGTAATGCTCCTTTAAGTTGGTTGCCAACCGCCATAAAACCCTAAAGAAGAAGAAAAGCTGAAGGTCAGAGCTCTACAGTTACACAGCATCAGGTACGTGTGAAGATAACTAATTAAGAAACAAACGCGCGCCCCCTGGTTTATTTTCCATTCGTTTGTTTTTCACAGTTCGCGCTTGGTAGGCGTATGAATACGCTCACTGCACGCGCGCAGAAATAAACACGGTTTAGTGTCGTTTTGTTTGATTTGTGCACAAGTGTAGTCTGTGTCACGCATGCACCAATCAAAAGTTTGGACACAACTTCAAATTCAGTGGGTTTTCTTTATTTTTAGTGAGTGAGTGAGTGTGTGTGTGTGTGTGAGAGAGAGAGAGAAACTTGGGGATTGAGACACGAGTGCGTCTCAAACAATTAGAATATCGTGAAAAAGTTCAATATTTTTCATCAGTTATTTAAGAAAGTGAAAATTTGATACGTTCAAGCATTTTTCTATTTTAATTTTGATAATTATAGCTTATAATGGGGGGATGAGGTGCCATTAGAACAATATAATTAATGCAATTCAATTCATCTGCCAATGACCTTAATTTGATGGCTGACGTGTGTGTTTATATGGAGACGAGTGTTTTACTGTGAAATACACCACTGGTATTTTTCATCCGAGCTCCATCCGGGACATGGAGAACCAAAACCGTGATAAATCTGTCACTCGTGAGGAAATCAGTTAATTGTTTTGATGAATTTGGGACTTTTTGTTTGTGAATGTGTCGCGGTCAAAGGCAAGGCTTTTTATTCCCTGGCCAAGCGAAGTTTGGCGGGGGATTTAGAAACGGGTTCCATCCGTTCGTTTTCGGGCCATGTCTTTAAAACTACTGAAGATATTAGGTAGGTTTTGAACACAGTTAGAAGAGCTTGAGGCAGGTGTATAAGGAGACCAAGGTACGCGTAGCTACTTGCATGACCTTAAGCCCAAGCTGGTGGATACAGATAGCATGGAGAAGGGAGCATGGAGTATAAGAGCATCAAAAGAGAAGCAGAGGTAGCAGTGCAAGAGTGTGAAATGGAGGTAGAGTTTATTGAAGACAAGGTCCAGATGGATTAGGAAAGCATGCCACAGGGTTGGAAAGAGTGCTGGAAGGCCCTAAAGAATGGCATGGAGGTGATCAGTCTGTGGCACTGCTGAAATGTTATTGAAGCCTTTGTTTTAGCCAGCATTAACTTTCTCAGCAGTTGGTGCTACAGTAGGTTATATATAAAATAGAATCTTAATTGTGTCTCTCTGTATTTAAGAAAAAGATGGCAGTTCAGATCAGGCACCTGGGAGATGATTACTCCAGATACCAGAAGGCGTTTGAGCGGTTTCTGGAGTGCTCATCTGAACACCAGAGTATGAGAGACTTCATCCATAGCACACTTCCAGACATCCTGACCACGTATGTACGCGCGCGTGCACACAGGCCACAGTACATGAGGGAGGGGAATCAAATCATACAAATGCTCTAACTTTAGTCTCATCATCTTCCTGATAAACTCTTTCTGAAACGAGCGTTCATTAAATTTAGTGTGTATTATACAGCATGCTGTTGTGTGTGCTGTTCTAACTTCTGTTTTGTTGCATGTCAAGTAAATTATTTTTTTTATTGCACTTTAAACAACAGACATTGGTATCTGACATTACATGTGAGTGTGTTTTCTGGCTCAGTGTTCACTTACAGTTAAAACAATTCAAACAAGGAAGAAGTGTTGGTACATGATGATAAAATAGTGAAAACTTATCCAACTGCAGCTAATACATTGTTTCCTTAGTGATGACTTGTGCACAGGGACTTGTATGGCAGATGTTCCACATAAACTGATTAAAAAAACCGTATGATCATTGATATGGTTAACTTTTTCGATGATTGTTTATTTAACATGTATGGAAGGAGTCTCCAGTGTTCCTGCTTTGTAACTGTCAGAAGTCAAGCTGGAAGTTTGAATTTTCCGACTTTAAGCTGCAGCTCTAAATCTTAAGTTGATTTTTAGAGTGGTTTGAGCATGCTGATTTTAGATGCTCATAAGTGAAGTGCTTCTAAGCTGTAGTTAAAGCAAAGTATAGATAATGTGCAAAATTCAAGGTTTTAATGGTATCAGAAAAAAATTAAGTGATTTTGCATCATCTCTCTAAATAAAATCTTTGTCAAACACTAAGATCCAAGATTCACGCTAAACTGTACGGTGTGTGTTAATGTAGAGGATGAGTTAAATCAGGAATTGGTGCCAGTGTTTATCATAATTTAATATTCTCATTCTCTCTCTCGCACCCTCTCAGTGTTGGAGCAGGAAAATCCACACTGAATATGATGGGAGTGGGATGTGGATCAGGTATAAATATTCTGTTATTTTAATATATTCTTATAGTTCTATCATTGTATAAACGTGACTCACACCATCGGCAGGAGAGATCGATGTGGAAATCCTCACACAGCTGCACGCTAAACATCCTGAAGCCAGGGTGGAGTACGAGGTGGTGGAACCCAGCGGGAACATGCTGTACAAGTATAAAGGTTATGCACTTGCACATCTGGTCATTATTATTTTTAATTTGGGTCATTGTGTCTAACTCATGAGCAGCTCAATGTAGAGTTTATTAAAATACACTAAACATCTACACACATGTACAGGACTATACAGTATGGGGCTAGGGTAAATACTGTTGGTGTTTGGGGTAGGGTAAATGCTATAGGACTTGGGGCAAGGGTGTTCAGTCTTATCCAGAAAGGGTCAATGTGGCTGCAGGCTTTCATTCCAGCCAAATAGGAGGTACACTTAATAGTTGATTGAACACCAAGATGAACTGATGAAACAAGTGAAATCAGGTGTGCCTCCTGCTTGGTTTGAATGAAAGTTTGCAGCCCCATAACCCTGTGTGGATTACATAAATGGTGTTGGGTGTGTGCACGCTGTAGGGCTTAGTGTGTGTGTTGGACTTGGGGTGATTTATGTGAAATTCAATTACGATTACTTCTAAAGTTTTTGATTATAATTACAACTATGATTACATGTACCACAATTACGATTACTTGAGCACAGTTACGATTACAGCAAATACAATGCCAAATTCTGTTATGGACAAGTGCTTTAGACCTATTTGGGGACAAATTTGGGCACTTATGAGCAATACTATTCAATGAATCAAATGATAAAAATAAAGAAAAGAACAAGAATGCTAGTTTTACTTGCAAAACTTATAATTTTTCATTATGCATGTTTTCACATAGTCTGATGTAAAATGTAATGTAAAACTAGCCAGCGTACATTAAAGTGCAAGAGACTATATGTGAAAACGTATATAATTTCTTCCATTTCTGATGAACGTATCAGTTGATATGCGTGCAGTGTAGTACGTACACAGGAAAAATGACTGAGCAGTTTTTTCCAGAGTTAAAAGTATTTTCCTCAAAATAGTTAATTTTGCTCTATTTTGGGTTTAGAGATGTATAACATTTGGAGTGGGAGCAAAATTAGAGTAATTGTGTAACGGAGTTGGTTGTGGCTCTGAACCGAATAGAATAGTACAAGAGTTAATTTCAAGACGTGCTGAATAGAGTCAAATACCAAAATAAACTCAAATACCAGATAAATGAAGATGTTGTAAAAATCAGTTTGAGAACTGTTGGAATGTGTGAAAAACATGACCTTACCCATTGGGACTTGACTTGATGGGATTAAGAGTTGACAGTGGGAGGGGTTTTCACTCTTCTCATTGAACATGAATGGAATCTATTACCCTTCTCATTTAATACCCCTCCCACTGCCAACCCTTTATCCCAAAACAATGACACAATTTTTTTTTGATGGTCAGTTAATTGTCCAAATCAATGGAGCAGATTTAAGATTTTGTGCTTGATGCATTCCTAAGACTGAACAGAATCACCTCAAGTGACCAAAACGGTTCGACAGGATGGATAGTCATGTTTTTTCCACACATTCCAACACAGTTCTAAAACTGCATTTTAGAACATATTCATTTATCTATTTTTTTAAAAATTACAATCATGACATACTACGTGGATATTATTGTAGCTGAACTTGTGCTGAATACAAGTCATATGACTTTGAAAATGCTGCTTAGATTTGTTGAAATTGATAAAATCGGACCATACCAAAATCATTAGAGTGCCAGAAAATACCCTCAGACCCCAGAGGGTTAGAATCTACTGACCTTACAGGTAAATGGACCAAAGATGTTCAGTATACACAAGGTACCAATGTTCTTCACTTATATTTTTACCATCATGCAATTTTGTTATATGATTACCATTAATTATGAGTACCTACAATTGCGATTACAATTACAGCATGTTTCCTGAGTAAAATTACAATTACCTGATGATTACATAAAAAATGTAATCGATTACAATTAGTTACGATTACCCCATGTCTAGTGTGTGTGTGTGTGTGTGTGTGTGTGTGTGTGTGTGTGTGTGTGTGTCGATTTTCCTACGTGCGCACACTCACTCCACTCACACCATTTACTCTGAACAAATTATTTGATTGGCTGGTAGCATCATGTGGGATGCATAACAATGCACGCGAATTGGTCTGTGTTTCTCTTCTGTACATACATTGACTACCGTAAATGCAAGAAAGGTTGCTCAGTTTAAAATAGAAATGGTCTGTCAAAATCTAATAATAGGTCTGGGTCCGGATCCGGACTGCGGTCCGTCATTTGGTGATGCTGGCTATAGAGTGTGCTGTAGGCTATAGGGCTATTGAGCATATGGTGTATTGTTTGGATTGTAGCCTATCGGCTGTTTTATACTGTACTGTTACCAAACCTGTTCAGGTTTAGTCTCAAGGACACCGGGCCTTGATTACATCACCTTCAACTTTAATAATGTTACGGCAGCCGAGTTCAAGAGTGACTGGAAGCAGAGAAACACTGACAGGAAAATGGACTTCATTCACATGATTCAGGTTTGTGCATGAACAATGTGGCCAAAGCTTTGTTTAAATAAAGTTTTATTATAGCTCGCTGCTTTCTAAACATTTCACTGTTCTTTTAATTGAATTATTTGCTTTGTTACCTCTGCCAGGGAGGCCATGTTTTCGGTAGCGTTGGTTTCTTTGTTGGTTTGTCTGTTAGCAACATTATGGAAAAAGTTATGAACGGATTGCTCTGAAATTTTTCCCAGAGGTGTCACTGGGCACAAGTCGCAATCCATGACATTTTGGCGGTGATCCGGATCACCTTCTGGATCCCGGATTTTTTTTTTTAAAGGATTCTTGGCGGAGGTCTGCGCTCTCCGAGTGCTTTTCTAGTTTTTTTTTTTTAAATGTCTGTACTTGCAGTCGTTTCAGAGGATATTTAATCCCGTTACATCCATTTCTTCTCCCTTTCTTTATGCAGTTTCGGCGCATGGTGAGGCTCAGCATGTCCGCTAAACAGAAGGAGAAGCAGATGGTGAAGCAGATCCTTCTGGAGAAGAGGAACGAGCCCAAAGAAGTGATGACGAATGATGTGACCGATGACGTGTTCGTCACGCCGGCGGAAGAGAAACCAGTGACTGTGGAGCTCGAGGCTCCGGAGCCACAACTGAGCAAGAAGAAGAAGAAGAAGCTGACCGAGCTGAAGAAGAGGACGCTGCTGAAACGCAAAGGCCTCCGATGAAGGGCTTGCACTGTGTCACCTTTTCCCTCATCCTCTCATTCAAATTTTTTTTTCCCCAGCCCTGAAGTGTCAGCTCTACAGGAAGAGGCTGCAAATTACTTTTAGGGCGTGTCTGAAAAGTGTTCTTCTCTCAGGATCACTACCATCTTTATATCTCTGAATACATACTGTCTTTGTAATTGTACATTTTATTTGTTGCATTTGTTACAACATTAAACTGTTAGCATGAACACCTCGTCCTGGTCTGGTCTTTCTTATTTATTTATTTATTTATTTATTGTAGGTAAATAATAAGAAATGAGAGTGATGTCTTCAGTCCTCAGGCATTAAGGAAGGAACAAAATTATCTAAATTACTGGTTACATGCTAGTTTGCTCTGTTCCAATTTTTTTTTTGAAGTAGTTAAGGTTATGAATATTAATTAATTGAGCCGAGCACAGAACCAACGCTGAAGGATGTGAGTTCAACAATCCTCAATATAACTCCATGGTTCTCAGATTTCTCATAGCCATGGAACCATTTAACTGTAATTATGTTTAATTATTAAAGTTTAGCTTGAAACTGTTCACATCAAACAACCCATCAGGCTTTAATAATGGCGGGGTTGTGGTTTCAACCACTGTAATTACATTTAGAATAATCACAGTTTAATTTTTTTGGGAGCAGTGCAGTGGTTATCACTGGCGCCTCATTGCAAGAAGGTTCCGGGTACAAACCTCGCGACCTTCCTGTGTGGAGTTTGTATGTTCTCCCTGTGTTTGTGTGGGTTTCCTCTGGGTACTCTGGTTTCCTCCCACCGTTCAAAGACATGCAGATTAGGTAAAAATACTCAGGCGCTGGTTGTACAAGCCAGTGCATACAGAGCCAAGCCTGGATAGATTGGGGAAGGTTGCGTCAGGAAGGGCATCTGGTGTAAAATCCTATGCCAAATCAAATATCTGGATCATCATGATCTACTGTGGTGACCCCTAATGGGAACAGCTGAAAGAAGAAGACAGTTTAATTTCCCTGCTTCTCAGGCCCCTGAGGGTCCCCGGACTCCACACTGAGAACCCTCTGTGATAGCAGATATGAATATGCATTTGAAGCATCCATAACTGACATGTAATATATCACGGTCATGTGTTATATTTGATAGGTACATGTTAGTTATGAAATCCATGAATAATACTGTATATTTTATATTATATATTATATTATATTGACAGTATTTGGGCTTCCAAGTTGTATTTGAGTTATTGTGGCTGCATGAAAATGAAAAGTGTTTTACATACCATAGACAGGATTGGTTTATTATCTATAATTAAATGATACAATGTAAGGCAGTAATAGAACATAATGCATTTTTATTTTGAAATACAAATTAGATGATTGTTGTCAATAAACGTCAACAGGGAAAGAAAGGCGGAACGTTGTTTTCCGGGGTGAGTTTCCGCCCGGACACATCAGTAAGACGGACAAGGAAACATGGCGTTCAGCTTCGGCGGCGGGCCCTCGAGCACCGCGAGTACGTGCTTTTCTTATTTACGATACATAAAGAGAAAAGTGTGGTATGATAAATTAAGAGAAATAATTTGCACAGCGGTTTTTAGAAGGGAAAATGTGATCTAGAATAATAGCCGGAGGCTGTGTGGAGAAAGCTAGCTGCCATCGTTAGCATGAGCTAAAGTAAAGTATCATAGCGTCAGCTAAGCTAACGGCTTTATAATTATTACTCAGTAACCAGGTGATGCACAGTTTAGAGTTAAACATTCAACAGGTGGTGATGAGTTCGGATTTCTAACAGCTGTAAAAGAGTGAAATTAGTCACAAGTGGAGGAGGAACTGAGCAGGTTTGAGAGCAGCGCGTGAGCAGAAAGGGTTACAAACTGCAGCGAGTGTAAAGCGGAGGGAGGAGAGGGGCTCCGAACTCATAACCCGCAGCGAGTGTAAAGCGGAGGGAGGAGAGGGGCTCCGAACTCGTCACCCGCAGCGAGTGTAAAGCGGAGGGAGGAGAGGGGCTCCGAACTCGTAACCTGCAGCTGTGAGCTGAGCTGAAGAGCCGTATGAATGGCAGGACAGCTGCTAACATCTGCTCAAAACATCACTGATATGGCACTAAACTCTGAAGGAAGGAAAGATGCAGGAAAGAAAGGAAAGACAATGTGGAAGGAAGGAAAGGATTTAACTAAGGAAGAGAGGGCTGAAGAAAGAAAGAGAAGATGGTGTGTAAGAAATGAAGGACAGACAGTAAGATAATGAAGGAAGGAAAGACCTGTGTAAGAAAGTTGTTCTTTCTTTCATGGGACTCTTTCTTCCTGTCTTCCACACTGTCGTCCCTTTCTTTCTAGCCTTCCTTTTTCCTTTAATTTCTTTCCTTCCTTATCTCACTGTCTTTTCATCCTGTCTTACATGCTGTCTTCCCTTTCTTTCATTAGCCTTCTCTTCCTTAGTTTATTCTTTTTGTCTGTACTCTTTCCTTTAATTTCTTTCCTTATCACACCTTTCTTTCTTTTTCTTTGTGTAAGAAATGAAGAACAGACAGTAAAATAATGAAGGAAGGAAAGACCTAAGAAAGAAAGTCTTTCTTTCATGGGTCTTTCCTTCCTGTCTTACATGCTATCTTCTGTTTCTTTCTATCCTTCCTTTTTCCTTTAATTTATTTCCTCCCTTATCTGTCTTTTCGTCCTATCTTACACGCTGTCTTCCCTTTCTTTCACTAGCCCTCTCTTCCTTAGTTTATTCCTTTTCTGTACTGTCGTTCTTTTAATTTCTTTCTTTCCTTATCACACTGGCTGCCCTTCCTTTCTTACACAATCTTTCTCTCTTTCTTTGTGTAAGAAATGAAGGACAGACAGTAAGAGAAGGAAGGAAGGAAAGACCTAAGAAAGAAGGACAGTCTTTCTTCCTTCCTTCGGTCTTTCCTTCCTTCTCTTCCTGTCTGTTCTTTCTTTTTTCTTTCTTTGTGTAAGAAATGAAGGACAGACAGGAAGGGAAGGAGTTACAGGAATGGCAATGAAAAGGAAGGAAGGAAGTAAAGAAAGAAGACAAGGATAATGGAGGAGGAGAAGAAGGAAGGAAATTAAAGGAAAGACTGAAAAAGGAAGGAAAGAAAGAAAAGAGAGCAAGTTAAAGAAGGGCTTCAGTTGCAGTTTAAAAGGGATTTAGATTCTTATTTATTTTCCCCCAGGTTAAGGAGATTATTTATCTGGAGTTGTTGTGTTTGAGTCCGATTCTGTTCCTCAGTCAGCGTCTGCGTGAGGGAATTGAATGATGATCATGGTTCTTGTGGCTCTGGTTTCTCTAAATGTTCTCCTGGAGCTGTTCTTATTTGTGCATTTATCAAATTTTACACCGACTCGAGCACACGCACACAACTTCATGCACATATATTACAAAAAGAAAATGAGGATATAAAATAAGCCTTGTGTACGTATTTTACCCTGAAATGAACCACGGTGTTGCATGAATGTGTGAGTGAGAGAGAGAGAGAGAGAGATCGGCATGGTAAATGCATTTCCAAAGATCCGTCGTCTTCATCCTCCTCACGTCTGTCTCTGATATCTTGTTTGTTGTCGATAAATGCTCGTCTGGGTTTTCATTCGGTTCATTTGGTGCCAAAACGACAGCATCCACAGCTTTTGGCTTTGGTACCAGTACCACCACTACCGCCTCATCTGGATTTGGTAGTAAGTTCATCTGTCCATGCAGACGGGTCCGATTAACCGCTGTATGGAGACGCTCATGATCCCCTCATTCTCATAAAGCTGCTGTTTCCCCAAACTCTGCCTGCTTCTGTCTCATTTATTTATTTAGATTTCTAGAAGTCTTTATTCATACAAACATCAGAAATTAATCATTGTTGTTGTTTTAGGTCTCTCTGCCCCAGCTTTTGGGGCGGCCACGACGACAACGGCTTCCACAGGGTTCGGATTCGGGTCCACAACCACAGGTTGTTTTATTATTTCCTCTGTCTCATACTTTAACATGGAAACAAAGATCAGAGAAAAAAAAATCCGAATTATAAGAAGTGTAAACTCTTCTGTTCTGAAGATGTCCAACATCTTAAGGTTCCAGCTGGACCTCTTCAAAGTGCTGGAGGCTCCGCCCCTAAATGATGGATGGATAGATACAGTAGATAGATAAAGCTTCTTACAGAAAACTTCACCGCATCAAGTTGTTGAATAACTGTGTTTTTGCTCTGATAAAATGAATTAATTTGTGATTATTTCTGTAGCTCTGATTTCTCATGCTTTGTTTAAGCAATTAGCCCCTCTCCCTGTTCTTCCTCTTCCTTGCACGCACGCACACGTATCTTTCCTCAACATGATTTTTTTATAGATATATATATTTCCACACAGTACTGTGCAAAAGTCTTAGCCCCCATTTTTTTCCCCATACAGACTTTGTTATAGATTTATATTTTATGATTTCTACATTGAGTCAAAAGTTACAAAAACATCTTAGAGTTCCAAACGTTCGTATTTATTTATTTTTCCAGCACACAATTAAATGCTGCAGGAAAAAAATGTTTGTAAATATCTGAGCAGCGTATTCCATAAGAGCGCACTTTTCAGATGAAAAAAGAAAACATAATGAAGGCTGCTGGCAAAAGTTTTGGTGTAAAATGAAGAAGCGAAAGTGTCCAGAAGAACTGTGGCCGGTTCTGCAAGACGCTCAGTAAAACCTACCGCTCATTTCCGCATAAAACTGACCTCACTGGACCCAAGACTACTATTTTTATTTATTTAATTTATTTTTTGAAAGCAAATGGTCGTCTCACACCAAATATTGATTTTCATTTATTACGGCTTACTGATTACTGTTTTATAGTATTTTTTTTTTTTTTTTTAAATGTCGAAACATTTTCATTATTTTTAATCCGTTTTTGGTCTACAGCATTTCTTTACATGTGCCTAAGACTTTTGCACAGGACTGTGTGTCTGTAGTGTTCCACATTCTATCAGCTCTCTTAACGCTCTTCTCTAACACTGCTGTTTCTCTCTCTCTCTCTCTTTTTGTCCCTCTGTGTTTCTCCTCATGGCTTTCCGTGCGGTCAGGATTTGGGGGTTTGGGGACTGCGAGCACCACCGCTGGGGGTTTTAGTTTCGGGGGGTACGGGTTGAACACTAACCCAGCGGCAGTTAGCTTTAACATGGGGGGCTTTGGGGCTCCTCCCACCACCGCCACGGTTTTTAATTTTGGGAATAACCTCGGTGGTGCAGGTAGACTTTCTCTCTCTCCTTCCAGAACCATAAGTCTTATTTTCATCATCATCATCATCAGTGTGCAAGTGTACCAGTGTATTTGCTTGCATGCACTACATGTTTAAAAATGCAACCAATCCAAAACAGCCTCTTTGTATCATCGGTAGAAATGTATTTGCAGGGAGTGCAGTATTTTTTAAATTTGCACTTTTCTGGTCTTTATAAGGATTAAAGGGTGGGGCGATATGACAAAAAATATCATCGCGCTACTTGAAGGTATTTCTATGATACATATTGTGTATCAGTGTATAGGTTTGCTAACAAACTGTCAGGAAAAAAGCATTTTAAAAAAATTGAAAAAAAACCCCTTTGTTTATGATGAAATGGATTCTTTTTTTTTTTGTCCCCCAGTGTTTAAAAGTTTCCCTAGCACCAAATAAGCCGAGTTTGTAATTGTCATCAAAATACTTTCGATATCGTAGTAAAATGTATCGTGACATGAAAGATCACGATACAGATTTTCTCATTTTATTGCCCAGCCTTGGCTGAGTTGACTGCGACTTTTATTTAATATCTAAAAATAAACGTATAATGAAAAAGAGAAGCATTCTGTGCAAATATTATTAGAGATCTCAGTATTTTTTTTTTTTTAATGAGAAATGTGAATCGTAAAAATGTATCGCGGTATTGATATGTGATCATATCGCCCAGCTCAAATAAAGATCACGTGCACATGGTCGTGTTAAAGCTTTCTGCTTTGTCATAACACTCATCAGCATTCGTAATGCATCTTAGAAAATGTCTGTCGTTTTTTTTTTTTTCCTGGTCCCACCTCGGCTCTCATCTCCATCGTGGCCTTTTTGATGATTTGGTCACTTTGGCTGATCGTCTCGTTTTGTTCAGGTGCGTTCGGAGGGTTTGGTACCACCACCACCTCGGCTTCTGCAGGCCCCACCTTCAGCTTCTCCAACCCCGCCAACACAGGTGATGACTCGTTGTCTTTTGCTGTGCACTGCTGCTTGGCCACCTCTAGATGGCACTATGTATTTAAAACTTGTTGTACTGTATGCTGTTATGTTGTCTTGGTGCCAGGTGGTGGTCTGTTCGGAAACACCCAGAACAAAGGCTTCGGGTTTTCATCTGGTCTGGGAACAGGGACCGGTACTGGGACGGGGTTCGGGTCCGGGTTAGGAGGCGGAGGCCTCGGGTTCGGGGGTTTCAATCTTCAGTCTACGCAGCCGCAACAAGGTAAGAATCGCGAGCGAGTATGTGTCCTCTGTACTGATGTTGACAGTAATTAGTCTTCAAGATTTTTTTTTTTCCTTAATTTTTAAAAACGTCTTTTTTAAAGACGTTTAAACTACAGAAACTACAGCGCTGCTGACTTCTCGATTCCGATTGGTCAGAACTTGGGTGTTGATTAATTTCTTGATGCCGCTGCAAATTGCAGATTTATATAGTAATGTGTAATCATGTTAACATATTAATATCTAACACTGAATATGTATAATTGTTAATAGGAGCTTTATTTAATATTTTATGGAAGGAGTCTCCAGTTCCAGTGCTTTTTGTAACTGAAGTTTAATTGAATTAAATTAGTGAATGGTTTGTGTTTTTATATTAAATGTCATTTCAGAGAAAGTGGTGTTATTCAGAACAGTGCATTTTATCTTAAAGGTGCAATAGATGTTTTTTTTTTTTAATTAATAAAAGTTCTTTACTTAACGTGATTTATTTTTTTTTGTTTGTTTTTAAATGGAATAAGTCATGTCTTTAAAAAATCTCACCTGTTGTGGACGAGAATGCTTGTTTGTCTTTGAATGCACGTCCTGTTCATTTTATTTTATAGCCATTCTCCTGGGGGCGGAGCTTCATGAACATGCGCAGGAATAATTCAAATGTTGTAGCCACTTAACCTTTCTTAAATATAGATGTAATCTTGGAAAAACAGCAACAAAACAAATACTAATATTACCTAATGCACCTTTTAAATGTAATTTATAATAACCTGAGGGAAAATGTTTGATGAATAGTATAAACATTTTTAGCACACTAAGCTATATATTATTGTGTGTGTGTGTAAGATTATCAGTCTGGTGTGTTTGTGTGCTGTAGGAGGTCTGTTTGGTCAGCAGGCCCAAGCCCAAGCGCAGCCTAATCAGCTCATCAACACGGCCAGCGCTCTGTCCGCACCCACGCTGCTCAACGACGAGCGCGACGCCATCCTGGCCAAATGGAACCAGCTGCAGGCCTTCTGGGGCACGGGCAAGGGCTACTTCAACCACAACATCCCACCGGTGGACTTCACCCAGGAGAACCCTTTCTGCCGATTCAAGGTGAGGCACGACTCCGGGGGTAAAGATAAAAAAGGTCAGTCTTGTGCTAGAAAATTGGCCAAGTAGTGAATATTTAAACGGCACTTTAAGCTACTCAGTAGTACGCAAATGAATCAAAATTAGCTTAACCTTAAATAGTTACAGCAGTAACATGCAGGAGTAATATTAAAACAAGACAGAGAGCTTTTTTTTTTTTTTTAAGATATTTTTTGGGCTTTTTTCACCTTTATTATTGGATAGGACAGTGTAGAGACAGGAAAT
>JANZLB010000004.1:2954192-2964330 GCA_026167865.1 Notarius quadriscutis | reverse complement strand
CACGTTATAAGTTAAACAGATGTTATATTAAACTTGTCAACATTTTGGAAATTGTTCGTGTTCATTGAGATATTGTTTAAAATGTTACTTTTCAAACGGGGTGGACTCATTTACGCTCAGCACTGTACATGTGGGTTTTCCGTTCTGCTTTACCTCACTGTTGGGCTCAGTGATGTCGAGTTCTCGGAACCAGTGGTGGTAGTTGAGTGTGCCGTCCTGCGTGTTGTAGCCCACCAGCTGCGATCGCAGGACTCTCCACGGCAAGCCGAGCCGCAACACGGACTCCATCGCAGCAGCCCAGTGCTTCATCGAGATCACACCTGAGACAGACGCAGCAAATAACGCCATTTCTTGAGCGTCCACCCAGCACAGTTTACTGACCCTTCTAGTCCTGGATCATCCAGGTCCAGCGTTAATGCGTATGTTCAGAGTCAAAACAATCTTCCTGTACAGCTCTGGGTCTCCATGACATTTTTGATTAGATGGGTATTTAATGAGTATAAAGTATAAAATAAAGAGGATCCTGTGAGTTTATCCTGCTTGATCAGGGTTGTGGTGGATCAACGGTGGAGCTGATCCAGGAAGCATCAGGTGTGGTATGAGATGGAATGCACCCTGGATGGGATTCTACTCCATCGCACGGGAACATGCACAATGCATTTACACTTAACAGAAACAATTCTACCTCCCAGCATGTTTTCGGGAGGTGAGAGGAAACGGGGGAACGTAGTGAAACCCCACACAGACACGGGGAGAACGTGGACAGGAACCTGAGCTGCGAGATGCCAAGGATACCCAATGAAAGGCTCGTCTTTCACAAATGGGTACACAGAGAGAGGATTAATGTCCTCTGTGTGTGTGAGAGAGATGTACCTGTGTGCTCTGGGTCATACTCCTGGAAGGCACTGATGAGTTCTGACTTGTGGGCAAAGAGTTGTTCTCTCAAGGCTCGGAGAGCCGAACGCTCCGTCCGTCCAACACTGTACACACACACACAGCTTTACACTCATATTTTTCCCCTCCTCATTCCAGTTGCTTATTTGTTTCCAGTGTGTGGGGGAACAATCCAAGTTGATATTTTGGTGTGTGTGTGTGTGTTTGAGCGAGACCCTGATTTGGAGAGTATCTTCACCTCACCTCTGTCTCAGGGTCAGTTCTCTGGTGGATCTGCTGGCCTGGTACTGGATCATGTGAGGGTTCAAATCTGGTCCTAATCTTATATAGGCTCCTCTGTTACTGCCCACTTCATAATAGTTAGATGCAGAGAAAATGGTCAGCACCTGTACACGCACACACAAACGTAGTCTTTTGGACCTTAAAAGGAACATAAACTTGTAATAAGCAAGGAATAAAATGTGACAGGGCATGCTATAATAGCAGAGCACTTAATGATGGGGTTTTATGAATATATATATACAGTAATATCCGTACAGGACGCTTTTTCAATGGAATAAAAACACATGTTCTATTCCCTTCTAGCGGGTTTCATTCATTTGGTTTGATAGCATGCAATATTGTTAGCATATCGCTTATCCTACGTGCATTACGTCGCTCTACCCAATGGAGAATGAGCGTTGAATATGGTTTATGATATTGCACGGTTGTCAAGACAACATGATGTCACACGTCGGAGATGTAAAACTTCCGCAGTAGCAAGTGAGCAACTGGGACAATCTGTAAACAAACATGGCCGCCGAGTTTGCTTTGTTAAATATGGAAGATTTTGAGAGAATTTTGAAAGAGGACACCCGAAAGGAATGTGTACGTATAATAGTAATATTGTCTGGCTTTTTTCATGGTCTATCAGATATATTCTATTCAGCTACTCGTCTTTGACTTGTTCAATATCATGCTAGCTGAATGGAATATATCTGATAGACCACTCAATGCTAGCTAATATTATTTAAATATTTCTGACCCTGCGGTCATGACAGAACTCGTAGCCATCCTGTTTGCACTCGTGGGATCGGATAAGCAGCTGCAGATTGTGGCGCTCGAGGACTTCTCGCGTGACGTCAGGACCCCAGTAACAGCCGCCTCCTCGCACCTCGTTTGGGACACAGCCGTCCTGTGGCATCGGGTCGCTCCACAACATATCCACTATCTGTAGCACAAACAAACAAATAAATGGGCAAGCGCATGCTGTAGATACTGAATGAACAAATTGTTTTATTCACCCAATTTGTATTTCAAATCATAAGTTTATAATAATGCACTCGTTACATTAAATACGTTATCATAACGAGACGTTTGTTTTTTATTTACGGACTTAATGGAAGGAGTCTCCAGTGTCAGTGCCGAGTTTCCCAAAAGCATCGTAGCCCAAAGATCATCGTTAAATGGTAGAGCGAGCAGCACAATGAACACTCTCTCTCCTAGTTAAGATGCTCTTAGCACTAAGAGGCTTTTGAGAAACCCAGCCCAGATCGGTAAAGCTGTAAATTTTCCACAATAGAAAAGTCTTCAGGGCGCTTTGTGGTTTCTTGATAACATCACAAGCTGTGTTTCGCTTTTCTTGTTAAAGATAACGAGAGAAAAAAAGACGGGCTGGTGAGGGGACGACTGTTTATCGCTGCTATAACGTAAGTGAGAACTTGCTTTGTGGACATTCCACGACATTAAATATAACTATTCTATCAACTCTATTAGTATTATTATAAGTATTAGTATTAATAGTTGTCATCGCAGCATTATTACATGCTTCCTGCTAATTCAATTTGGCCCCGTTATAAACCTCAGCTACAATTATTATTACGTCATACAGATACGTTTTCCTCCGTACCTGCTTCCAGGCCTCTGCGTCCGTCTCTGGAGCCTCTACTGAGTCAGAGTCTGAGTCCGAGTTAAAGAAGTGAAGCCTGTCGCAGGAGGTGCTGAGTCCCGCCCACCTCCTCCTTTCCTGAAGCTCCTCCTCCACGGAGGGGCTCGTGCGGACATAGTAGGTCGTCAGGGGGCGTCGCTCATACGTTAAAGAGCGCACTCGTTTCCTGCTTGAGGTGCTGTCGCACTCCTCGCCTCTGCCTGAGGGCTTTCGGGTCCGCCGAAGACGCTTCGGGGGCCTCAGTGCTGAAACGTACTGTGAAACAGAAGGTGCTCTAACAGGAACTTGATCCACAATGTTAAATGCAACTATAAATGGATAAAAGTATGGCGTGTCATAAAAAGATCATCGGTAAATTGTTGTGCTATAAGAGGAATAAAACTCTTCGTCGTAAGAAAAGAAATCGGTTTTGCGTTATCACATGACCCTGTTGTTGATTATTTTCCTCCAACAGCACGACATGGAGCAGTTGATTTATTCTTTTAACAACTCACTCTGTGTCTTTCCAGTTTGGCAATGAGTTTGAGGTCAGTGGTGTCTGAGATCCCTCCGTGTAGAATCAGCACTTTCTGGTCGATTACGGTTGCCAAGGGCAACCAGCTAAATATCTTCTGGAGCAGCTTGAGGATCTTCTTCCCATGAACCTTGCGATATCAAAATCCAGTTTCAGAAAAACAACATTAAAAGTGGTCAGGACTGGGAAGGTTTTTAAAGTGAGCAAATATTTTTGAGAATATTTTTGAAGATCAGAGCGTTGTCGTGACTTATTAATCGTTGCACTAATATACAACGTATGGCCGAAAGTTTGTGGACACCTGTGGACCGTTACACCTTGAGTTACTTTTGTTAATATTTAAATTCTCTGCTAACGGCGAGACGCTACTAATCTACACTAAGGAGGAGGTGATAAATTTAGCCAGGCATTCAGCAAAAGGGTAATCTGCTATCCCTGGTGTTAGTAGCAGCTGCTAATGTAATGCCTCGATGAAATCTAATCTCAAATCTCTCTCTCTCAAGTCAGCTCCAAAATTATTGGCACCCTTGCTACAAATCTCCAAAAACCTGTTACGAAAAACATCTTAATCTCACACTGAAAATGTAAGAAGAATCTAATTGATGTCAATTTATTCTAAAAGAAAAACATTTTGTGGCACTATCACATTTACTATTTTGTCTTTTGTGCAAGCTCTTTATCTATAATGCTTGACAAGATCTCTCCAATTTTTTTTTTTCATGGATTCTCCTCTTCAAGTAATCCTAGAGGTGCCAATACTTCAAGAAAACATGTTTCTAGAAATACAGCCCAGAAACGAAAATCAGCCCTTGTACATGGAAATGTGTCTTTGATTATTTTGGGCAGACTAAGCCTCTCTTAGATAAGGAAAGGCCATCTAATCCTCTAATTTAATCCCACAGGTCAGTGTGAGTGACCCATATCACAGAGAACCCACAGCTCGGGTTATGTGTGTATTCATTCAGTCAAAAGAAGACTAAAATTATGCGTCTGGTTGACTGTCTGTCTGTCTGTCTGTCTGTCTGCGATGACACTCGGGACACTCACTCACCCTGTACTTCCCAAGAACCTCCTTGGTGAAGCCGTATCTAGAATAGACACAAAGGAGTGAGAGGTCAGTCAGTAAAATTCTACTGACTGACTAAACCTGTGTTCACACTAAGAAGCAACATGTGACTGTGATTTCTTAATTCTATGCAAATTAGGTCTGATACGGAAAAACAACAAAGCCAAACAACTGACTCGAACGATTCCTTGTGGTCTTCACCTCCCAAGTCAACTTAAACTTTTATACCGTAATTGTCAGTAAATACGTATAGAAACACTGATGTCGTCTCTGGTTGCTTTGCAAATCCAGTAATGTCGCTCGGACAAAGCTGGGCGTGTAAAATTACGGTACCTAAAGTTAGCTTTCCAAATTGTATCCTATAGCTAGTCTCAGACACCCACAAGGACTACCATGTACAGTACCTCAGATTCACGATGTGGTCTTCGTGGTTTCCTCTGTTGAGGTGGACGTCGTTGGGATACACCAACTGGAAGGCAAATAAGATCAACAGAATCTCAATGGAGTCCTTCCCTCGATCCACAAAGTCTCCGTTGAAGACGTACGGCGTCTCCACTGATGGCAAGCCATTCTAAAGGAAGAAGACAGAAAAATAACTTTGGCTACAATCATACAAACAGATATGTCGGTAATTAGCACGGCCTTGACGTACTGTACCGACCTTATAGAACACCAGCAGGAGATCTTCAAGTTGTCCGTGCAAGTCTCCTGTAGAAATAAGAATCGAGAAGAAAAAGAAGTAAGACGTCAACAGTAGGAACTTGTTGTTAACTGGTTCTTCTATAGATAATGTAAACTATTGTACAATTACATGTATGTATAGACCATCAGTTACCACAGATGGTGATCTCCTTGCTATGGCGTGTAGACACCATGTTAATGTTTGGCAGAACCCGGAGCAATCTCCAAGTTTCACCAAGGAGCTGGAGGACATACCGAGAATGGAGCTGCTACTGGGAACAACACACACACCCAAGGAAATGTAGAGGAAGTCAAATGAACAGATTCTGATTCCAGCACACTCGTAAACAGGTGTAACGTTAAAATCTTAAAGCTTTCTTCAGTTTGTCCTTCAGGGGAAAAAAAACCCACTTAAGATATGGTTTTGAAGGGAAACCCCTCCCTTAGCCAATGAAACATTTTGGCGAAGGTTTGACCAAATTTTTAACCAAAATGAGACCTTACAAACAAGCTAAAGGGTTTAAATTAGCTTGACCAACATTTGGTTTAAATTTTGGTCAAGTCCTTTGGTAAATTTTGGTTTAAAGTTTGGTTTAATTTTGGTCTAGTTTTAGCAAAATTTTGGCTTGATTTTAATTTTTTTTTTTTTAATCTTATTTTCTCATTCACCACAGACTGGAGAATTCTCTTGATCAAAATTTGGTCGGGGATTGCTTTTCATTCCTGAGAGTATAAGCTCAACCAAAATTTGGTCAACTGAGCAAGGTTGTAAACCAAAATGTGGCTTTGGGACGCAATCGAAAATCTGGTTATGACTTAATTTTGGTTAAAGAACAGGGAATAAGCTAAATTTAGGTCTAATTTTGACTAAAATTTGGTTTATTCGAGCCAAATTATTTCATACAGGCTTCAGAAACAGTTATAGAAAACCTTTGAGATTAATTCTTGAGATTTGAGATTGTTCTTCTGTTTGTTCCTCTGAGAGAACCCTTCAAGATTCTGTGTAAAACCCTACAACAAAGGATTTTCCATTCAGAGACGGTACCTAAGGACCGATGCCAATGACAATGTTTGCCTGACACCAAAGGACCTACTTGTTTTTGTTTGAAGGCCTCCAAGAGATCAGTGACATTGCTGACAGTCAGAGGAAACGTGAGGTGAGGCCCGGTGTAAACGTCTGGCACCACAATGCCTTTGTAGCAGAAGTAACGCTCCCATTCTGTGTCCAGGAACACCTCCGTCTCCCGAAATATGTGGGAGATCAGCTTCCCTGAGAGCCAGATTAGGCATGGGAAGTGAGAAGCACTTTTTAACATTACTCACATGACTCAAGACTATTTCTAAATGTCTGAAACGCATATAGCTCTTGACAAATAGGCCAGGATTATTAAATTCCTACTTTCATTGCTTGCAGGAGTGAAGTGATCCATGAGGTAGCTAAAGAAATTGTACAGCTGAGGAAAGAGCAGAGATTCACAAAGCAAGAAAGGAAAGTTACATGGAAAGTTATACGTATTCTATAGTAACAACATACACAGGAACTTGTACAGCGGGCGTGGCACATAATACAAAAAAGTGTCTAATTATTGATATGGTGAAGTTTTCTGATTATGCAAAATGAGCATCAGTGAAATACCACTTTGTCGGCTCACCTTGATCTGATCCTGTTCCCCTGCATACTCAATGGACTGGAAAATGTGCCATGTGCACCGGCGCCTCATCTCCAAGCGGGCCACGTACTGGCGGTACCAGCGCTGGATGAGTAAAGCCGCCCGCATGGCTGTACACGTACACGGTAATTAAATTCCATCACATTTTTTGCTTTATATAAGCAGTAACAGACTGGTTGGATCTATCACTACTACACTACATATACAGGATTTTAAACTTTGGATGAATGCATGTACACCGGTCAACTATACCATTAAACCCACTGAGAGGTGAAGTGAATAACGTTATCTCATTACAATGGCACCTGCCAAGTGGTGGGATATATTAGACAGCAAGAGAGCAGTCAGTTCTTGAAGTTGATGTGTTGGAAGCAGGAAAAACGGGCAAGCGTAAGGATCTGAACGACTTTTTTGGTAAGGTCCAAATTGTGATGGTGAGATGACTCGGTCTGAGCACCTCCAAAATGGCACATTTTGTGGGGTGTTCCTGGTATGCGGTGGTTAGTACCTACCAAAAGTGCTCCAAGGATCTGAAGGACGACCGGTGAACCGACGACAGGGTTATGGGTGTCAAAGGCTCGGTTATTTGCATGGGGTCCGAAGGCTAGCTCATATGATCCAATCCCACAGAAGAGTTACTGTAGCACAAACTACTGAAAAAGTTAACACTGGCTTTTCTGGTCTTCTGGATTGGACCATATGGGCTAGCCTGCATGCCCCATGCAAATCAATGAGCCTTTGACATCCATAACCCTGTCGCCAGTTCACTCGTTGTCCTTCGAATCCTTGGAGCACTTTTGGTCGGTACTAACCACTGCATACCAGGAACACCTCACAAGATGTGCCATTTTGGAGATGCTCAGACCCAGTCATCTCACCATCACAATTTGGCACTTATCAAAAAAGTCGCTCAGACCCTTAAGCACGCCTATTTTTCCTGCTTCCAACACATCAAGAACTGACTGCTCTCTTGCTGTCTAATATATCCCACCCCTCAACAGGTGCCACTGTAATGAGATAATCAATGCGTGTGTATATAAATGACATATGCACGTATGTATTATGCATGTAGAGAGAGAGAGAGAGAGAGAGAGAGATGGTTTGTTTTAAAGCTTGTGACATTAACTCATTTCTGTTTCCATGGTTACAACAAGGTCTCTGATTGTTTTGATTGTACAGGAGTGTGCATCATCAAGGAAAAATCTCATAGCTCAATATCTCACAAGGTTTATACAGTAATAGTCATATTACTGATGATTAGATTTGCTCTGGCGATAAGAAGCGACCTATTCAAGGAGGCTGAGTGACGTGGTGAGTGTGTGCGTGAGTGAGTGCTCAGCGGCAGGCTGTGTGGTGTTAGCGAGGAGCGTTAGCGTACAGTCTGGCGTGCAGCCGAGGATTTCGAATCGCAGACCAGCCTGGTTGTGCCACTCTAATGGAAGGATTCTTATGTACTTCACAGAAACAGGGCTCCTGAGCAGCTGAGTAACAGGAGAATTTTCATCCATTGCACCAAAGAACTCTTCTACCTACAACACACACGTACAGTTTATACAAAATTACAGATTATAGTTCACATTGCAAAAAAAAAAAATCAATCGCAATCTTGCATAAGTAAGGAATAAAACGCTTCGTGTCATGCTGTTACAGAAAAATAATCAAAAACAGGACGGTATATTGAAGCTTAATTAATGGAACCACATCACAACTCGGATCATTTTCCTATAACCACACACCCCGAGGGTTTAATCCCAGTTTTTACCTGTTTTACCACTGCTGACATTTGTATATTTATTAAATGCTGACATGTCATCATTTTTATCTGTTTATAGTTATATTTAGCAAGTTATTTCCTTATGTTATCACAGCTACAAACAGTCGTTTCCTCGCCAGCTTCTATTTATTTCTCTCTCTCTCTCTCTCAAAAAAAAAAAGCAGCACTGAGGAACCACAAAGAACATAACCTCTCCTCTGTCCTGAAGATGTCAAAGCGCTGACACTGGAGACTCCTTCCATCAATATTACATAAATATCTCCCAACAGAAAACATCACCATATCAACCATTAACTCTGTTTATGTGGAACGAGCTGTTGCTATAGTAACAACAGTGTATTCGGACAAGCCTGTGATTTGTTGTACTGACGAAAATACTGTCAGCGCCGCTGATATAGATAATTAAATAAGAATGAATCAACAGTGACGTATTTAAATAATATTGGCTGGCTTTTTTCGTGGTCTATCAGATATATTCCGTTCAGCTAGCATGATATTGAATGAGTTGAAGACGAGTAGCTGAATGGAATATATCTGATATACCATGAAAAAAGCCAGCCAATATTATTATTATTATACGGTACATACACATTTCTTTCGGGTGTTCAACGCATCTTTCTCTTTCACAATTCTCTCAAAATCTTCAGTATTTAACGAAGCAAACCTGGCAGCCATGTTTGTTTACAAATTGTCACAGTCGCTTGCTAGCGCGTAAGTTTTACATTTCCAACGAATGACGTCATGTTTTCTTGACAACCATGCAATATTGTAAACCATATTCAACGCTCATTCTCCACTGAGTAGAGTGACATAATACACGTAGGATAAGCAATATGCTAACAATATTACGGTACATGCTATCAACCCAAATGAAACCAAGTGCTAGAAGGGAATAGAATACATGTTTTTATTGCATCGAAAAAGTGTCCTGTATGTATCATAATAAAGAATAACTCACATAGGATTATCTCTGCTAACAGCATGCTTATCCTTACTCTCCTAGTTCTACCAACTTCTATTTTTTCATCATCTTTGGATTTTTGTCATTGGAGTCGATCATTTTCTCACTCTAAATGCCAACACCTGACACTAGATTCTAGATATTAGTAGAGTATTAAGGTCCATTTCAATTCAAAGTTTGCAGGCCAAATAAAATGAGGCAGAGGGCTGTATTTTGCCTGTGGGCCTTGAGTTTGATACCTGCAATGTTGATGCCACAACACATTCATTACAGGCTGGTACATAATTACTATAGATTTACTAGCATTAACTGACTGTTAGTTTTGAAGTGAATGTTGCTTTAAAGAGTGACTTTACTTCTAAATATAAGACTAACTCCACCCAATGCAAAATTCTGAAAAATGCTAAAAAGTGGTCAAGAGGCTGAAAGGGATGGGGGTGGTTAGTACAGGGGGCATGATGTGTGAGGCAGGAGTCTTGATCAACATATATTTGAAAATGAGCACGGTTTCACAGACTCCCACCAAAAAGGCCGGGGCTGAGGGGAGGTAGACCGTCCACCTCTGATTAGTGGACATTATCTCATCTCATCTCATTATCTCTAGCCGCTTTATCCTGTTCTACAGGGTCGCAGGCAAGCTGGAGCCTATCC
>JANZLB010000004.1:2841859-2864514 GCA_026167865.1 Notarius quadriscutis | reverse complement strand
TATGTAATATTGGATCATTTTCCTCAATAAATAAATGACCAAGTATAATATTTTTGTCTCATTTGTTTAACTGGGTTATCTTTATCTACTTTTAGGACTTGTGTGAAAATCTGATGATATTTTAGGTCATATTTATGCAGAAATACAGAAAATTTTAAAGGGTTCACAAACTTTCAAGCAACACTGTACTTCAATTTAGTTATTTTAGTTCTATACCAGTTAGTCATTTCCTCCAAAATAACATCCAGTACCCCAAGTACTCTGAAGCAGGATTATGTGAAAGCAAAATATGAATCAATTTTAATCTAAATTAAAAATGTACCTCTTGGATGGGTGCAGGCAGTGGTACAGAGGGGAAGAAGGTGTTCTTGATGACCTTCATGCCTCTGAAGCTGCATGTGAAAACCCCCAGGAGCACCAGGAAACACAGCATCAGTGACACCAGGAAGTACAGAACAATCTGCCAGTATGGGGTCAGACCTAAAACACAAATTTCACTTGTTGCAGGAAATTCTCTCTACAATACAACAGAAACTCCCAGAATACAAATGACTGAGGCTTATGATGTTGAGTCTGATATTAACTGACCTTTTACAATTCAGCCACACTGTGTTGTTCGAAAGAATCTCAGTTTCATTTTAATGCTGTCTTTAATACTATTACAACTCTCATGTTATTATTCTTATTATTTTTTACTATACCGGTGTCTGATGTCTTACTGGTATGTGCAATTCAGGTCTAAACCAGACAGAACCGCTCCACCAGTCAGACTATAAAATCACATGTGAAGTTCATTCACAACTAGATTTTGCACACAAGTCTTCATAAATAGTCCAAATCTGGAAATATTCCTGAAGCATCTGAACTAATTAGTGTTTGTTCTCAGCACTTCGCCCAGTGTAGACTACTGCTGGTTTTTAAACACAGCACCACCACCAGGGTACAGGTCTCATCAGACATCATGTTTAGTGTTTATGGTCATTACCATCTTTTATACCACACTTTTAATATTAGTGCACTCACTCTTTATTTCTATAGTAACAGCTCATTCTCAGGGACCTGGACTTGATATTAATGGTAGTCCGACTGTCTGGGATGACCGAATGTTTGGTCTGGACAAGTCAAATCCGCATCTGCCTGTCTGATGGGAAGCTGAATATTAGTTGAAAATCACCATTTTTATAGTAATTATTCAAGAGTGACATCAATAAAATTCCAACAAAACCAGTTCAGTCCCATCAGTGATCCGGCCGTGTTATTGTTTATGAAATTCTGGGGTAGCCAAGTACAGCAGGTGCGTGTGTAAAAATAACCATGTCGTAATATCTAATTATAGATTATTATACTCTGAATTCATCGAAATTGGAGAAATGGTGATCAAATACTTCAAGAAAATAAATATCTGTGGTGAATCTTCATTTCATTCGGACATTCATTGTATTTTTCTTTTGTTTGGTTCACGTTAACCATCACAAATATTGTAAAATATTTCGGGGGAATTTTACAACATTGCAGAACTCACTTATGGTTTTTCCTTCATTCACAACGTGATTGTCACCCTGATCATGTCCAACTCGTTTTCTTTCAGTTTTATTTCTTTAAATTAACGTATACTTAAATTTTTACTGGATTAATCAAGATTTAACTTTATTTCCTTCAGAAGCTTTGAATTTGGGTGAGTTTACTCTTAAAACTGCAGATCAGGTAACAGGTTATAACACACACATAACCCCATAATGGGGCATTGGCTAGTTTCTGTTTATTGTTACAGTTAGTTTTATTGAAAAATTATAAAATCATGAAAGCATAATGATCATAACTATACCTGCTTTTTGATTAACAAAGTTTAAATCACTTTCCTTTCATTGAACTCGTAAATACATAGGAATAAAAACGTTATGGTCAGGACAAGTGAAAAAGCTTGCTGCTTGTCCGACTGGACGAGACAATTATAAAAGTAATGCCGAGCCCTGGAGATCTGTATGAAGGATGTGCTACATAAATGGTGGTATGGTAAAGTTTTATGTGAGGAGGAGAAGTTTAGTACAGGTATCTATAAAAAGAGCCTCCAGTGTCGGCACTTTGTAAGAGATATCAAGCTGTAATGAAGTTTTCTAACAGGACAGAGTGCTTTGTAGTTTCTTAGTAACAAGACGTTGTTTTTGTCTTAGCATTAAGAGACGAAAAAAAAAAAAGAAACTGGTGAGGGAACGAATGCTTATAACTGCTATGACGCAAGTGATAACAGAAACTAATTTGGATATACGTAGCGCAAGATTAAATGTAACTACAAATTCAGGCTCGAGTGATGAATTGGCATGCTGATATTATTGGCTGATATGGAGGCAATCATTTATAACAGCCGATAAATGACAAATAAAGAAACAGACAGATGGAAGATTGATAATTTAACCATGCTAAGAGTATCTTTGTCCACCAGAGAGCAAACTGCACTAACAAGCAGCTGACCCAAGCAGAGTAGCAACAGCCCCGTCAAGCAGATGAAAGCGGTCAAATATTTTTTAAAGTTTTTTTTTTTAATGGTTTATCTGTACACATATTTTTTTAGTTTTAATTGAAGTTGATTTTTGGACCGTTCTGATATAAACGATTCACATATGCTAAAATATTTCTGTTAAATTAAAATTACACATATGCTATATTTGAGTGATGAAGATGGATGAAACTTTTTTCTAATTAAGACTATGCCCTGAAAACACATAACTAATAAATGTGCACATTTCCAGATGAGAACTTTTGTAATAAAGTTCTTTTTTTTTTTAAAGTCTAAAGGTCATTCTGTTGTGTACATAGTTCAAAATGTTTTTTCCCCATGCATGTGTAGGCCTGCTTGACTATTTTTGTAATGACTCACAATAGTTTAATACATTTCTATTTGAATGAAGACATGTTTGTTTCTTTGTTTTTTCAACTGGTGGATATGGGACGATAATATCGGTTATCAGAAATCAAAGACTGTTACTGTTATCAGTGCCAAATATCCCTTATGAATCAGAACCTACTGTAAATTAAAGTATGATCTCATTCTTGAATTATTTACAATAATAATAAAAAATTTCTGCTGTCTAAGAAGAATAAAGCACTTTGAGATGTGCTGTAACAGGAAAATTAATCAACAGTAACTTTGCTTTGTGTCAGGTTGCATCACTTAACCCTTCCATCCATCCATTTTCTACCACTTATCCGGATCCGGGTCGCAGGGGTAGAAGCCTAAGCAGAGCAGCCCAGACTTCGCTCTCCCCGGCCACCTGCACTAGCTCTTCCGGGGGAATACCGAGGCGTTCCTAGGCCAGCCGAGAGATGTAATCTCACCAGCGTGTCCTGGGTCTGCCCTGGGGTCTCCTCCCGGTGAGGCATGCCCAGAAAACCTCCCTTGGGAGGCATCCAGGGGGCATCCTAACAAGGTGCCCAAACCACCTCAACTGATTCCTTTCGAAATTCTGAAATGTTTTATTCCTCTGATACCACAACAGTCCACCAACAAGTACATTTGTTACGTTTAAGGACATACCATGTTTTTATACCTATTAATAGTTGCATTCATAGATGTAGTCCATTAAACAAAGTAGTTCCTGTTATCACTTACATTATAGCAGCTGCAGTATAAACTCTTATTCTAACCAACCAATTCTTCCAATTTAAACAGGAAAAAAAGGAAGAAGATGCTGACAACAGATTTGTATTTTAAAGCTACACTGCCTTTCAGATTTTTCAAGTGGAGGTCATAAAAAAAAAAAAAAAAAATTCCCCGACACCTAATTATTTTTGTTCAGTGGACCGAAAGCAACTGAATTTGAATCGCAGACTTCCAATTGTATTATTATTTTTTTAATACAACAATTAATTAATTTAGAGCCACATGACCCTAAATTATTCGCTATTTTTTCCTGCTTCACCAGGACCCAATTCAAGATATTACGTCATGCATCACATGGTGAGCTTTCCCCAGTCACACAAGGCATTATGGGATACAAATTTGAAATGGGAGAGAAAAATGGAGGATGTGAGTGTGCGAATGAAATTTGAAAGGCCGACTACAGTAACGGAAAGCGAGAAGAAGAAAAGACGTTATGTTGTATATGGAGGAAAGGAAACACAGGACCAAACTAATAAATATCGGTAGTCACATTGGTGTGATCAGCTGTTCGTTTAGCGACAAAATGATGTAACTGTCAGCGCACGCTCAAAGGGAAACCTGCGTATGCGCACACGGATGTCCTCTGTCTGCTTGACTGCGCGAAGCGAGTGATTTCATGCATGATATTTGCTTTAATCCCCTCAAATTAAATAACTTCCCAGCCACAGAATGGCCTGGTATTTTGTGAGATATTACAGAAATAAACAGATATCACAATCACCACATTTCAGACAGAACTAAATTTCACCGATTTGATTTATTTATTTTTTGAAATCGACAGGCCGTCTCGCTTTAATGTGCGCAGGTTGACACTTTTCTTATCCACATGTAAACAAATGAAACGAAGTTTTAAAGTTTCTGTGCATTTTCAAAAAATTATGGTTTCAGTGAACGTAGGGTGCAGGATGCAGAACTGGGAGGAGAAAAGAAATCTCATCTGCATACATTTCAAGTTAGCCCCGCCTACATTTTTGGTCATGTTGTCCTCTCGTCCCGCCCATTTTACCTCACCAGCACTCGCGTGTTAATTTTGACAGCTATTTGAATAAATTTGTCATAATCTTCTGACAAAGATATAATGATGATAACTGGAAGCCCCGCCCCTTTTTCTGTATTACGTCAGTCATGTGCGCTCGCGTTCTCTGACGGTAAATGAAAGTTTCAAGCTTTGTGTTGTTGCTAGAAATTAGTCAAAAATAAAGACGGAAAAAGGACGAATTGTTTTGACGGAACAAATCAACAACAACGAAGTGTCGAATCCGAGATCTTTACGGGTCGTTTTAATGACTGCACATGTTTTTGAAATGTGTTTCTACAGAAACACTGCAGTAAGCTGTGATCATGTTTAAGATGTGCTGTCAGATTATCAGGAAAAGAAGTGTATCAGCCGTGAAGCATTTGGATGTAGGCGTGTAATGGTGTGTGTGTGTTCTCGAATGAGAAGTCTGTGCTAACGTCTTGTGAAGGATCAGCCGTAATGGCAAATAACTTGTCCTTGTTTCTGCAGGAGTCCAGCGTTCATCGGGGATACCAGCAGCCTCAAAGTGAGTGTGAGAGTGTGTCTGTGTGTGCAAGCAAAAGTGTGTGTGTGTGTGTGTGTGTGTGTGTGTGTGTGTGTGTGTGTGTGTGCACGAGAGAAAGAATGAGGGAGAGAGAGTGTGAGTGTGTGTACGCATGTGTGCATGAGAGAGACAGTGAGTGTGTGCGATAGAGAGAATGAGTGTGTGCAAGCGAGTGTGTGCATGCAAGTGTGTGCACAAGTGTGAGAGAGAGTGCATGCAAGTGTGTGCGCGCGAGTGAGAGCAAGTGAGTGTGCGCATGCATGCAGATGTGTGTGTGAGAGAGAGTGAGAGTGCACGCGAGTGAGAGAGAGAGAGAGCATGCAAGTGAGAGTGTACGCACACGCGTGCAAGTGAGAGTGAATGTGTATGAGAGTGTGTGTGCATGCGTGCAAGTGAGAATGTGTGAGTGAGTGTGCGCACGAGTGAGTGAGTGTGTGGGCAATTAAAATAAAACAAAGTAAAAAAAAAAAATGCACAAAAATAAACCTAAGGAGAGAAGCCCATCATTATAGAATAAAAATAATAAACTGTTTAAAAAAAAAAAAAGTATACAGTAATGAAATGTAGTTTATAAAACTGAGGAAGTGCTTTCTATTAAAACAATCTTGAGCTCGAGTGTGTAATACTGAGTGGTGTTGAGTTCCACAGTCATGAAGCGGAGAAACAAAAATCAGAGATTTCCCAATTTTCTCTTCACTTGTTTCTTTCTCTCTCTCTCTCTCTCTCTCTCTCTCTCTCTCTCTCTCTCTCAGAGCACAGTGAGTCACCACTGAAAGCTCCGCTGTCCCCCGTTCACCAGCACCCAGTGTGAGTCTCCTTAACCTTCCCGTGCGTCTCCGAGTGTACACTGTGTGTCATTAATCTACCGTAAATATTGGAGTATCCCGTCTCCCGTAAATACACGAGACAATGAGCATGTTGTCAAAATGATGTTACATTTGTGGTGTTTTGCTGTTCAAGTCCCATGAACTGATTGATAGAAGGCAAGAAATCTGATCTGTTTATCTGATCTTGTCAGAAGTGTGTGTGAAGATGGTGGCGCCGCCGTGTTGGCACCCGCATGTAGGGCGGAGTCTGGGAGCTCCAGCGACTCGGAGAGCAGCTCAGAGTCTGAATCAGACAGCGAGAGCAGCGACAGCGGCACGGATGAGACGCCGCCTGCTCCGAGCAGCGACGCACCAGCAGTGAAGGTACACAGAGAACACACAGTTGGTATCAAGCAACACACACACACCACACACACACACACACAGTCTTTTCTGTTCTGTGTGTATGTGTGATTTTATATATTTTTAAACATGAACTTTTTTTTTTTTTTTGCCCCGATGTTTTCAAGCATGTTTGATATTTTTAGCGATAAATCACATTATTTAAGTAGCAAGAACCGCCCATGTGAAACAGCCAATGGGAAACCGAGAGGAAATCAAATGAATATGCCATCATGCGCAGCAGATCTCTGAATCCGGTTTATCATTCCGGTTTATTTGTGTGGGAGAATCAGGGCGAAATTCACAAAAATAACATCTCTGTAAGAAATCAGCTTCCAAATCAGATCTAATCAGTTGTCAGGAACAAAAACGAAAAGCAAAAAAGACATGATTAGTCGTCTTTGCATCTTTACAACCAGTCCTTCCTTGGTGTTTTCCCCTTATTTCACTTTTCTTTCTTGCGTTTATACATAATAGTGCAGAATCCACCACAGATCACAAGGTTATTTCTGTAAGATTTATGGATTTCAGTAGCGATCTCTCCAGGTGAGAGAGAGAGAGAGAGAGTATAGTGTGTGAGACAGTGTTGTAGTCCTGACGACCGAAACCAAGTCATGACCGAGACCAGAGTGTATCGAGACCAAGCATTTGAGGGGTTGAGATCAAATCAAGACCAAGGCGGGGTGAGATCAAGACCAGACCAGTGTGGGGAAGGGGTGATGGCCATTAACAGGAAGAAAAATTTCGAATTAGCAATAAGTCATGTTATTGGTCGCATTTGAAGCAGGACATTTTCCATCCAATCACAATAACGATGTTAAATAAATCAGGCAATCTCATGAAATCCCCACAGTTGTGGTCTCAACCGGCCTTGAAATAAAATCCCGAGTCTCTACGTCCGAGACGGAGTCAAAACGTGGTCGATTCTGAGACGAGACCTTCAAAAAAATGGTCTTGAGTTCTACGACACATGTGTGAGCCTTGTCCGTTACCGTTCGGGTAGTTTGGATATCGTTGCATCCACAAAACAACAAGTTGTGTTCTGTGAGCAAACACAATACAACAATTCTGATGATTTTGAACCTGAGAAGTCGTGTCGAGTCCGCATGGGTACAAGAAATGAGGGGGAAAAAAGAATAAGTAGCTAATGAAATGAGTAACTCACAAAGAGCAAATAAATCATAGACACGTTTTTGTGTTTTGAACCCGCTTTACTGTTGTTCTGTACACCATATAAATACACTGAGCAGATCTGCTTCGAAAATATACATTACAGTTCTGATTATGGTTCAGTGCTTGGACCCCGTACATCACTGCTTGCAGCTTCTTCATCATAATCATCCTTCTTCTTCTTCTTCTTGCCGTATGATTTGATTTAGAAGAACCAGACAGCGTATAGACATGACACTTCAGTATCTCTAGAAACCAGGCAGAAGAAAAGCAGCAGATGAGTCAGGATTTCGAGATCTTTCAGATGGTTCGGTGAAAAGGAGAATCGATCTGTGTTCTGAATTAAAGCTGACAGGAACAGACTGAAAAATGATCTTTTTTATGTTCTGTGCTTTTGAGGATTTCAGCCACCAGAACAGGAAGCGCGTTCGAGCCCTCCCCGAGGGCGGGCGCGCGCGCACACACACGGTGTATTCTCTTCCTTGCGTATTCCCGTCAGTACAGTAACAGAAGGAAAACATATTTCGGATCGTTTAAGCCGCCTACAGTAGGAAGTCGCTGAATGGGTTTGGTGGTTGCGCTTGAGTGAGCCCACGTCCAGTCCTACCAGCAAGCGCTGGCTCTCCAGTTCACTAAAGGTCAACTGGGATAGAAAAAATGTGAATGTCGCCTCAACCACATTTCATATTTTATAACGCCACAAAAACCTCACGAGTCTGGAAAAAGCCGTCTTTTGGGTTCGCCTTTGCTTTGGCGCCAACAAACAAGTTCCATAATTTATACGCTGGTCAGAGTCCAGCCCTGAATTTATTTTAGTGCTTTTCTGTTCTAGCAGTGAACACCACCAGATGATTCAGATATCCGAGATGGCTTAAATACACCCTACGCTCAAGTGTGACGTTTGTTTTTCTCTTGATGTTGAGACAAAAACCCGCAGCGTGTCGTGTCGTAGTCCTGAGAAACCGTAATGCGTAAAACTCTAATGTCCTGAAAACGGAGAACGTTATGGCTTTAATTCTATTACACAGCACTGACACTGGAGACTCCTTCCAGAAAGAAAAGTTATATAAACACATTTCTCCTACCAAAAAAAAAAAAATCACCGTATCAATGATTACACAAGAAGTACAGGAAGTGAGAATACAGGAAGTCCTCCACTAGATGATAACTTTTATCATTCGGATTATTTTAGCGGTAACTTTTTGCACGTTTTATACTTGAAATTGTGACGTCCAGTCTGCTTCACGTTTTATTTTCCGTCTGTGTTTGCGTCATCACTGCATATATGTATGTGTTCGTGTGCATTTTTATGTACGTGTGTGTGTGTGTGTGTGTGTGTGTGTGTGTGTGTACACCCCAGGCCGAGGGGCTGAAAGACATCAACTGGCAGTTGATCAGTTGGATCAAGGAGAGCCAGCAGAGCCTGAACCCTCAGAACCACACCGACGTTGCATCAAAACCCAACCCCAAACCTGCGACCAGCACCAAATCACAAACGCGCGCTCACTCCGAGGAGGATTCCAAACCCAAAAATAAGAAACACTACACCTCACGGACTCTGCCCGCTCAGCCCGAGTTCAGCAACGCCAACCCCGAGGCCAAACCTGCCCCTGTGAACCAGCACGCCAGCCACAAACCTGCTTCGAATGCCAATACGGGGGCAGGAAACCGAAAAACGGTAGGTGATAACCACCTGAGCAAGAGCACCAAAGCCCAGAGCAGCCTGCATGTAGAAAGCGTGGAGGTGACGCCACGCAACAAAGACGCCACGTTCACAGAAAGGCCAAAGGTCAAGACGAAAACGAGCCATGAAAAGAAATCCGAGAGCAGAAAATCAGTTAAACGTTCATCTTTGGAAAAAAGGGATGGAAAAGAAGTGACTGCTAAGACTGCCCCCATGGTGGTGGTGGTGGAGGAGGACAAAAAGGAGGCGGAGCCTGTTCTCCCGTCTTCCCCGCCACCCAAAAACAGTGTAACTGTAACTCGTACGCCCTCCAAGAGCTCCAAAAAGAGTCGGACTTGCTCGCCAGTGACGGACAGGAAGTCCAAATCCGCAGCGTCCAAATTGGCCGTCGACGTTCCTCTCACTCTGGTGGTGAAGATCCAGCTCAGTCAGCTATCCAGAGTGCCACAGGTACCGAAAACGACAAAGATGGGTACCAGCTCTCATGTGGAGACCCCTTTAAAGAAACCGAGGCAGGAGAAAGAACCGGGTAAAGCAGGCAAGAAAAGACCTGTGAGTTTCTACTTGTATGATTTTGTTTTGTTTGTTTAATGGATTTATGGAAAAGTATTGTTGAGATTTTTCCAAAAATTTACAAAATGCTGTCTACTGAGACCAAGGCTCGTATCCACGATATCATTACATGTCCAAGAGTTCATATATAAATTCTGAACTGGAATGGACCGAGTACTGAGGCTTGAGGGACTCCGTGTGATAAAGAATATAGCAAAGGAGTTGGACCTGGGCAGAGGGTTTGGAGGACTGTAGAATCCTTAGGTTCTCAAAGCAGAGCCTGTGAAGCATAGCTAAGGGTCTAGGAATTAAAAAAAAAAAAAAGAGAGAGAGAGAGAAATGCTATGGGACATCACTATCCAAGATCTTTATTCCTGAGCGGTTAGTTATAAAATTGTTTAACATGAATTGAACGAGTTAATAATATAATATAAAAAATGTCCACTTTAAATAATGACTGTTTAGAGTTCATGTGTTCCATCGCTGAGGAAAAGAAAACTCTCGAGGGCTCCAATAAACCTCCTGAATATTACTCTACAGATCTGAATAATATTTAAAGCATAATATTTAAATTAGAGATGGACTGATACGACTTTTTGTATTGAAACCTTGAATATCAGCTGATATTGATATCCATCTGATAATTTATTTAATGCAGAGAAAAATAGCAACGCTAAAAACATAACTGACCAAAAAAAGCAGCTTTTTAAAATTCCGTTAAATTAATTCACACACAAATCACTTAGATTGCAAATATGATGAAGAATAAAATGTATAATATAATATCCATCCTAACATAAAATACAATCAGCTCTATTTACATGTAAACATTTCCTATGATAGGACGGGCTGAAGGAGACGGTTATATTGTGACAATAAAACAAAATTTTCAAGATTAAAGTTGTAAATTTATGAGGAAAAAATTTAGACATGTTCTGAGATTATAAAGTCGGAAATCTGCAAGAATGGGGGGAAAAAAGCGTCGCACATTTGTGAAGGAAAAAACTTGGATATTCTCTGAGATGATGATCACATGCTTCCCGGCTGCAGTGCATTCTGGGAAATGTAGTTGAAAATCTTAGTGCTGTTCTTTTAGAAGGAAAGGCTGCATTTCCTGGATTTGATTCCTGGAAATGATTCCTGCATTTCGGTTCAGCCAGGGCGTCTGTGATGCGATGATGTTGAGCCGAACTTACAAAGTGAAGCAATCTGGTTCGTTGAGGGAAGAAAAAAAAATTAACCCTTTTGTTTTTCCCAGAGTTTTTAATCTCAGAATTTCTGAGTTTGGTTTTATGTTTGTTTTTTTTTTTTTTTTCCTCTCACAAATTTATGACTTTTTAAAATCTCTGAGAAAATCAGAGGTTTTTTTTTCCCCTCATAAATTTAAGACTTGGAAGTCTTGAGTGGTGGGGCCTTTTTTTTCCGGAATTTTACCCCTTCCCCAACTCCTTATTTCCTTCTTTTCCTTTTTTTTTTAACTTGCAGTGGCCCTCATACACAATCATAATTTCAGTTTGACAAAAAAAAAAAAACTTTTCAGCTCCAATTCCAATCTTTTTTTATTTTATTGGTTTCAGTATCGGATCCGATTCATCTAATTTAGATCAATATCTGATCCAACTTTTTTTTTTGGCCTATATCACCCTGATGCCGATCCTGAGTTATTAAATAAATCAGTGCTGAGATAGTTTTGTAGTTAAAGCAGTCTCTGGCTGTAAAACATTTGCAATCACGCTGTCAAGCATTGCTGTGTGTGTGTGTGTGTGTGTGTGTGTGTGTGCGCACACATATAAATATGCAGCTGCAATAAAATAAGAACAGTACCAGCCCTGAAGTCAGAAGCAGTGAGCAAATCATTAATAACTTTAACCTGCGCAGGTTCCACGGAAAGATCACAGACCAGATCGGGAAGTTAAACGGACAGAAATCCGGATGTCACTTTAGAGTTTAAGTTTGAATCTTGCTTTAGATTCCTGTGAATCTGATGCTGGAGCTCTAACTCATTATAGATACCGGTGCAGAACGGATACATACTTTTACTCTGAGGTATGTAAAGATGCACCTTGTATACAGTAACAGCAGGAACCTGGGATTCCTCCTGGATTAGAGTCACGCTGTATAGCCAAAAGTATGTGCACCCCTGACCATCATGTTCTTGTTGAACGTCTCATTCTAGGTTTATTCCCTTTCCACTCTTCTCTCCTGGGAAGGCTTTCCACTAGTTTTTGGGGTGTGGCTGTGGGGATTTGTGATCGTTCGGAATCAGGAACTGATGTTGAAGTTGCAGAGGCTGCAGTTCCGGTTCATCCCAGAGGTGTTGAGTTCAGTGCAGGACGCTCGAGTTCTTCACTCCGACCTTTACACACCGTGGAGCTCCCATGGTTTGTGCACTGAAACCTCGTCATGCTGGAGCAGGTTCGGGTCTCTTGGTTCCAGTGAAGGGAAACCGTTGTATTGTGCTGCAGCACGTAGATATTGTGTGCTTCTGACTTTATTTGGGGAAGAACCTCGTATGGATGTGATGGTCAAGGGTGTATATACTTTTGGCTGTGTAGCATATTTGCAAAGTTATGAGAATTTAGCAGCACTTTGTGGAGATGCATGATTGCTCAACTTGTTGCTTCTTACCGTGTACTCTTATCAACCCGGCGGGGGCGGGGTGGGGCAGGGCAGGGCGGTTGAGCAATGTGATATTTTCTGATCATCATGATAAATGATTTCACAATCCACTTTTCAGAGAAATAAATACATGGGTATTGTTTAATGTTGTTAAAGTAACTTTTTAATTAATAATTACAAACCTTAATTATGTAATAGTCACTAATAGTCCTGTGGATCGCGATCCGTATCGTGTTCTAAATATCGTGATGTGATGTTTTGGCCACATCGCCCCGCCCTGCAAACTGTTCTGAGCATGAGTGTGAAAAAGGGTCAATGAGTGACCCAGATTTGAAGATGATGGTGTGTGTGTGTGTGTGTGTGTGTGTGTGTGTGTATTTTTATTCAGGCCGATCACAGTGAGCTCTCTGTGCCAAAAAAGAAGCCGAAACTGGAAAAAGAGGGAAAAGAACCATCTTCATCTCAGCACAGCTCCAGCAAAACAGAGTGAGTCAGTCTCTCTCACACACACACACACACACACACACACACACACACACACACACACACTGGTTAGTGTTGTGACCAGGGTGTACAGTAGTGTACAGTAGTACTGATTCGTGAGTGGCTCCATGACATCACCAGTATGTATCCTCCATTAGCCTGATAGGTTAAAAAAAAGTCCTGTAAAATAATTTAGCGATTTAAATACCTTTTGTTTGTGACTGTTACTGTATAAATGTATAATATAAACATGAACAAACAGAAGAATTGTAGATATTTATTTTTAAACAGCGTTTTAACGTGTGTGTGTCGGTCATACAGCAGCGTTAAATATTAAAATAAAATATATGATGTTTTTGGGTTAAATAAAAGGAATGAAACAGAAACTTGAACAATATTTTAAATGAAATTAAAAGCTGTATAAAATAAACCAAGAAAGACTTTAGAGATTTAAAAAAAAAAAGTACAGTTTGTGGGTTTTTGTTCATCTTGTAGGGGTTTTTGTGTTTTGTAGAATTCTTATTTTTTGTTTTTGTGCAGGTTTTTTTCCTTCAGCTTTTTTTTTATGCAGGTTGTATTGTTTTCTTGCAGTGTCTTTGGTATACATGTTTGTGTGTGTGTGTGTGTGTGTGTGTGTGTGTGTGTGTGTGTGTGTGTGTGTGTGTGTTAGTTTTGGTGATTCTTGTGGCGTAGGTATATCATTATTGCAACGTGTGTTTTTAGTAGTATTTAATTCTTGCAGTGTGACTTTATTTATCGTAACGTTTACTCAGAAGGAGCAGTAAACTGTTCGTTTCTATGTGATTTTATATTTTTGATCGTTTTCCTGAACACCTGTTGGTTGTTGATGTTAATAACCTGAGTGTGTCGGAAGGTTACGGGACGAACCATCACACATCTCCGTACGGAATGGAAAGTCCCTGATCTTCCAGTGGTAATGAAACCCTAACCGTTGTGTCCTGACCACGGCCTCATCCTCACTCCATCACAGAGCACCGAAGAGCAGCCGTGAGGAGACGGACAGGAAGAGCAGCAAGAAGGTCCACAATCCTGCTCCTGCTCACACCTTGGGACACAAACGGCGCTCGGGAGAGATGGAGGAGAGCAGCAGCTCGGGCAGCAAGCACAAGAAGAAGAGCTCGAGCAGAGAGGAGCACAGCAAGAGTGACAAGGTACCGACGACATCAAGACGCTTTACAGATCACATGGGCCAGGCTTTATTTTTTTTAAGAAAATGAAATACGGCGTCCTGTGCGTCCAGCATCATGGGGTTCCTGAATATTTTATATCCGAGCCAGAAAAAACAAATCCAAATGATTCTAATGTAGGAATTTGTGTATTGAGAGGAAAAACTGGTGGAAAAATTGAGCAAGTTTTGTTTGTTTTGTTTAAAAAAGCTTTTGTTTTGCTCCTCCCCCGACTTCTGGGAAACTTAACAGCAAAATATCAACATTACAAATAAATAAATAAATCCTATATAGAACATAAGAAAACAATACATTACAAAAATTAAATAATATTTATAAAATAATTACTTTTTTAATCACTCTGGTGTATTATCCTTTCTTTTTTTGCACAGGTGTAAAAAAAAAAAAAATCAGGCTATTTATTCATTCGTATTTATTCCTTTATTTATTTGTTGGTGTATAATTTTGTGCTGTGGGGTTTTTTTTTTTTTTTTGGTCTTTTATATAGTACAGCTACAAGTATGCTTTATAATATTTATTTATATATTTTAAATGAGTTCTCAATGTCTGAAGTGTATTAACTGATTATTTAATTTGATTTATTATTATTTTTTATTTCCCCTCCACGTCTCATCTGTCAGAAAGCACCAAAGAGCAGCGCGTCTGCCCCGGAGTCGTCAGCTTCCTGCGGAGCCCCGGCAGCACACAGACCCCTGCTCAAGTTTGACGATAAGTAAGAAATAATTCCCGAGATGGATGATTGATGAGCAGCAAAGATTTGTGAGGTCACATACTGGTTTTTTCTTTTTTTTCCCCCCATTCAAGATGTTGCCCTTTTTCTCTTTCAGGCAGCACCCGGTGGATTATCATATGAAGGAAGCCAAAAAGCTGAAGCACAAAGCCGACGCCATGGTAACGTATCTGTAAAGAGTTTACTCATTAACTCCACACGTTTACTCCATTTTGTGGAAAAGTGTCCAGTTCACCCTGTCAACTGGGAAATCATGAGATTTTTTTGTTGTTGTTGTTGTGCGCCCTCTGGTGGACAAACTACATGATGACAACACTCATAACTTGGTTGAAGGATCCAAATTCCATTTCTGTTTCTTTTAAAATTGTGGTTTATGGGTTTATTTATTTCCTGGTGTGTGTGTGATCGATCCTGTTATGTGTCTGTCCTTCTTCTAGGTGGATAAAATGGCCAAGGCCTTGAGTTACCTGGATGCTGCCATGTCCTTCGTAGAAAGCGGCGTTGCCATGGAGACAGATCCCCAGACACCTAAGTCAGCATACACCATGTTCTCCGACACCGTAGACCTCGTCAGGTAGGAAGTGTGTGTGCACGTGCGCATGCAGATCACACAGGATGTAACAATTTATGCAAGTTGGAGCTGATTTGAAGACCATAAATGGAAATGTGGGCGTGTCTTTAAGTAGGAATAAGGACGTCAGTAGCACTCGCACACGTGCATGGATTTTATTTTATTTTATTGTGTGAACAAACTTGGAGCAACGTTTCCAATTTCCGAGAAGTTGGTATCTCCCGGGGGGGAGAGAGAGACAACCCGTGGCAGCGAATCACCAGATTTAATTTTTGTTTACAAGTGTAAATTATATTTAAATGAAACTTTAAAATCTTCAGGTGCTGTAGTTTTGTTGATTTTATTAGATTCCGGATATAAATCGAAACGCTCTTTTCTTTCAGATTGAAACCGTTATTCTCATTTCGAATTTGTGAAATAATTGTTGTTCTATGAGAATAAACCACTCCGTGTCATGCTGTTAAAGGAAATGGATCAGTGACGAGGTGGAACAGCGTGATAACTCGCACCGTTTACTGTTTTCCACGAAGCACATGTCCCTGAGTGTTTTATTCCTCTTACACCACAGTGATTGGTCGATAAGGGGAAATATTTTACTGACTCCTCAAACACAAGCTGGAGTTTTTATCCGGTTATGTTTACTTGCGTTTAATGTTGGTGAAGATCCACAAAACAAGTCGTCCCTTACGTCACAGCAGCTCTGAGTCGCCGCTGCGTCACAGTCTCTTCCTGTTCAAAAGCCCACAGCTGGATCCGTTCCAGAGAAACTGTAAACTCCTCCGTCCTGAAGGTGATGGAAAAGACACTGAGACTGGAGACTCCTTCTGTAAAGATTAAATAAACGTCTCGTTACACAAAACATCGACGCGACGCACTTCAGCTCTGGGTTTTTAAAGCTTCTGTCTTTACCACGAAGTGGAAATGTGTGATTGTGCAGCACGCTTCAGTGGATCAGGCTTCAAACTACAGACATTAACCTGCTGCCTGCTTCTCCTCCTCCTCCTACTTCCTTCTTTTCCTTCTGCTTCTTCTCCTTTTCCTCCTCCTTCTTTTACTTCTTGTTAACCTTCTTTTCCTCTCCTTCTCCTTTTTGTTCTTCTCCTCTTCCTCCTGCCTCTCTTACCTCTCCTCTTCCTCCTTTTACTTCTCCTTGTTGTCCTTTTCCTCCTCTTCCTGTTTCTCCTTTTCCTTCTTGTCCTCCCGCTTGTCTTTCTCCTCCTTCTCTTTCTTCTCTGACAGATTCATCCTGAAGCTGAAGCACTACTTGGATCCGTCAGCTCCTGCATCAGAGCGAGACTTCTTAGTCCTGTGGTAGGTTTCTGTCGAAGGAAAAGGACTTTTGGTCAGCTCCCGGTTTCTGGACTCTCTGGGGTCGTTGTGTTTGAAGTGATGTAATCCTGAAGCGTTCTATGCGACAGTCAGAGTTTTTAATTAATTAATTTATTTGTATCGTTTGTTTGCAGTATTGTGTGTGTGTGTGAATGTGTGTGTTTAAGCGTTTTATTTTTGCAGTATGCGATGTCAGGCCCTCCTGCAGATGGCGATGTTTCGCTGTAAACGAGACTCTGCGCTGAAGTACTCTCGCACCCTCACCGAATATTTCAAGGTAAACGCTCGGGGTATCTGCGTCGCCTCAGCTGGATGTTTATTATAAACCTCTGTATCTTTGTTCTGGTGTTATGATGACGTATCTGCTTCCTGAAGTAGGATTATGGAATTTACAGTATAACGGGGGAAATGCGGCTGTTTTTCATTAGCTTTTGTGGTGTTTTTTTTCCCCTTCTCTGTTCCCAGATCTCGAAGACGGTGCAGGCTCCTTCCCCCTGCATCTCAAAGTGAGTCGATGCGAAGTTCAGGTGTTTTTAATACCCTGATTATTTACTAGAACCACTAACTAAAAGAACTGTGTGAATGTTTGTCTCGTCTCCCAGGAGCTCGTCCCCGATGTCCCCGATGCCGTCTCCGGCCAGTTCGGTCCTCTCCAATCCCAGCAGCAGCACTGTGTCCATTCCTCAGCTCATCCAGCAGATGGCGTCATCGTACATCAACATCACCGCGCTCTTCCTCAGCGCTCACGAGACGTGGGAACAGGCTGAGGAGCTGGCACGCACCGGTACGTTCAGGATATGTGTGGGGTCAAAGGTCACGAGCCACGCTTTTCTAATTACATTCCCACGGGGTTAAAACGGGGTTAAGTGGAGCCCGCCCACTTAATGAAGGGAAGAATCAGTTGCCAGTTATTCATACGGTCACATGACCAACATTTAATGGCAATTAATATCTAACGAACTTTCTCTGGGATGTTAATGAACATCATTAAACATCAGGGTTTATTTCTGAAGGTCAGGAAGGAAAGACGGAAGGAAGGAAGGTAAGAAACAAAAGAAATAATGAAGAAGGAAGGAAAGAAGGGGAACAGGACTAAAAGAAGCAGGCAGGGGAGGAATGAAGGAAAGAATATAGGAAGAAAGGAACAAATGAATGAAAGGGAGAAGGAGGGAAGAGAAGAATGAAGGATGGAAGGAAACTAAGAAGAAGGAAGAACAAAGATGGAAAGATAGAACAAAGGGAGGAAAGGAAGGTAAATGGGACTTGAACAAATGAAGGGTGTAAAGATGTGAAGCAGGAAGAGAAAAAGGAAAGGATGTAAAGAAGGATGGAAGTCGGGTAAGAAAAATGAACAAAGAAGGACTGAACTGAGGAACAGAAGATAAATAAAGCTGAATGAAGGAAGGAAAGTGGGATGAGAAGAAGGGGGAAGAAAATAGGAAAGAGAGAAAAAGAGGAAGAAAAATTAGAAAAGGGAAAAAGGAAAAGAAATAAATGGGAGGAATAAAAGTGGGTTTTTTCTTCTGTAATTCCAGACTGTGGCCACTAGAGGGTGGTGTTGAACTGAGTTTTAACTTGTCATTTGAAGAACGAAGCAAATCAGTTGGTCACCTGTGTGTGTGTGTGTGTGTGTGTGTGTGTGTGTGTGTGTGTGTGTAGGTCTGTTAAGTGATCTGGACAAAGCCCTCGGCCGCCTGAGTTTGACCTCCAGCATGACGGCTCTGGTGCGTTATACTCGCCAAGGCCTCCACTGGCTCAGACTGGACACCTCGAACCCTCGCAGCGGCCCGTGAGCGCGTGTGTGTGGGGGTGTGTGTGAGAGAGAGAGAGAAAAAAAACAGGCGTCTTTTAATTCTTTTATGTTCTGCTTCGGGAAGGAAGGAAGTCTGTTTGCACTTCACTCTGAATGAAAGCCAGCGGATGTGAAGGTGGCGAGTGCACGATGCTGACGTTTCTGCATTTCTTCACATGGAGAGCAAACTGAAAATCACTGGAATCACACACAGAGAGAGAGAGAGACGCTGACATCGTCTTTTTTCTTTCCCATCGCCGCTCTAACGGACAGAGGGAACAAACCTGAAGTGCACACTACACGTTTAAACTTTATCTTTGCACTCGTTTCCTCTCGTCATGTGACTTGTTAATTTAAACCCCACGTTTTTCATTATCTCCTGTGGAAAACCCAAAAAACTGTGATCTCACTATTATTTATTTCATCTATTATTATTATTATTGAGTAATATATTGACCTTGAATCATTTTTCCCTCTTTGGAAACACTTTTTTTACCCTGATGTCGAGGCTTCCGTCTAACAAGAAATGTTCATATTTTTTAAAGGTATTTTCCCGTGAAGGATGCGTTTATCGCTCACGCTGCACTGTTGGGGGGTTTTCAGATCCACAGTGAAAATATATTTGATTGATTGATTGACAAATGAAATATAAAGCCACCGGTTCTCTCCCCCCCCAAAGTTTTTTCCAATTTGAAATCGGTTAACAAAACAAAATGTAATTCTACCTCAACAGGACAACAGAGGCAGAGGAACGATTATTAACACACACACACACACACACACACACACACACACACACACACACAGAGCTACCTGTACCTGCACAGACCCAGGGCCTGAGTTGTACCTGAACGTAACGTCACACCTTTAGTCCATGAAACACTTTGTGCCTTATCGTGAATCTGCTGTAATGAAACAGAATCACTGCAGATCCACAGAGTAAAAAAGATCTGAAAAGGAAAAGATGAACTCGTAACAGTCGCGTGTAATGATTTATGATACGAATTAAGAAATGTATATATCCTGTCCGTCTCTGGATGCGGCTTCAGACTTAAAGCACTTTTCAGGAAGAAAACTCAAAACACCAGAATGCTGAAGTGAAAACTTCATCCTTGTGTGTGTGTGTGTGTGTGTGTGTGTGTGTGAGGGATCTGATTTTGTAGCCAGATTGGTATTGCAAAGGTGCCAATATTTATGATTTAACTGTAGCATTTATGATTCTTGACCTGTTGCTGTGGCAACACCTGAAATTCTTTCGGCGTAAAGGAGGAAAAGACGCCGGGATGCGAGAGGACTCGTGTTAACTTTTATTTAAGTAGCACCAATGCAGATGTTTCGCCTTTTACTGTTGCTTGGTGAACATCTGGAGCGGGGGGAAAAAAAAATTAGCTAGATAGCTAACTTTTCCACTACATTCTCATGGTTTATCATTCAGACTGTTATCACGTCATCTCGTCTCGTAAAATAAAATCTATATTTTTTAATCTTGGTGCGTTAAAATCTTTTCCTGTTCTTCCTCAGCAGAGTTTCTCGTCACGTGACTGCAGATCCGCCAGAAACAAACGTTTCCTCTGTACGTTGCTCGTTGAGCGAGATTTAATTCGGTTTATCGGAGTGAGAACAGAACGTTTAACGAAGGAGACAGATTTCAGAAAACTCTAGTAGCTGTGATGTTTTAAAAAAAAAAACAGAACAAAACGGAGGCTTTGTTGTAGATTTTGCATTATTTATTTATTAAATATTTAACTGAATATTATGAAAACGGCGAACCGTTTGGCGAAAAGCAGTCGGCTGGAATTTGCGGCGTCGTGTTGAGTTAAAGCATCTCTTTCCGTGTAATCATCTTTTCATCTTTGATTGTTTCCATGGTTACATTCCAGCAAGGTTTCCTTTCCACCACCACACCTCAAAAGAAAAAAAAAATCCCCAGCCAATCAGAAAATTACATTTTCCAAGCCAATGTATTAAATGAAATGATGTTATTCTATTTTTTTTTTTTTTACATTTTTTCTCCAGAGGAATGTTAACCTTTCTGAAATGTCACGATCCAAATTTTTCTACAAAAAATTCCGCAATCAAAATTTTTCGATTTTTATATTTCAATTTTTTTTCTTTGCTCCAGAACAATGTGGACTGGATTTAGAGCAATAACACTTAGTTTGTTTAAAGTGTGTGTGTGTGTGGCTTTTTTTTTTTTTTCTCCCTTCCTTCCTGTTGTCCACTGTTAAACTTGAGTGCCATGAAAAGCATTTCCCAAACCAGTCTCTTACACACACACACACACACACACACACACACACACAGAGAGACAGAGTGTGAGTGCCTCTTGATTCTCGGTTGTAAAGGTTTGTTTTGGAAAACGCTGGCTTTTTATTTTCCTTCCTGAGATTCCCGGCGGGATTCCTGAACTGGAAATGTGAACTCTGAGGATCGCTGAGGTTTAAGGGCTGCACATGAAATCCAAGAATAAATTGTATTATTGTATTTATTTTATTATTAACATGATTTATCTGGTTATTCATGAAAGGAAGACTTTATTCTATTACTGTTCATCTTGTATGATCTAACATCTGATTCCCCCCCCCGTTTTTTTTTTTTTTTTCAATTCTTCCAAAGAACGCTGCTTCACTTGTTCTTAAAACATTTTGCAGGATCTTTTTTCTTTTTCTTTCCTTTTTTTTTTTTTTCTCGTCTGCACACTAAATGAAAAGGTCCTCCATGTTTCCGTATCATGTGACTATTCTGTAAAAGTCTGAATCTCGTGTGTGTGTGTGTGTGTGTGGGATACGAGTTCGCATTCTATCATATGCGTGATAGATTTGGTTCTTTTGCAGAACAGAGCATTCTTTCAAAACGATGGGGGTAAAAGGAAAAAAAAAAAACACTTTCCAGTCCAATAGTTTGGAATCATTTTGTAATTTTGCCTTGTTGGACATATGATGTGTAAATAGTGTTGTGTACAGCGCTGTATAAAGGATGGCAATGAAATGAGTTGGGTTTTTTCTTTAACTTACAAAAAAAAACCACATTATTTTTTTTCCAAAGCTGTTTATGCAGATGTTTGTAGCTTCGGTGGAGAAGCGAGGGCTCGAGTTGGATCATCAGTTCCTCTCTGGCCGCCGACCGCAGCTCTGATTTTGTCTGATCGTTGACGGGCAATAAAGTTTTGGGGAAAATATCCAGATCTTGTGTGTTTTGTGTTTTTATTCAATGTAAAGACAACGATGCACAAATACTTGTTTGTTACCTCGCCCAGGACGGAGTCCACCAGGGGGCGCGGTGTTGTTGGGTTTTTTTTGTTAACGATATTATGGGAAAACAGCTGGATCAGTCCTCATGAAACTTTGAGGATAGATGGGCGTTGGTCTCAAATAGAACCTCCAATATTTTGAGGGTCATCTGGTCAAGGTCACCAAAAAGGTCAAAATTGTTTTTGTTGTGGCTTCTGCCTCATATAGAGGCGCTCGCCACTAACGTCATCGTGCTGTAAGAGTGTAACGATTGTGCCCTGTGTATGCACATACACGCGTTCTGATTTAAATGGCCGGTGAGTGTATGCAGTTCGGTTCACCATTGGAAATAAATGGACTAGATTAAAGAAATGGCTTTCAGACATGTTTGTTTATTACAGAGGGAAAGTGCGTTCCACTGAGCTCTAGCGCCGGGCCATTTCCAGGATACGAGTTTGGGTCATGGTGACAGCGTGTGTGCGTCAGCCTGGGTTTGGACGTTTCAGTTTTGAAAACTGTAAGAGGTAAGAGTAGAATAATATAAAGTACACACACTTGGTATATTTTACTTCTGTTTTTTTTTTTTTTTTTTATTGTTCATTTTTGGATTACGCTTCATTTTTTGTGGCTACTGCCTCAGAGTAAATATACATGATATATCTACTGTATGGACATGGGATCAGAAAGCTTTTATTTATAAGCAGTAGCCACATGGACCCGTAGGGGACCGATTTCCCCCCCAAAATATCTTCCTTCATATTCATAAGTGCGACCGGGCAAGGTTTATTTTGCCTGGCAACACTTTTTTTTTTTTTGTATTTCTTCACTTCAAGTGCAGGTGTGTGTGTGTGTGTAGATC
>JANZLB010000004.1:2705547-2719284 GCA_026167865.1 Notarius quadriscutis | reverse complement strand
TCGCCGGCCACGGGGCTCGTACCCGGACCTTCTTGCTGTGAGGCGACAGCGCTAACCACTACACCACCGTGCCGCCCACACTGAAATTCATTCTCTGCATTTAACCCACCTGAAGCAGTGAACACACACACACACAGAGCAGTGGGCAGCCACACAACAGCGCCCGAGGAGCAGTCAGGGGTTCGGTACCTTGCTCAAGGGCACTTCAGCCCAAGGCCGCCCCATGTTAACCTAACCGCGTGTCTTTGGACTGTGGGGGAAACCAGAGCAAACCGATGCAAACTCCACACAGAAAAGCCCTCGTCAGCCACTGGGCTCGAACCCAGAACCTTCTTGCTGTGAGGCAACAGTGCTAACCACTTCACCACCCTGCCGCCCCCAGGTTTAGTCCTGAGTATGACTTTAAACTGCAACTGGTGGTGAGTCTCAGGTCCGGGCGGACTTGAGTATTGAAGAAAGTAGAGTTACCCCTTAATCACCATTGCTTTCAGGTCCGCTCTGACCCAGAGTGGTTGCACCTACCTGGGTTCCAGCTATGGGTTAAAGGTGCTGGCAGCAGGGCGCTTTTTTCGTGCAATGTAGCAGATGAACCCAACAGGGTTAATGACACACCACTAGATGGCATGTGGAAGATCCGCTCAAATGGCCAACGGATGGCATCACTCGGCAAGCCAGTTGTCACCGCAGGGCGACTTCCATACCCGTCAAGTCTGTGGGACTTTTGTGCACCACTTGGCATCAGGTCTGAAGGTCCAGAGAGACAACACGATGTGGGCACATCATCGTTTGTCTTACCTTACTGTGCAAGGTGCTTCATTAGGAAAGGAGCTCAGGTGCAGGCCTCGCGGCCCATGTCCATTTCCATGCATCCTAACGAAACGGCCATCATCGCTAGCAATGGACAGCCGACGACGATGATAGTAACCAGATATTCATAGAGACTTATATAATGGATGCTAAACAAATAAATTCATGGTGAAGTTTTCTGTAAGATGTTTATTTGACATTTATGGAAGGAGTCTCCAGTGTCAGCACTTTGTAACAGTCAGAGGTGAAGCTGTAACTTTAAAACCACTGTTTTCTGATATCAATGTGAGTCCATGAACAGATCCCTCTTTTCTCTTTAGTGAGGTTATTTTTCTTTTTCATGTTTTCCATTTAGGGTGCATTTTCAACTTCCTTTTCTCTTCAATACCAACATTCTCTTTTCACGATTTGCAGAAAAGAAAATGATGGAATAAAGATGGAAACAGAATGAAGATAATTTCCTGAACTCCATCCAAAAAAAAAAAGTTTGAAGAGTTTTTGTTCTTTTCTTTGTACTCTCTCAGACACGACATGCTGCGTTTTCATCTTACTAACTTCAAGTGTTAAAAGAGAAGCTGGTGATGGAGTGACTATTTTTTGCTGCTGTATCATAAGTGAGAACTCGTTTCATGGACAGTCTGCAATGTTAACTAAATTATTAATAAAGTATAATTCATATAACTATATACACTAATATGAAACTGCAATATTAGTGTTTTTATTTAATTAGCCATTTTTGGGGAAGCCGTGGCCCAAAGGTTAGAGAAGCAGCTTTGGGACCAAAAGGTTGCCGGTTTGATTCCCTGGACCAGCAGGAATGGCTGAAATGCCCTTGAGCAAGGCCCCCAACTGCTCCGGATATGTTGTACGTTGCTCTGGATAAGAGCACCTGCTAAATGCCTGTAATGTTAACCGTAACTAGAAAAGGATAAAAGTATGTTTGGTAATAAATAAATAAAAAAAAATCAAATTGCTGGGGGGGATCTTCAGGAGGTCCTGTGTGGAGACTTCAGAAATTGATTATTTTTCTATAACAGCACAACATGGAGTGATTTGTTCCTTACAAATGTAATGAGGATGGATAATATGGTTAAATAAAAAAAATACTTGAAATGTTTACAACCCTGCTTTAGTGCCATTGTTAAATTTTTATACAGTATTCAGCCACAATATTTAGAGATATTTGCTCTGAAATTTTTTTTTTATTTAGATTTATTTACAAGTTGTTCCACTTTACATAGAAGCCATTAATAAAATAATTACCAAGTAGGATTTTGTTACTCAATTTTTGGACTAAAAAAAAAAAAATTTGCTCTAAAAATCCTTCTAAAAAAAAAAATTATAATCATATACAACTAGCATCCATTAATTTCCATGAAATACTACAGCCGAGAGGAGACAAACCCAACACCACGTTTCAAGGCATGATAATCTTTTATTTACAAATTGCAAATTGTCCAGTATGTAACAGCTTAAAACATCATATCCACATATCTGTCAGGAGCTAAATATGTACACGTTCATTTCAGTGGTCATCACTGGGACTCAGCAAGTAGGAAAAGATTTACAAAGCAAATACTGTCATCGTATTCTGTCCAGGCAGCAATAAAATACACTTAAAATAAGAATTTATTTGCTCTTATCATTAAAAAGATCCGTTAAAAAGTAGTGGAGAACTTTATAAGATCTTTTTTTTTTTTGGTCGCGTGTCAGAAGGAGCATTCAATGGGAAGGAATGGAAGCGACAGGAATGCATTAAAAAAAACAAAAAACCCCCACAATCTTTAATATTTAAATTTGATCTGAGGAAGTGTGAAAAAGTTCTTGCTGGTGGTTTCGGTTGTGAGAGCTGGAACACGGTGACGCGAGGACGCGTCTCTATCCGGACATCATCTCCTCAGTCTGCAGACATCTGAGCACGTACAGGATGACTTGGTAGCAGAAAATATACTGTTCCTAAAGCCAGGAGGAGATGAGGAAGTGATGTCATTATTATTTTTATTTATTTGTTCATAATCAAATCAGAGTGTAAACACTACCTCTGTCTGCACCATGCCTTGTCTTTGCAGCCTCATCGTCCTCACCACATCCGAGATGTCAAACTGATCAGGACAGATTTACAAGTGATTAGTAAAACAGCTGCCATAATCTGCAAGTGTAGCTTTTTAGAGTGTAAATACTTAAATCATCCAAAAAACCCCCACAACAGATCATCAAGGGCATCGTAGTTCATCAAAACAACCACAATGACAAAACATCCAACAGAACTGAAATGTGACACAGAGAGGACCAACCTCCACGACAAACTGTTTACAACGGGAAAAATCAACAAAAAGGAATAAATTTTGTTCCCCGAGGGAAGATCGACCCAAAAGATCGATCAGAACTAGAATCGCATGATAAATGAGAGAGAAGATACAATTTTAGTCAGAAGGAAATGTGTTAAGTTGATCCAATTACAAATTTGTGAGCAAAAATGACAAAATGACCGAGTGTTGTGCAGAAGGTTGAGTTCTTTCAAATCAATCAGTTGAGAACTGATGGAAGAGACAGGATTTAATTGAAAATCAACAAAAGCTGTAAACAAACTGTTTACCAAAAAAAAAACCCCAAGTTTTGTTCCCTGTGGGAAGATCGACCCAAAACAAACATCGATCAGAACTGGAATCGGATGAGAAATCAGAGAGGAGACGATTCTAGTGAGAGGCCTGGGAAATTAATTAATTTGGCCTAATTAGTAACTTAACAAAAAAATTTGCAAAACAGCCACCAAAGCTGTGTGATGAGTTATTTCAAACAAATAGAAATCCGCGGAGAGTTGATGGAGGAGATACGATTTAACTGAATCGTGGACGATGGACGCCACGCCATGGCGACATCTCATTGGTCTTATGGGCAGATGAGCTTTTAAACCCCCCCCACATTTATGAAGGTTCAATCACCACTAGGGGGTGCTACAGTGTCGTAATGAATGCAGGACAAACATCATGTAAAATTAAAAATGCCCAATAATTTTTTCCTTAACGTACATCCGTGTCTTTGCTGATTAAACCGAGAACGACATCTATGCAGATGAGCGTTCCTGATCGGCCAATCCCGGCGCTGCAGTGAGTGATGATGGGCCCCGATTGGTGGATGTGTCTCATGTAGGAAATGAAGGTCAGGAGGTGTTCAGGCTGCATGGGAGTGCCGTGATCAGGCCAGCCCGTGTAGTTCAGGTGCGAGACTCTCTGGATTTCGTTTGTCTGGAGGGGAAGAACCCATACAACTGAGCAGAGTGCAAATAGTAAATCAGATCGTTGAACATTCTTAAAACGCTGCATGTCTCAGTCATACCTGGACGTCCTTGACTTCTATAAGACGGATGATGAAGTTGTCCAGATGCTGATCTTTAACTAATGTGATCTGCAGCCTGTCGTCAACCATCTGTGCCATATGCGGCGTTTCGGGCCAGTACCGCTGACATTTCACCTTTCCTCCTTCCACTTCCTGGGTCATCATGGCGATCACATTGGACTTCTGCTCCCAGACCATCTGCCAGAAATCTGCCAGCGTGGTAGGAAGTGGACCCTGGCACGCAATGTACAGAAAGCTTTCATCCTTCACAGGCATCTTGATGAAGTTGGCATTGATGTAGCCACCGTCTTTGCCCAGGGTCACCCTTGTAGTGTCAACTGGAAGAAACAAATACATCAATACAGGTTCTTTCCTCCTGTCGCGTTGCACTGGTCAACTTCAGCGGAGAGAGTTCACACTTACAGGGCACTATGTTTTTGTAACGGTTTTTCTTCTTGTTTTCCTGCGTCTGTCCGATCAAACAGTCGTCCAGCGGCTGTAAATTCTGCAGGTTCTGTAAATTAAAGACAGAAATGTTACTACTATTCTACAAAAAGGTTGTTTATAGCTGTACATGGTTACAGGTCATTGTGCAAATGGTACCTCAAACTCCTGTAAGGGGACCTTCTGCTCCAGCAGTCCTCTCATCATCCTCACCACGGTGTTGAGCTTCGGCCCGGTGTACTGGCCATTGGGAACCACTTTGACCAGCGGCAGAGAGGTCAGCTCTTCATCTGTGATGATCGGCCCATCTGAAAACAAAAACGAAGACGAGAATGGTTCAATTACAAACCGGAGAAGAAACTACCTCCAACACAGTCAATAAGCCTGAGATACCTCCAACCTCTCCCAGATACCTCAAACACCTCCGAGATACCGCTAATAAGCCACCGATACCTACAAACCTGTCAGAGATCACTCCAACCCCACTGAGATGTCTCAAACACTGGCTCCAAACTGCCAGCGATGCCTTCAGCATTCCTGAGATACATTTATCACACCTGAAATTCCTCATACCCTCTGAAAAGCTTCCAGCTCATGGAGGTGCCTTCAACTTGCAATCTGCCCAAGAAACCCAGCAGATATACTGCCAACCTGTCTGCAATGCTTCAAAACGGTCAGGAGATACCACCAACATACCTTAGATACCTCTAGCCTGTCCAAGATACTGCCAATCTGTCTAGAATATCTCCAAAGTGCCTGAGATGTCTCCAACTCACTCATTTCTCAGAACATCTACCTCAAAAATGCTTCACATCAGTGACAAGACCAACCTTGAGTGAATTTGGAGCTGATGTCATCAATGGGAAGTTCATCGCTGCCCCACGTGACCTCATCTTCATCCAGCGGTCCTGAAGACAAGTGCAGGTAACTAAGGAGACAAAACAAGACTGAGGTCAAGTCCAATTTCACATCATCTTCACCTTCAAACAATCAACTCATCATTGTCTTCTCACCTGTCAGTCTGTGGGCTGTCCACGGTTTCTTCTTTCCATTCGGTCCGTCTTGATGTCTGGAGAAAAACACACATTCGGAGTGTATATTTATCTATGAAGACACCTAGGGAGTGGTGCATGAATATCTACGAACGTTCACAAAAAACGCAGAAATTCCCTTTTTTTTTTTTAAACAATTTGTTGCTTTGGCAAAATACGTTTCACCTTTTGTGAGCCATGCATCGTCACTCAGCCTCTTTCTGTTCATCACTGGGCGTCAACATGACATTTAATTACATTTTGTCATGGCGAATCAAGCATTCCCTTTTGTGAAGCAGTCAACTGATTGGCTAAACACATCATTGTGGCTTCATTTATTACCTCCACCAAGGAGATGTTTTCAATGTGGTTTGTTTGTCTGCCTGTAAGCAGGATTGTGCAAAACCTACTAATCCCATTTCCATGAATCTTGGTGGAAGGGTGTAGCTTTGGCCAAGGGAGAACCCATTAAATTTTGGAGCAGATCCAGAAATTTAGTTTCACTTTCATGAACGTTATGAGATGCAGCATTTGGCCTTGGAGGAAGTCTGCGCTCAACAATGCCAAACATCTGAAAATCCAGTAGATGGCAGTAAAGTTCAACAATGGTGAAACGTATCCAAATGTAGAAATAATATGGTTCCATATTCCAATCCACATTCACAAGTAGCAGTAATCCTCTCGGATACACACGTAGGAACATAATTCTAAGTTTTGGAAATGCATCAAGACATATAAAGTGGTTCCGGTTGCAGATTTGTGCATCATAGAAGTGTCGACTCTTGTCCTTGGTGGAGGTCTGTGCTCTTCAACGGTCTTCTAGTTTGTATAAAGCAAGCGAGACGGATATCACCATCATACCTTGATCATACGTGTAACGCTTCTTAGAGATAAGAAAATCTTTTTTGCTTTGTTGCAATAAAAACACCAAACTTCTGCTTCTACAAAAATAAATGATTTTTTAGCAAGGAAAAGAAAAAGCCATGGCCTAATGGTTAGAGAAGCAGCTTTGGGACCAAAAGGTTGTTGGTTCGATTCCCTGGACTAGCAGGAATGGCTGAAGTGCCCTCGAGCAAGGCACCGAACCCTAAACTGCTCCCCAGGCTGCTCTGGGTATGTTGTATGTCGCTCTGGATAAGAGCGTCTGCTAAATGCCTGTAATGTAATGTAACATAAAATAAAACTAATTATCTTTACATCCAAATGGGTTTGTTATGCCGAGTAAAGCATACCATGACATAATTTAAATCATAAATATTATACATGATAAACAAACACCAACCCACCACTAATAAGAAGAAGTGTGTTAAGTCTAGTATTAAGTCTTATTGTTTATTCCCTCATGCTGAAAGTGTTGTGCTGAAGAAATTTGATTTTCTTGTACCTCTGGAGAATCATCTGGGAGAGACGAACCATCACAGTCTGTGTCCTCAGACTCCTCGGCTTCTAGTCTTTTCTCGACAGAACCGGTCTCATAATCTACACACACACACACACACACACACACACACACACACACACACACACACACTTATCTACACAGTTCATTCAATTTGTTTGTCTGGGACAAATTTTCACATCAGGCTGTGATGAAAAGTTATTTTAAAAATATCGTTCTCATCAGGCAATTTTACCCTACAAGCAAACTTTGAGGATACAATACAATTCTCCTTCAAATTTGTCCAAAATAGGATTTGGTGAGTACCTATAGGTGGGAGTGCAGGTGGACTTTTGGACTTTTGTGCCTCTGGTGAACTACCGAGTCTCGTTTTCACCCCACTGTCCTCACTCACATCTAAAATACAGAGGAAAAACATGAAACACTGCTTTGATCCTCACACAACACACACTGTTCATGTGTAGACACGCTCAGCAGACACACGTGCACACAATGGTCAGTTTAGGTGAAGCTGATGGTAAGAGGAGAGGTTTTCGGTATCGTCACTGCTGTCTGTGTGAGAGAGAAACACACCTGTGTTGCCATTGCTGGAGCTCAGACGCAGGAAGCCCAGGTACGTGCTGGGAGTCTGATCAGGAGGCCGAGACACGACAAGGTGAACGACACCTTTGGCTTTCCGGATGGTGGTGACTGCTTTGGAATGCGACACACCAGTCATCAGCTCATCATTCACCTGTAAATCTCACACACACCCCTTCATTAGCACTCAGTGTAACCAAGTATATTTAAATATATTTATTAAAAAAAAAAAAAAAAAAGTGACCGGCAGGTCACATGGACAGCTTAAAGATAAGGGGAAAAATAAAAACTATTACTCTTAAATATTAATAGAAATAATGTAAAATAAAGCTCAGGAATGACAAATCAATTAAAATACAATTTTAATCAGGATATAATTAAAAATAACACTTGATAGAAAAATGTATTACAGAAAAACAGTCATTAATAAATCAGTGCATTTTATAATAAAGCTCCACCCAGCTGATGGTCAGAAACCATCAATTCACTCACTTTAAGCAAACGATCTCCGACTTGTAACGTGGCGTCAGTGTGCGCTGCACCTCCAGGTGTGACAGACTTGACGAAAATGCCTCGCTCTCCTCCGATGACGGAGAAACCCAGACTGCCGGCTGGAGGCTTCTCTAACTGCAGCTTGATGATCTGCTCCTGCAGGACAGAGACACAAGAGACAAGCTTTTCAAGAACAGCAGGTTCTAACCATCAAGGAAACAAAACACACAATTAAATTAAGGCCATCTTAAGGTCACGGTCAGTAAGTAAACTATTTTGTATTATTGCTCATGTACATACCTATAGACTTGCATTAGATAACCAATGAGAATTTGGTAAATGAGTCCTGATTCAATAGATTAAGGATTCATTATTAATCAGGTAAGCAAGAATATTTTGGTATTTTATATTCTATTCTTTCTTATGTAATAGTCTGCACATTCATACCTAGACTAACATTAGCTAACAAAATTATTTTCCTAGCTAGCCAACAGTAACTTGGCAAACGATATTTTGAATCACTGCTCACTCCATTCCCCCAATCAACCCGGCTCACGATTCAATCCATTCCCCCAATCAACCCGGCTCACTCCATTCCCCATTAACCCAAATTCTGACTCTTCAGGCAAAACAAGTAATCCAGTAGTTTGTTCCAGTCGTCTATGTGCTAGTGAACCGTTTGCTGCTTACCTCAGAGGGACAGATGGCTTCCAGATCATCATTACTATGAAGATAACCTGAGAGCAGACAAGACAGAGATTTCTTACTCTTTCAGAGAAGCTGGAACAATATGAAGCATCGGCTCTGTCAGGAATAAAACACTGTCATCCTGTTATAGGAGAATAATCACCTTCCAGGTCCAGCATGTCTACAAGGTGGTTTAATTAATTAATCCTATACCACAGCAAATTGCCAACAATTAAAACTTTTATTTAATAAAAAACCCACACAGTACCTTTTGAACGTTTATATATTATATGAAATGCTTCCTGTTATCACTTACATTTTCGCAGCTATAAGCAGTCATTCCTAAACTTTCTCAGAAAACCTCGTTATTTAAAAAAAAAAAAAAAAAGGGGGAATTAACATCTTCAATCATTACTGTTAGACTATATGGAGCACCTGCCATAAGAATCCCTGTGCATTCTATACTAGTCATTCTAGAAACGATAACATTAGGCCAAGCGCATTAATATAAACCTGTTAGAGAACGTTAACAATACGCACCTTCTGACCAATCAGAATCCAGAACCAAACAGCGCTGTGGTATAAATAAGTAGATAAACTCGGACTGGTTTAAGGAAATTTTCACATTTGTATCAAACAAATCTGATATCTATATTTATACAATTTTAGTTTATTGTTTAGGTTTCCAGTTTCCAATTTATAAACTTTTTAATGTTATATGCCCATGTAATAGTGGTTTTGTGGCAGACATGCTACTCTAGGTGTTCTAGTACAACCATGAGAAGGAACACAAACATTAGGTTTAAAAAATAAAAGCTATACCGTTAGACATTAAAGTGCATTGCACAATTACACCTCACTTTTTAATAAATGCTGGTTAAAGATTTAGTGAAATAAAGTTGGGGGGGGGGGGGGTTATTGGTGCAAACGTTGTTCTCACCATTCATACTCGATGTGTTGGTTTTTGTGCTGACGTTGTTGTTGTTCAGGATCGAGACTCTCTCCTTCTCCGGACACACCGGTTTCCCGTCCCTGCATCGTCACAGTCACATGACCCATGGAAACGAGTCATTCGTGAACATGGCTATCAAAATGTGCATGTGTGCGCTGAAGAACTTTCACTATTTGCATACTATTTAAAATATTTACTTACCCGAATACAAATAATCCACATTCTAAATGTTATTTCTAGTAACCTTCGTCCAGAATGCATTTCTGAACATTTTTCATGTAGCAAAAGGATTAAAATAAATATTTCTTTTCTTTATGGAAAGGGTATTTTTCTAAATACTAAAGAAAATAAATTTAATTTGAATTTTTTCTTCTATGGATGTTCTATTGGCCATTTAGTGCACCATTACAACACACACTAGGAAGCCATTTTGGAATTGAACCCAACTCCACTGAAGATTTAAGAATTTTTTTTTTTTTTGGATTTAAAGATGGATAACAAATATTGAGCTTAAGATCATATCATTAACAAGTAAACCTTTTAGTAGGCATGGAATGATGCATCATGTGATGATAAATCAAAACACACATTTTACAAATGTATGACGATATGAATCAATTAACTAAACTGTGATCATCAGGCTGCATAATCTTAGTTTTTTCCTAGCTGTAACTGCATTGTTTAGACAGCATAAGGTGTTACTTCACTGTAGGGGGAAGTAACACAGCTCAAATGCTGCAGAAATGCACAGATGTAAAATGTGAAAGCGCTGTTGTGTGTACACAAACAGATTTAACAAGAAATCGGAGCTCTCTTTTTACAGACTGCTGAAAGATAAAGAAAAGAGACGTGAATGGAGACAGAACAAATATTCATAACTTTATTAAGAAAAGGAATATTTGTGGTTAACTATTTTTAATAAAAGGAATATTTTAATTATACTTATTTTATTCCAACTTTTACAAATGTGATAAATAACGCAAATACTTACTGTTGGTTATTAAGAAAATGGGGGAAAAAAAAGCTTTTTTTAATTTAACAAAAGGAATATTTAGGTTGATTTTTTTTTTTTCAAAAATATCATGGGAAAATTCGGATTGTGAATTGGGTGAATCATTACATGCCTACTTTTAGCTCATAAATAAATATAAAAGAGTTCAATCTGAAATAATATGGTGTCAAATTGGCAAAATCACCTTCTCATGATTTGAAAAAATATATATATATAATTAACATTTGAATTAATTGTGTCTCTCTCTCACCTGGTGGCTTTAAGAATGAGTGCTTGCGATTGGAGCTGCAGAAGTCGGCGGCTCTCGCCGAGCGTCAGCTCGCTTGTCGGTGCTCCGTTAATGTAGTGAATGAGGTCCAGTTTCTTTAGAGTTCCTTCAGTGGCGGCTGTCGATCCCGGGATGATGTCCTTCACGTAGATGAAACCAAACTGGCTGTCCTTTCCTCCATCCAGCACCAGACCTGCAACAAGGTTCCACACAACAGAACTGAACACTTACTAATACTTTAACTGAAGGAATAAACAGTTGCACAGGAGAGAGAGATAGATATCGATCTTCAGACTCGCTCTCCTTTCTGTCCTCAGTTGCTGTGTGTAAACACTGAAACCTGAAGCCCTTGCATGTCCTTGCCTGTTGTCTCAGAGCCTATAATCTCCTTTTAGTGTGAAAAGGCGAGTTTTGTTTATGCTGATAGTGATCTTTCGGCACACTGTGCGACATGACAAAGCAAAAGGTCCACCTCAAACGACTCACACAAAAAAAGAAAAAAGGATTGAAACCAAAAGACACCCCAAATCTTAGATGAATCACGATTCTCTGGAACAAGTTTAAGGTCACGAATGTGATTTTTGCATCAGTTTTAAATATGAACGAGTCTGAGATGTGATGCTGCCACAGACAGAGGAAAAACGTTAGCAGTCGTGTTGCAGTACGCTTTAGCCATTTCTATACATCAAGTGAAATTTATTTAGCCAAATAAAATGTTCCAAATACGTTCTCCGACAGCTGACCGTTACCTTTTCTTTCCATGGATAATGACTTGAGGCTTAAACTTTCAGTGAAAACACAGAGTGGTTTTACGCTCGTACTCTGAATCGTAGTGAAAAAATTGCGATATCACTAGTGAGTCTCAGCTCTCACACAAACGCCGTCCCACATAGGATACATATTTTACATCTCATATGAGTGTGTTGCAAGTCACTCAATTTTCTGGACTATAAAATGCATTTTTGACATTCTACCAAATCCTGAAAGAACATGCGTCAGAATATATGAAACATGTTTAGAAGTAATTGTACTACATCCATTTTTTTGCATTTGTACGCGCTACACTAGCACGTCAACTTTCCGCTGACGTATTAACTAATTACATACTTCCCGTCAAGCAGAAAATATAGAATTCAGCACGGTTTTATTTATACTACATTAAAATGATAAGATAGTGCTGAGAGAATAATGGACATACTTTATCTAGAAATTGCAGTCATTCGTTTATAATTAAAATCTGCACATGTTGATCTACAGTAACAGACTGATAAAATTTTTATAATTGCTGTTTTTACCCAGCGAGTCAGTGGGACACTGGAAGGTGATGTCAGGCAGAAGATAGGCATCTACTGGTGGTTTAGGTGGTTCCAGGACTCGTCCCACAACCAGATCGACCACACGCGGTGCAGCTCGGACGAGGTTTACCACCTCGGTGTGACTCATCCCAGAAACATCAATATTATTCACCTGCACAGATCAGATCAGCAAAAAAAAGAGTCCAGCGTCTGCGTTTCATCACCGAAGGCAAAGACTGATCTTTAAATGCTGTCCAAGATTAAAAACAAACACGCTTACCATGATCATGTGATCACCGGGCCGAAGTCTGCCATCACCTTTAGCGGGATCTTGGATGATGTCATGGATGTAACAGTTGTGGTCATTTCCTTTCGTCAGCGTGAAGCCCAAGCTTCCTTTTTCCGATTTCACCAGTGAGATCTTGAGCTCCACTTCCTACATCAGTGTGACAAATCAAATCAACCAACCAATCAGGGATCTTTCTTTCTGGACGATAAACGCTGAAGCATGAAAACACATTCTGCATCATTAGATCGTGAGACGAGGAGGTGAGGGGCAGCTTACAGGCAGGTACTCAGCGGTGTCTGGACTTTGCTCTGGAAGTGTGAGGTTGAGGGGGGTGGGGAGTGCAGGGAGCAAAGGGTGAGAACTGGGGTTTGGGACGTCTGCTTCAGGAAGAGCTGGAGACGAGAGGAGAGGGGACGAGGGAGGAGGCCTGAGAGAGAGAGAGAGAGAGAGAGAGAGAGAGAGAGAGAGAGAATGAATATAATTTTATACTTGAGACAGTCATGCCAATAAAGGAATCACAAACTGAATTGACAGTTTGACTTTTAATTAGTGCATTTCCTCACCCAGGACTCAAAATCGCACCATATACAAGCATTAACAAAAAAAAGGTTTTCTAAAAATCCTAAATAAATAACCGACCATCAGATCCTGTTGGTGCCACTGTATGAGATGAGGATTTCTTTTGCATTTAAATAATATGCATAAAATGTTATGTAATATTCCACTCACATTTTGTATAGTTATACTGTTTACAAGCGTGGGTGTGTGTTGTGTGTTTTTTTTTGGGGGGGACGACACCTCAACTAAAAACACTTAACAGAAGGTTATAAAGTGTAAAGCTGATATTTAGAGTAATTGGGGGTAAATAAATAGAACAAAAACAAGCAAACAATCCAAAAATCCTAAAACCTTTAGGAATAATGAATTAACTCACATTAATTGCTAACCGACTAACTTTCATACAAAACATACTATCCAACTTCATAACTTATTTTAAAGCTAGACGGCCTTTCAGTTTCATAAAGTCAGTGAAATGTGGTCATTGTGATGCATGTTTATTTCTGTAATGTCTCTCAAAATATCAGGCCGTTCTGTTCTGTGGCTGGGAAGTTATTTAATTTGAGGGGATTAAAGCAAATAATGTGC
>JANZLB010000004.1:2677029-2687678 GCA_026167865.1 Notarius quadriscutis | reverse complement strand
CCCCCCCCCCCCCCCCCCCCCCCCCCCCCCCCCCCCCCCCCCCCCCCCCCCCCCCCCCAAACTTTTGACTGGTAATGTATATGGTACTGACTGGTACATTTTGTTTATATTCTCTCATGTTTTTAATACTTTTCGAACAGACTGTAAGACGAAGCACGTTGTACACTCTTAATAAAGACAGCAGAGTCGTGCTTCTCATGGGGGGGGACCACACATGGCCAGCAACCACAACGTTGTGTTCTTCCTGATTCCCTTCTCTGGGTTTTACCACTGTCTGAAAACATCGCAGCTGGTTTTTCTGTCATTAAAACTCTCACAGAAGCACAGACTGAACTCGAACTGATCAAAAACTCTCAAACACGTTAGAAACCGTGCTGACAATCAGCAACTTATTTTATTTTTGCCATGTTATGTACAAAAGAAATGCTGCAGTTCCTGGAATGAGAGTTGCATCAGAGATAATGTGCTTCAGGGAGATTACATGCAGCACAAGTAAGGATTAAAACGCGCCGTATCACGCTGTTAAAGGAAAAAATAAATCAAATCAAACAATGGTGTCGTATCATGAAGCAGAGATACTGTTCCAACACTCAAGTGGATTATTTTCCTATAGCAGCATGCCCTGAAGTGTTTTATTCCTCTTAAACCACAACAATTTTTAATTTATGAATGTCACGTCATACGTTTAATGTAAAATCTCGTGTGTCACGCGACAGAAAAACTGAAAAGACCTCCATCCTGAAGATGTTGGAAAACATTGATCATTCCAAAGCAGTGACACTGGAGACTCCTTCCATAAACTTTAAGTAAACTTCACCATATCCATGATGATTTATGTGAATTAGTTGTTACTATAGAAACGATAATGTATTAGAATGAGTGCATTAATATTAATATAAACCTGTGATATGCAAATGCACTACTGTCAGAGCTGCCCTCAAGAAAGAACGGACACGCACACACACACACACACACCCACCTTAAGGAACTCGAACTCGGCCTCGTCCTCTTTGGCTCCGTAGTAGTTGCTGTGCAGTTTGGAGAGTTCCTCCTTCATGGAGCTTTGGTCTAGCTTCTCCATAATATTTGCAGGAAGGTAATGCTCCGTCCTGAAATACGTCTTTCCATGGAGCTAAGAGAAACCGTGAAGGCGAGTGTGATTTAATTTCTTTACATAAAACATTATCTTCATGAATCCAATGAATTAATTTTCAGGTTTTAACATAACTAAACGTCGAAAAATTCAAGGTGTGCAACAATATATTGTGTGACGATAAATCGTGATACAAATATGACGATTTGAATCGATGTGACTTCACCATAGGTGGAAGTAACACAGCTCTAAAGCTGCACAAAAAAAAAGGGGGGGGGGGGAGGGGGGGTCTGTGTGTGCCTCAATGAGGCTGAAGCTCATACCAGCCACTTGTGTGTGCGTGCAAGTTTGAAATCCAATAAATCCTGTAGGAAGAGTAGCAATTTTTGTGAAATTGCATACATGGCCCCTGCGTAGCCTCATCCATGGCAGGTGGCACCACCTGGTGGACAATTTTTGTTGGAATGTGTGTCTTTAGAGTGTCTCTTCTGGGTGAGTTTCAGTAAAAACATCCTAGCAGTTTACGAAGAGTAGCGTTTAATGTGACGAGTCACCCCAAATTTTCAAACACCCATAAACTTGTAAATATGACCGGTGTTGCCACCATCTTCACAACTTTTATACACACCCACCTGGGGAACATTGCATGCGAGTTTGATCGAAATCTGATCAATCCTGTAGGAGTAGAGATTTTTGTAAATTGTGGACGGGTGATGACGGATGACACGCGATCGCATAAGCTCATCTGGCCTGGCTTACAGCTGGAGGAGCTAAAAATAAATCTAAAAATGGTAAAGAGCTGCTGTGTGATCGACTGTCCAAATGGATTTAACAAGAAATCAGAGCTCTCTCTCTTTTTACAAACTGCTGAAAGATAAAGAAAATGGAAGCAAATGAAGGCAGAACAAAATGTTCATGATAGTTTTAAAACTGAACTTTCAGTTTTAATAAAAGGAATATTTTACTTAAACCGTTACAAAATGTGGAGAAAAAATATTGCTGGGTATTAAGAAAAACGAAATGAAAGTTTTTTAATTCAAGAAAAGGAATATTTAAGTTGATAAGGAATAGGAAAAATGTTGCATTTTTGTAATAAAATTCTCTTCCTTTAATTCATTTTTTCAAATATAGTGTGAGAAAATGGAATCATGAACCCAATATGGTGACTCAAATCAAATCATGACTGGAGTCAACGGTTACGTGACTAATGTGTGCCACAGTACATCAGATGGTCAATCAGTCGTAATGGGTTTGTGTACCTCGGGTTGGTAGTCGCCGATCTCAGCCTGCAGTGCCAGAGAAGCCAAAATCATGGCGTTCTCCATGTTGCAGCGCATTCGCTCCTCCAAAATATCCTTCCGCAACTGCAAGTAGTACTGGTGCTTAGTCATGGGGTGCCTTAGGAAACCCAAACAAAAAGAGGTCAGTGTATGTGGAAAAGAAATGGAAAGAAATTTTTAAAGCTTGCTCATGAATTAAGTCAAAACATGAAAAATATAAAATGTACAGATCAGGGAGCACTCCGAAACGGGGTAGGGTGCCAATAATTTGCACCACAGATCTGATTAAAAACAATATAGGAAAGTAATAGGGCTTACCTAATCACAATGATGGAGAGATATTTTAAAGGCTTTTTTCCTCCCACCCTAATTGATTTGAGATCTCGACTAAACCCAGGCTTACTTGAATTTTTATTATTCTTCAAAAAAAATGATTCACTGTAATTTAATGATGACCTGGCGGGAACAGGCTTTTCGCGCGTTATGCAACTCTACGATACGATCTGATAGCGGTCCCAGAATCTTAACAGTAACGAAGAATCTCAGCAGCCATTTTAGCAAAAATATTCTACAAGATTGACTCAAAACTCCTGCATCCTGGTGACCTACTGGATGAAGCTGACATCATCGTGGAAGAACTTGATGCGCAGGAATAAAGTAAAGTTGATGTCTGTTTTCTTCTTCTTCGGATCCTCTTTCCAGCCGTCCGGAGCCACCTTCGAGATTTTGCCATCAGAGTCGATGAAGAAGAACTCGTCGTCTGGAAAAACAAACCGAAAAATGCAGCCAGAGCTAACGCACAACTAACGAACTGCTAGCAAAGTGCTGCTTTAAAATAAATAAATGGAGATGAAACATGACAAAATCAGACTATAAATATTGACATTTCAATCATATTTCCCAGCCTTAATTTGCCTGAAGCACATGAAGGGAAAGAAAAGAAAATTATATCCAACTTTATGCTTAAATCCTTTTGAGGAAATTGATTGACTGACCAGTCAAAATGTTTAATTTTATTTGGAAATGAATATCTGTGCATCATAAAATCCTAATGAGGGTTTAAAAAAAAAAAAAAGTTGATGCATCATAAAATCTGAGAGCCAATCAGGTTCTAATATGCAAATGAAGCCCATGCAAATCTGGTTTATGAGGAGGAAGAATCATGAAATCTTGGAAATGAAAGTGTCACGATATTTATTAGCAGAAACACAGCATTAAGCCATTAAATATGTCTAAATGTATTCCCAGTAAGGCAGGTCAGGATATTTCCCTACACTAATGTAGCGTATTTAGAGGAGTGCGTGTGTATCTGGCTTTAACAGAAGACCCTGGTGATCCTGTGAACACAAGACCTAATGTACATAATTGTTAATGTAATAATCAACAATGTGATTTAATTGAGAGCACTAATGTACCTTTAAAATAGACATTTTATTAAATGAACTACGTCATCAGTGAGTTTCATTGTAAATCGCCTCCAAGAGATTCAGTATAAAGGGGAACACACACACACACACACACACACACCTCACCTTTAAGGTAAGCCAGACTGAAGAGGTGATGCTCCACCAGACCCACGTGTGCGATCACCATGTCCAACACGTCCTTACACACAGCCTTCACGTCACAGCTCACCTCCAGCTTCTGACCGTTCAGCAGCACCACAAACACCTTCCGCTGGCTCTCCTCCACCTTCCCACGCTTACTCTATACACACACACACACACACACACACACACACACACACCGGGAGGACCTATAGCATCTCCAAAACTAAGATCAACATCCTAAGGGTGGGGCATGCAAATTTGTGTGCCTTACCATTATGGAAGAGGGAACGTTCAGAACCACACATGGCTCAGTGGACATCTTCGCAAACTCTGGACCGAAAAAATTCTACAGGGACAGCAAGAGGATAATACAGGAAGTTAATTAATAAAATAAAATCTCTCTCTCACACACACACACACACACACACACACACACACTTGAACTGGGGAAAACAACCCAACAACCACTTCAGAGCATAAACATCTAAAGAAAACAATTTAAAAATAAAAGAAAAAGATATGTACGAAAAAAAAAAAATCAATCATTCATAAACGTTATGAAAGTAAACATCAAAATAAGCAAAAAAGAATATTACCGATTAAAAAGATGAGTAAATAAATAGGTAAACAAAAACTAAGAAAAAGTTGAATGGACACAGATAATCAAATAAATAAGTCAGTAAATAGACAGATAGGCAAACATAAAATGAGTTAAACTATTGAGCAGATCAATTAAAAAAAAACCCCGAATAAACAAATCTCATGTGTACACATGATTTATTTCAATATTAAATACATCAATAACGTCGCATAAACATGAATAAATACGTTCCCGATCTCTCACCTTGGCTTTGCGACTCTGAAGGCTGCCGATGTCCATCATGCTGCTCTTCATCGCCTCCTGCAGGTCGCTAACGGAAGCATGCGGCTCGTCCCCAGGGTAAAGACTGGAACGGGAGAGTTGGGACTGCGGTCTCCGGATCCCGTCCTCCGACCTGGACATTAGCAACTCCGTCCTGAACGCCTCCTCCTGCCCTACATCATACAGCCTACCCGGGGATTCGGGAAACACACAGCACATTTATTCTTCTACTCAGGAAACACAAACAAAAAGACTCATTTAAATCATTAATCCACCAGTCGGTTGTTTAAAGGTTCTGTGCTGGTCACCAGGAGGCTGAGAGATCAAATCCCATGATTGCTAATGGCACCTTTGATCCTGAACCAAACTCCTCAGCTCGATATTTGGCTTCATTGCGTGACCACTAGAGGGAGCCACTGAGGCAAAATCAGCCACTATAATCCTGAATCGGACTGCAGGGCCGACCTCAGCACTTCTTTACTGATTAAAAAACCAGAGCAGGATTTACTCCAAACACGCAGACCACAGCAGCTTTCGGAATCGAAGTCGATTAGCTGTGCGTTCTGAGGAAACTCAACACGAAGGCTCAGGTAGCTGTGGTGTGGACTAGTTCTGATCCTCCCAGAATTTTTTTTTTTTTTGGAGGGGGAGATACAGGGGTAAATAATTTCACACCACTGTATCGGTGTTCTCCATTACACTTATTATGCACACATGCAGAATTGTTCTTTTTCTCTTTAAAAGTCTCTTTTATAATTCATTAAAAATATAACTTTATATATTGCTAACAAAACCATGAAAAATAAAATAATTATTCAAAATAACTATTGCTACAAAAGAAAACACTAAATGTTAAAAACAACTATATATTGGTAGAAAAATAAACCAAAATAAAGTTAAAAAAAAAAAGAATTAACTTTATATACTGCTAGAAAATTATTAAAAGTTATTAATAAAATCAAAATAAGGTAACTATTGCTACAAAACCATGTTAAAATAAAAAAAGTAACACTTGCTACAAAATTATTAAGAGTAAAAAAATAATCTAAATATTGCTCCAAAAATCACAAACTATATATTGCTACAAAATTAAGTTAAATTATTCTTATTATAATAAAGTCAAAATAAGGTAACTATGTTAAAATAATAAAAAAGTTACTAAATATACAGAGCTACAAAATCAAATGCATAAAAATAAATAAATAAATAAAGTCGAACCTTAGGTTCTTATTAATATCACGAGTGCAAATAGCTGATAGAAGGAAAATGGCACCAATGATTTTTTTTTAAATAAAATATAAATATTATTTATAACATGGCCCTTTTAACTCCATTGTTTCAAAGGCTAAAACTAGGGGGAAAAGACAGAAACAATTTTTTTTTTTTAAGAAAAAAAAATTAACACCTTTTAGTGAAGCAGACAATTACCTTGGATCCCCCCCCACACCATTTCCAAGGAATTTTAAAAGGCTTAATTTACACCTGAAACCACTCGGTTTTAAAAAGTTAAATATCTGAGATTTCACTCCTCGCTCTCTGCTGATGATCAGATGACCAGAGATCCCATCAGTCCTGTGAAAACACTTATTACCAAACACTCACAGGTTAGACAACATTGTGGACATTTTTGTCACACAGTAAAAAAAAAAAAATTCCACTTGTGAAAACAAATTAACCTGCGGGTAAAGTTATCCACCGTGTGACCCACCCTCAGGCTTAAAGAAAAGCTACACGTGGGGTTTATCTGCTCCTTACAAACATGATCTGTACGGCTGGTTAAGAAAACCTGAACTGGCCAATTCATAAATAAAACAAATAATGACTAACTGGAAGCAATTTAAAAAAAAAAAAAAAAAAGAGGACTCTGCGTTGTGCTGTCACAGGGAAATCATCAGCGAGGGCGTCGTGTGATGAAACAGTCACTGTTAGCACTCGGAGGTTGATTATTATTCTCGAACAGCGTGTCCTGAAGTGTTTTATTCCTCAGCAGTTTATTCACTATAGTTCTCCTCACTGATTACAGAACAGAACATCATTTATATCCATTAATGGCTGCATTTAATGTTGTGGAACGTTTGTGAAATTAGTTATCTCCTGTTCACGCTTGCACTATAGCAGCAGGTCATTAACCACTAAAACTAATTAACCTCTGGTGCAAGCAAATCTATTTAATAGCTGACTCAGTTATTGCCCCAGACTTGACACTGGAGGCAGTAAGTTGGAGGGCTGGGGTTGGGAGAGTGTTCAGGAATCTTGCTGAGGTTTGAAATCACAACCACCGGTACAAACAATGTCACTATTCTGGTGAATAAAGCCTCGATATAAAAGTACAGGATGGACGTGATGTGATGAGTGTGTATAACTGTGTGTGTGTGTGTGTGTGTGTGTGTGCGCACGCGCGCGCGTCGGGGCCAGTACCTGTGTCTCTGTGGAAAAGCGTCGTTCTCAGACAGTCCCGCTTGTGACCCGAAGTGCCTCAGTACATCCGGCCTCTTACCTGTGAGAGAAAAACATTAACGTGACACTTCTGCTCAACGTCTCAACCATTTCCATCCATCTGTAGTCATGAACACTTTCACATTATCACTACTACACGCTGTGATGAAGTGTGATGGAGGGGGGAGAAGAAAGCAAAAAAGACTGTTTATAAATCTTTCTTTTAAAAACAGAAAAAAAAAAAACTATGAACAGCAAATGGGACTTTACTGAACACACTAATTACACTGAAATTTCTGCAAAGTGTGTCATTCAGATTACATTAATATTACAGTTCTTATTTCCATCCATCCTTTCACATCCAAACACCATACACTCATCCATTCAGCCATCATATACTTAGCCATCCATTTACCCACTTGCTCATCCATCAATCTATCCACTTGTTCATCAATCCATCCAACAACCTGTACATCCATCCATCTTTCCACTTAAACATGTCCATCCATGCACTTATACATCCATCCATCCATCCATCTTGTCATCCCCTTATACATCCACCCACCCACTTGTTCAATCCATCCACCATTTCATCCACTTATGCATCCATCCATCTTTCCAGTTAAGCATCTGTCCATCCATACACATATCCATCCACCTTTTCATCCCCTTGTACATACATCCACCCACCCACTTGTTCATCCATTCAACCACCTATACATCTATCCATCGTTTCATCCACCTATCCAGCCACTTAAGTATCTATCCCTCCATTTTTCATTCACTCATCTAACCATCTTCTTATACACTCGTCCATTTCTCTATCCATGCACTTATCCATCAAATTATTCACCATTAACCCCACACAGTGACCCATCAATTATTTATCTAAATATCCAGCTCTCCATCCACCCACAAATCCATTCACTTATCCATTTATCCATGCACTTATCTACACATTCATCCATCCAATCACCAACCTGTCCATCAATTATTGATAGATATATATTCATCCCTTTATCCAGCTACACATACCACCCATTCATTTATTTATTTATTCAACTATATTCACCAAAACATAGGTCTGATGTTTGCAGAGTTTTTTTCCCCCCTAGATAGTATAAAAGGTGAGTGAGAGAGAGAGACATCCTCACCATATCTGTAGTCTGGGTCCGATGACGTTACTGATGGACTCTCGCTGGACGAGCTGTAGTCACTCTGATAACTCCTGTGTGTGTGCATGGGGTCTGAAAAACACACACACCTCTGCAATCTCATGCACCAAACACCAAATCAATTCTAATACTAAAATTCTTAATTTCTAAAACTGGGAACTGATATTTGCAATTATTTTGGGAATACAGATGTTCCCATGTTAAAAAATAGATTAAATACGTTATAGTGCTTGGGATGTCTCTTAAAACTGTTAACAAGTGTAACATTAATTTTCTTCATAAGCTAGGTTTTTCACCGTTCCTGTGTGTGCATACACACACACACACACACACACACACACACACACACACACACACACACTCTGACTATTTAAACTTGCCTCGTTTCTTTCCAATTATTTTGTAACCAGTTGGTCTGAACCTGTAAATCTGGCCCGTGTGCCAGCGAGAGCCACGTGCTTCACATACACAGCATTCTGGACGAGGTTTTGAAACGTAGCGCTCAAGAATGAGGCAACTTTCATCCATCAGGGACTGAATGATATTTCTGAGAAACCAAGACAACTGGAACACGAGTGTGTGAGGCCACTTCCTAAGAAGCTCAGATTTGCACCTAGCTAGCGTTCTTACTCGAACAGCAGCCGTTTTAAACGTCACAAACACACTGAATCTGTTTAATGAATATTTAGTGCTCACATGCTGTAGGCGGACCTTCTGTATTACCCATAATGCACTCTGAGGTTTCAGCTGTAACGGCTGCGCTGGATCGGTTTATAAACATGAAATGAAATTAAAAGGGAATAAACTGCGATGGCATGCTGTTGTAGGAAAATAAAATCAACGATGGGATGGTGATGAGGAGGTTACAGTCACTGCACCCAATAAGTGTGTGTGAAGGACAGCAGGTCTTGAACACCAATGTGCTCTCTCACACACACGAGAGGGGTTAAGGGGAAGAGTTTAAGTGCATATGTGGGGGAGTGCTCTTTACCTCTTTCCTTGTTCTCTCCACTTTTTCTGTTCTTCCTTCCATCCATCCCTCCATCCATTCTTCTCCTTACATCTTTGTCCTGCAATCTTCCCTTTTCTCCCTCAATTCCTTTTACTCCTGCCTTCCTTCTCTATTCATTTCTCTCCTTCCTTCATTCCATCCTTTCCTTCCTTCCACTCCTTTGTCCTCTCTCCATTTCTCCCTCTCCTTCCTTCCCTTTCTCCCTCCTGCATTTCTCTTGCTCCCCCTCATTTCTTCCTTCATTTCTTTTGGTTCATGCTTTTTCTTTTTGATGTTGCTCTCCTTCGTCAACATTTCTCGACATTATTTCATTCCAGGCTTGTAGTACTCGAGGCCGACTCGTGCCCTAATTTTAAGGAGCACTGATGACTCTGACTTGGACTTGTGCATTAACTGCATTCGGACTCGTAAATTGGAGACGAGGACTCATTTTTTTCTTTTTTTTTTTGTAACATGCCATAAGATATTTATATCTACATTAGTTTTGTACCAATTTCATACAAATTGTGTCACACCTGTGCGCCTTGGTGCATGCACTCTTGGGCGCGCTCTGGACAGCGCGCGCGCGCCAAGCGGACTCTCACGCACACTGTAAGCAACTCGCACCTGCACAGGATTAAGGCACAATCAGCACACCGATATATAAAACTGTGAAAACACACTTTGCGAAGTATTGAGTTGCGTTGCTGACACGTTACTGAGCCTTGTTTCCTTGTTTGGTTTCCTGATCCGATTTCCTGTTTCTAGTCTTTGATCCTGCCGAGCCTACAATAGCCTGTTTGTGCCTCACTCAACCCATCGCCGGTTTCACCATTTTGCCTGCCGTTCTGGATTGTTTACCGTCTTCACTTGTATTACTAAACACACCTTCTGCACTTCCATCCGTCTCCCAACCATCTCTGACAGAATACTTCACACTCCCTGATAAAGAAAAGCACATTCACCTGTTCATACGTCATCTTCAGGAATAAACTAATGTTAATGGCGCTGAAACAGACACCGTCACATGGTGCGGTTAGAGTCGTTCTCAGATTCGAATAAATTTTTTTAATGACTTGGACTTGAACACCAGGGACTCGAGACTGGGCTCGGACTTGGTTTAGGTGACTCGACTACAACACTGTTTCATTCACATCAAATAAATAAATAATTTATTTTACACATACACACACACATACACACACATTATATATAAAGAGTGTGTGTGTGTGTGTGTGTGTGTGTGTGTGTGTGTGTGTGTG